>CM054123.1:107552655-107967655 GCA_028751855.1 Ambrosia trifida | reverse complement strand
AATTATGCATACACTAGCTGATTACCTCGGAAGGGTCTCGGGGTTGAAAAATCTAATTTTACGTGATAACCTATTACAAATGGCTTAAGTTAACTAACCACAAAATCTCTCAATCATTGCATTTTCATAGTATTTTAAATGATAACATGTCGATTGGGCTGATTTTCAACATTGTAGATAAGAACCTGGTTTAAAAAAAAAAACATGATTAATGAATAACATGAACACTTTGTGTGTTTTTTTTCCTGTATAAACGAAACCCCACAAAAAATAGTCGATTTTTTCTCCGTTTTTTATATAGCATTATGGTACTCGTTGGAAAGATAATAAAACGCTCGTTAATTTGGTGTAATTTTTTTTCTTTAAAAAATCTCGTATATAAAATATATAAATGTTTAAAAATTATGGGAAGAAACATGAGACAGAAAATTTTAAATTTATTTTTGAATTCTTTTTTTCTAAAATAACTCAATTTAATTTTAGTAATTGAGAATTTAGAGTTTTATGTTTATCTTTTTTTAATTAAAAAATGAAATAATTTAAAAACACTAAAATCTTTCAATTATGATGCCACGTGACACTCTCAAAGGGAGGTTGATACCTCCATTGCACCCCACGTCAACATATACGTTTTCTTTTATATATATAGATAGATACAATTACAAAATGTGCATACATGTAACATAAACAAATATGTGCACAATATACATTCAAGATTAATCAATAAATACAACATATATAACAAGTTATAAATTTATTAAACATAAAACAAGACTTTGAGCTTCTTTCATATGATTTTAACTAGCATCCAAACTCTTGAGCATATTCTTTGTGCTTAGGTTAACTAGCATCCAAACTCTGGAGCAGCATACATATATGGTATATGACATCATTAAAAGCATGCAAATTGACCGGTCTCTTTTATCGACCATCGATGATTCCAAAAACATCGCAGAATGCAGAATAATAATACCTCTGTTGATAGTACAATTTGTAGTTTCTCATTTCTTCATTGTCTTTCAATTTAAAACTAGTTTAGTCTCTTATGCTTATGCATATATTATTGATCTGCATTTGCATTGCATCTTCTTTTCATTGGCCCTACATGTTTGTTTGTTTTGTAACAGGCAGTCCTCGACCTCGAGGGTGTGCAACCATACATAGCCTTACAACTTAATGCAATATATACACACACGCAGAGACTTTGTGCAGAGAAAGATAATAAAAAATATATATATATAATGTGTTGATCTAGTATATTTGTGAAGGCTTGAAACTAGGAGAGAGACGTTATGGTAACAATATCATTGGTTACTTCAAAATCTATAAAGAAATCATTTAATACAACCCACTTAGGGGACGAGGCGGTTCGTGATAGTCTAATAGAGCCATGTGATGGCCGTGATATTCGCGAACGCTGCGCCGCCTTCGCTGTGAGAGAGAAAATACATCACAGCTTGCGATGTTTTTGTTGAAAATTTCTATAGTATGAATGAAAGTAATATAATGAAATTATTAAATGGGATTTTAATGTGTTGAATTAAAAAACTAAAGTCTTGAGTAGAGTTTTATGTTTTTAATTAAAGTTTTTATGTTACTTTATTAAAGTTTTTTATTTCAATCTATTAGAGCTTTTATTTATCAAATTAAGTCTCTAATTAAGTGGCCTAGAAATGAAACTTTTGATCAATCCATGTTCTTATATAATAAAGGCTTGGTGCCTCATTTGTGCATATAGAAAGAAATACTCGCAACACACATACACTCAAGCGTTGCAATCAAGTTTCAATTATTTTTCAGGCAAGTGTGCAAGTCCGGTAGTGCACCACCACTGTTTAGAACCAGTGTACCCTGGGAACAGACCGCGAACCTGTTTAAGGGAATTGTGTCAAACACAAGCCCGGTTCACGTTGATGATTTGTCTTCGATTTCAATGTAAGTATTCTAACATTTTTTTCTCTATCACAACAAAGGCGAGGCAGTGTTCGCGAGTATCATGTCCATCACATGACTCTATAACGGACCGCCCGATCACCCCTTATATATTGTCGATCAAAGAATCGTTTAAGAAATTGTTTTGGTCTTTTAGTTCATTCACAAGCTGCATTTCATCATTAAATATTATTTTAATGTTATGTTTCATGTCTTAAAGCTGCACTCTTGATGTATATGGCCAAGGTGGAAGAGAGACGGATGGTGAGAACGTGACTAGGTGAGAGAGAGAGAGAGAGAGAGAGAGAGAGATACATGGTAATATATCCGTATCCAAGGACGGGCCAAGTTGGGAATGTAAGAGGAGACGAGGGAGGGAGGAAATAGATGAAGGGAAGAAAGTCCGATATAAAGGAGAGAAAGTGACCATAGATTCACTAAAAATATCACTTACATCTTAGATTGTAATAAGAAAGACCTAGTGGATTTAATTATAATAGTTTTAGCATTAGTTGGGAAATGAGATAGTCATGCGTTTTACATAACATGCTAAAAGCAAGTGCGGGTCAAAATGACATTTTTAGTATCGGTCTAAAGTTTAAACATGTTGAGTTGGGTTACCCTGTAAATATTCTTTGCTTTTAAGTGTTAAATTAATTAAGGACCTTGATATTTAACCCCTACCCCCAACCTTATTTTCACCCCCCCCCCCCCCAGAGCGTCGCGCTATGGCCATAGCGTGGCGCTTTGGTCACATCAATCAACACTTTATCTGACAACATACTAGGTTGTTTGTATAACACCCCAACCGATGGCGAAATGATTGAGGTGTCACGTAGTGACGATTGTGCAAAAGCTCATGGTAATAAAGCGTAAATATTATATTCAATGTTTCAAGTTACAATTACAGTCATCATCAAATTCAAATACAATTCCATACATTGTCTTGATTAAGTCTTTACTAAGTCCACGTGTCCTACATAAAATATCTCAACAATCAACCTGAAACATGTACGAAAATAATTTTAAAATAAATAATGTTGGAGAGCATAGTTGGTTTGTATACGTGTAAAATAAGTTTAAAGAATATGTTTTACAACTCATGTTTCTTGAGCACCATAAACAAACATGATAAAGTCTAACGAATATGATTCACATAAAGCATCCTAACACGTTTCACAATGATTTGAGCACCGTAACATGTGTTATGTCAATTTGAGCATTTGAGCATTCAATCATTAGAGCATTTGAGCACTTTAACTTTAGTTAAGTCCAGATAACGATTTCAAGCAAACAATGTGAGTAAACTACGATTAAGTCTAGCATAAAGCAAAAAGATAACGTGACACGCATATGAATTGTAAATGTATAAGAGATTATGTCTAAGTGTACGTGTAAGTTTGTATATGTGTACATGTTTCACCCAAAAGGTGTAAAAATGAAAAGGGGGATAAGTATACTCACAGTTTGCGAAAGCGATCAAAATCCAACTTAAGCTATCGTGAGCTAAGGAATGGGAATTTCGAGGAATTCAACCTATAACGTATAAGAGTACTAATAAGAGGGATGTCTTAATATTCTAAGTTATCTATGGTTCTAAGGCATTAGGGTTTGCTAAGTCGATTTGGGGAATTAGAGTTTTTATGATAAATAGTATGAATATTAAACTCGTATATCCAAAATAATATGATTAAGACCTATGAATGTGAGTAGGTATACGAATACTACCAATTCAATATTTAATTAAAAAGATTCCAAAATAATTTATAAAAAGAAATTAGTTAATTACTTTTAATTATAATTGTAAATAATTACAATTTTATAACTAATTGAACAAATAATTATAATTCAACAGATGCGTCTAATATTGATAATTATGACTATGGAAAATAATAAAAAAAATATCTCTATTTTATAAATCATTAAATTTATAAAACAGATTTTAAGTATTATGAATTAATAAATGATTTATTGTATTTAAATAAGCATAAATATAACTAAAAGTAAAATATATGGTTGAAAATGATATTTTTGTGAAAAATAAACACATTCTATTGAGAAAAGATCAAAATAAATTTTCCACAATTTTTCTCATTTTATTTGCATTTAAAACTGATTTATTGAATTTAAATCATGTTTGAATGATTAAAAATAGGAATATAAAAAAAATTGATCATTTCTGGTCAAATAAATTGAAATCAAGTTTCTGATGTTTAAAACATAATTTTCCAAAAAAATTGGGATTAAAATCTTTAAAAATAAATTTTTAATCAATTAAATATTATTAAAACAATATAAATTAATAAAAATAAGAAAATAAATTACATTCCAGAAAATAAAAATGTGATAATTTTCTTTACGGTGTCAAGATAGCACACCTAAATTTTTATAATGTATTTAAATGAAGAAATATTAAAAAAATGCATAAAAACGGGTGAGTGCCAACCTCAAAACCCGGGTAGCTTCTTCTGATTACACACAAACGAACCACTCTACCATTAACTAATTTTGTGATTCAATATGAAACAAAATGTATATATATTATACACTTAACTCATCTTCTTCCCAAAAAATACTTAGGACCCTAGCCCTCACCAATAATTCAATTAACCCGATTCGTTGAGTTAACAACCTGAGATCATATAGCTATTATAGAGGGACGAATAAAGATCAAAATGGCATCAAAATAAAGCACTTACAATAACGTTTTGGCTCCGAAAATAAGGATTAAAGAATCGAACTTGAGGGCCGATTTACGGAGTTTCTAATAACATGTTTTGTATGCTTTGATGTGGGTTATGATGTTCAAAGGTCGGAAAACGAACAGGAATGGTCATTATATAGAGTTAAACATAGATTTCAAACATTTGATTAGTTATAAAACAATCTGGCGATTACAAGCTTGAAACTCGAGTAAAGTCCGATTAAAAACGTTTAATGTTCGTTTATGATCATTGAAATCGGTCAAATATTGATGGAAAAACGTATTTAAATGATTAAAATTGATTAAAAGCGAATAATAAATGATTTTTTACACCTCGCCGGAATCGATGTCGGATTCCGCCCAAATTACCTTCTTCGAAAAACATGAAGGAGGGAAGGGACAGATCAGATTTTTTTTTTTTTTTTGAAACTTTCCAAAATTTTCAGAAAGGCCCCTAAATTCTCGAGCTTGATATGTTATGCAATAAACTTATAACTTTCTTTAAAATCTTAAACAAACTTGATAAACATTAAATCTTTTATAAATTTGTAACCTTTTATAAATTTTAATGTTTAAAATAACATATATGAAAACTTTATAAACTTTACTAAAGGTTTTAATGTTATCCCTTTGTATAAAAATAATTATAAATAACGAATATTGAATAGATATCGTGTTTGAACTTATAATATTAATTCAAAGATTTGAAATGAAACATTAAATACATGAGAGACTAGAATTGACACTTGCTGGAAGATGAGGGTGACGGATGTCACTGTTTGATAAAGTGAAACATCTGAACCCAAAGCACCACGCTATGGCCATAGCTCGGTGTTTTGGGTTTTTTTAAATAATTTGTTTTAATTGATTTTAAATTGTTTTAATTCATTTTTAAGTGTTTTAAGTTATTTCCAACAAAAAAAATTATTTGCTGCGTTTTGGTTGGTTTAATTGCTCGTTAATAGTTTTCAGAATAAACTTTCGAACATGAACAACAACAACAAACTTACCCAGTAAATCCCATAATTAGCAAGGCTAAGAGTAAGGTCTGGGAAGGGTGAGATGTTGTAACAACCGGCAAAAATAAGGTAATTCCGTACAGATTAATTAGTATATGATTAACGTAATTAAATGCAATTATGTGTGATTTAATTATCAAGGCCTTAGGAGATAGCAATTTCCAAATAGTGCATAGGAATGCATACGTTTAATGGTAAAACATGATTGGATCATGTGCGAATAAGCTATCCGGTATGGACGTTGGCAATTACCCGGTAATAATTAAATAAACGAAAAGGATCCCGGACACCCAGGATATAAAATAAAGGGTATTTTCACGAAATATAATAAGTTTTGGAACTCCAAAACCATAAGTGAAAACGTCTTGTACAAATCTCCCGGTAACGAATAAATTGCGCGTACCGCACCCGATACGCGTATAACTCATAATTTCACCCGGCAAAGGCCTAAATAACCAATCAACGCTTAAATTAGACTATATTTAAGGGTTATTAAAGGTATTTTTAATGTCCGAATAACGCGCGATTAAAACCCGAAAAAATACCCGAACGACACCCGAACGACGGGGGATTTAACTTAACAAATATTGGGTAAATATTTGGAGTTGTGGACCCCACCTAGACCCACAAAGGGGCCGGCCTAAGGGCCTTTGTAATCCCCTTGCATGGTGCTTTTAATGATAACCTACAAGTCTATGAGTATTAAGCATGCATGGGCAAGGATATTATGCAAGATTACAAAGTACAAAAGCATGCTAAATCTTGTCCCCCCTTGGTAAATATTTCGGCCCATGTGGCCCTAATAATCCAAGACAAAGACAAATAATCATAGCCTAAGTACACACATGCATGCTTGCTTAACTTGCCAAAATATTAGCCATAATTATAAAGCATGTTTGGTCATGAAATGGATGCAAGATTTGCAAGTACTAAGGCATGCCAAGATCTTACTTGGTGTAAGAAAAGAATCGGCCAAATGGCCATGTAAAGCCAATACAAGATCATTCTATGGGATCACATAAGTACACACTTGATTATATAAATCTAATATAGATATTATAGAAGATTATAACCACTTAGCAAGATCCACAAGCCACCTCTTTCTCTCTCTAAATCCACGGCTAAAACACCACCATATACAATCTTCCTAAGATCACCTAGTACACTATACAATCTCCATTAGATTACATGCAATATTTGAAAGATATGGAAGAATTATAAAAGGGAAACATGTGTTAGCACTTGAAGCAAACTCTTCTCCTTTTCCTCTTCCCTTGGCCGTGGGTTTTGAAGCAAGAACACACACATATCTTTCAAGTTTTTACATCTCCAAATCACTCAAAACAATCCATCATCCAAACCCCTATTGTGTGTTTCAAGCTTGGAGCTTAACCACTAAGGAGGAACACACTAAACCCCTCTCAAAATCAAAGGTTTTGTCTTCCCTAGCCTTGTGCTAGTAGTAAGCTTCTTAATCTTGTTTTTGATTGTTATTATTCATGTATGTGTTCTTGGAAGCAAGTTGTACATGAAGGGGTTTAAAAGGTGGTTTTGAACATAATCTTTAATAGGTTTTACATGTGTAAAATGGAAGATTAAAGATATGAAAATAAACCATGGATTTGATAATGATGATGTATTAGTCTTGAAAATATGTAAAGTTTGCATCTAAAACTAAGTAGGATGATGTTTTGGTTAAAATTGTAGAATAAACTTGAATATGTTAAGAGTAACTTTAAATCATCTTATTATGATCATACATGGTGTAATATGTGGTAAAACATGTTAGAAGTTCATGAATGAAGAAGATGAAAAATTAAAGTTTACTTACTTAGAAGATTGATATTTTGATATAATGGGCAAATACATAAAACACACATACAAGTAGTCTTACATTTGGAATATAAGACTAACAAAAGTGTTTTGATACAAAAATAACTTACCAATAAAAAGTTGAATCTTCAAAGTCTACTATTTTGAGTGAAAAACGTTAACTTTGGAAGTTAGAGTGGAAAAATGCAACATTTGGAAGTTAAGGGACTAATATTGTAACTTTGAAAGTTAGAGGACTAAAATGGATATTTTAGAAACTATTAGTCCAAAAATACAAGTATGGAAAGTTTGGTGTCAAAAGTATAAGTAATAAACTTCTAAGGATGATTTTGGTAAATACTAGTAGATACTTGGGTATTTTGTATAAAAGTATATTTTTATAAAAGTGAAAGTTATAAAAATATGGTTTGTATTAACATAAAGATTTTTATAAAATAGAGATTTTATAAAAATGTTAAGCAAACTTGAGAAACTTATACAAAAATGAATACTTTTATATAAATGGGAATATAAAAGTATTGGAAGCATTTTTGTATCTAAGTTAACAAGTTGGGCTAAAATACAAACCTTCCAAGTAACATGGGTTAGAAATATGGATAATATTTCTATAAAACACATGTTGGGAAAAACTTGGAAAAATTAACTAATCGAGTTAAGATATCGAACTAAGACGCGTTAACGAACCGTACACGGACGAATCATGAGAAAAATGCCATTGCGGCAAGATAAGAAAAATATATAAATTGAGAAGTAAAATATATATATACATTATGGGTGAAAACTAATAAACACTTTCCTGGGTGTTAAGGAATTATTCGTGGGAGAAACACATGACATAAACAAATAAGACGTTAAACAAACGTGTATACTTAACAAGAAAATTACACATTTATATATATGTACGCTCGTCTCGGCAGATTCTAGTATATCTACTTAATGGGAAAGTAGATATGTGGGAAGGAAAGCCGCGACGAAAGGACAAAGATATATATATGTGTATGCCGTATCAACGAGATCCTAGTATATTTATTTGAATGGGAAAATAAATACACGGTATGGTGAGTTGAATCGGGTGTTAAGAATATACAATCGAACGACAAGATCTTAGCATATTTGTTTAAATGGGAAAACAAATGTGCGGCAAAGTGAGTCGGGTCGAGTGTTGAAATATATATTATATCGAGCGATGCGATCTTAAGTATAATTATTTAAATGGGAAAATAATTATATGTTAAGTGAAGTCGAGTCGATGATAATAAAGTACAAGTTAAGGAAATATTAACAAGAATGATATATAACTTGTGACACAAAGGGTAATCTAACGCCAACGAAACCTAGGATACGCGCTTAATTAAACGGGATTTGGAATGACTTGTGGTCGGGAGTTGGGTGTACAACTTGCCAAGGCACATGCACTATAGGAATAGTGACTTATACGTCTAGGACGTTTGTAGGTGCGAGACCCTCTATGCTATCTACCTAGTGAGCCAGACAGTGATTCAGGTGAGTTTCACGGCCCCATTTTACTGTTTTTAATTGGGGGAAAGATATGTTTGTCAAATATTGTCACATGTTGAAAAGGTTTTCAAAGGATAAAATGTGATAAGTGGCTTGATGAGTACTTGAGCAGTGATCGCCACTCGGGGTTGAGTCCTCTCTTCTGTAACCATTAATTCAGGGAAGTGAAACCGAAGGAATATTTGGATAGTACTATTGGTGCCTGACAAGGCCCACCCCTAATCGATAGCGTCGATTATGCATTAGGTTATGCCTGGAGTGCATATATTCTGAACTTAAGTCGTGGGAAAACCGAGTAACGACTTGGAGCGGGGCATTATTATTAGTCTTGGTTTGGTTACGGGGCTCAAGGGATTGCTCATCATTATAGTTTGTAGGAGCTAGCTACTCCTTACAAAGGCCACAAGTTGTGCAGGTTTCGCACATGTTGTAAAAACGGAATATCGATCGACAAGATCCTAGTGTAATTACTTAATGGGAAAGTAATTATATGGTAAAGTGAGTCGAGTCGATGGTTGTGAAAATGTTGCTGTTATGAAACTAAAACCTGTGAACTCACCAATATTTTATATATTGACGTCTTTTTAAACATATCTTTCAGGTAACTAAGTGCTGAATGGATATGGGGCTAGTGCGGTGGAATTCGGGATGTCGGATACTGGTCGGGATTTCATTCACTGTTACCTTCGGGTTGGAACATAAACGGAAATTCCCATATTGAA
Source organism: Ambrosia trifida (assembly GCA_028751855.1). Classification (NCBI taxonomy): domain Eukaryota; kingdom Viridiplantae; phylum Streptophyta; class Magnoliopsida; order Asterales; family Asteraceae; genus Ambrosia; species Ambrosia trifida. The sequence goes on along the minus strand of CM054123.1, from coordinate 107,957,927 downwards.
AACTTAATGTTCATCGTTTTAAATAATGCCATGTGCAATATTGTAACGAGATACTCATTTCCGACATTCTAATAAATTGATCTTTTCTAATTAAATATAGTTTGTGTTAATCTTGACTTTGATATACTTTCGAGCGTTGCGCCACGTGTTTCCGCCATTGGCGTGGTGTGACAGAAGTGGTATCAGAGCCAAGGTTATAGCGAACTAGCATTTTTTGAAAAATCTAGACTATAACCGGTTTCGGCTCGAAGAAAAAAAGTTTTCAAAACTAAAACACAACAAAATATTTTTTTTAGAAAAGAAAGAAATTTGTACATGGGATGTACAAGGGGAAATTCCGACCGACTAGCCATGTGTGTCAATATATGAAGTATTAGAAAATGCGGATAAGATGCTTATAGTAAGAATCCGATTTTCTAAGATTAAGTTAATACATATACGTAGTACGGATATTCTGCCAGTAAGGTTGTTGTGTCACGCTTCACAATAGTCCGCACTCTTGCATCGATCACCGGTACCAGCAAGCGGGAAGAATGCTGTGGTCTACGATGAGCTCACTTGCTTGCCTGTAGACGGGATGATCGGAAGGACTAATCTCTATCGTGTTATTGGATGTCGCCACGTTGTTTATGATTTAGAGGCGAAACTAGATCAAGACTTTGTTGTATGAACTCTCGGTTTTGGATCAGGAAGCTCGGAACTAGCGGGCAACAAGATTACCTGGCGACACAAATTATCATTACGGGTACACACGTAATAATAGTTTGGGGTGCACGGTAACCTTGGTGGGCGCTAGGGCCGGGATTGGTGATCACTCCTTGTCTTAGTTGTTCTTGTTCTTTAGATTCAGTCTTAGTTTTGATCGACCAATGGGTTAAATGGGAGGTCTCGCCGATGTCCCTTTATTTTGATCCTAGCTAACCTAATAAGCTTTCTTCGACATCACCTTTAAGGTACGAGCACGGAAGAGCTCGAACGTCTACTCATTTGAGCAATCTGACGTAAATCTTCGCATCGGATAGAGACGGGAGACGAAAACTTCCTTGCATAGGAGTTAAATGCCTGGAACGATGCGAGGAATGCTAAACTTGGAACCCAGTGAAGACTTAGGGTGCGTCCCTGCTAGACTAGTGCGTCTAGAGAACGGGACCCTGCGTGGATTAAATATGAGACTCGTGGCCGTGTGCTGCGGTGTTATCATGGTGAATAAGTCATGTTCGACCTAACGCATGCCCAGGTTGTCTTCAAGGGTTGGATATTTTTCTTCCCCAGTAGGAAGACAGAATCGAAGTTACGGGATTAGAAAGCTTGATCATCGTTATTCTGAAGGCTCGATAGCCTCGGCTGAATCAGCAGTATTGGTTGCTTCCAGGCAGTCATGGACGGACAGTGAAATCGGCATGTCGCCTCACACATCCGCGAGTCATAGTGCTTTGCTAAGCTTTGATGATGTCAGGATTTCGGCCACTAATCATGACCGCGACATCGTTTGCCAGTGTTAGGATGACGGCGTGTAGTAGAACAGCAAGCCCCAGTCGGCGTTTGGCAATGGACTCACTCGGAAGTGCATACGATTAACTCGTGGGAAGCCACTACTCGGTGTATTGAGTATTCAAGTATGGATTAACAACCTTTGCAATAGCGCTGGATCGTGTTCGGAAGATGAATTGTGATGGACTCAGCATGTTGGTACTTGTGCCATACTACTTTCCTGAGGAGCAAAGGTTATCATAAGACTTCTCTATCTACCTCCTGTTGGTGGTCTCGCTTCAGTCGAGGAACGCCAGAGTAGGCTCGTTACATGTACTGTGCCTGAATCCGTCATAAATCCTAGAAAGTGGAACCACACTTTAGGAACTGTAATCGTAAGAGTGTTCTGTGATTGTCAGAATGTTGCAAGACGCTTTTTGCTGACATTAAAATCCCCCTTGAAAATCAAGTGGCGGACTACTAAATGTGGTCACGTTATTCTGTTAAACTAAACTTACCCATGGGACGACAATCCCTTTGCCCTTGTTGCAATGTTGAGTGTCCACCACATTCGTCGCGGTAACGAGACTAGTTATTTATTGGTCGACGATTGATGGAAAGTGTTTTGTCAATCCCCGAAGTTATTGAGACAATGCGTCCCCCCGTTACGGTGATTTATAAACTAAGGTTGCAAGGTCCATTCGTTGCAGACACGATGACCTGTCTAATCTCTTGCCGTATTTCGATACTCTCACGGCATGGCCTATCAGGAAGAAAGTTCACCGGCCTCGCTTGAGTGACAGAGAGGCATTCCAGCTAATTACTATCGGTGCTAGATAGCATGTAAGGAGACCCTAATGAGAAGAATGACTCGGCTGGTTTGCCAGAGTCGGTATCATTTTCATTTTATCGTAGTGTATCGATAAATCGTGATCCTTCTACCTCTACTTGCTATGCTCATTGTGACCACTATCCTTGTTATCGGGAAAGATGTAGGTTGGTTTCCAGGTCATATGGATACCAGTCACCACGCACATAATAGCTTCGACGAGTCTAAGACCCCGGTTGAGCCTGACATTGTTACTCCTGTTATTGTCCTATGGCTCGAGCAAGTCCTGTTGACGCTATTAAGTGTGTAGCTCTCGCTGAGTTTGCTGTTGTCAGTGGTTTGATAGCACTTATCGGGCTTGATGTCGTTGTTTCTATGTCTGTCGTTGAGTTTATTGTTGTCATTGTCTGTACAGTCCATATTGAGCTTGATGATGTTGCTCTATGACTCTGCCCGGATTGACGTTGTTGATCTATTTGAGGCTCCTGCAGAAGTGAATGATATTAACGAAGACGTCTCTATGACCCTTTCCAGGCCGCTATGACCATCTTTGTGTCTTTGTGGAGTTTGTTGTTATTAATTCCATTCTCTTTGAGGCTTTCATTGAACTATTAGTTATCATTCCTTGGGCTCTTAGGAAGCCTAACATTGTCAATGGTTCTCAGGCCTCAGTGGAAACTGTCGATGTTTCTGTTGCCATTGTTTGAGTGACTCCTAACAAGCCTATGGTCGTTCTCTCCATGAACAATATCGGCTTGAGAAGTCAGCTAAATTATGTGGAACCCGTCATTCCCATTTATGTTATGACGACTGATGCGCCAGCCAATCTAACCAAGTCCTACCATTGAGCCTATGGAGGTTAGGCTCAAGGCCGAAGGTACGAATGAAATTCCCACCTCCACAAGTGATCTGAGACGCACGGGGATGCGTGCTCACCATAACGGAGCTTTATGGTGGTGTGGACTATGGGTTCTCCATGTTGAGCGTCATATTGTCGCGTGCATTCGTGCTACTGTGTTACCCCCCAGCCATTGTGCATGCTTGCAGTTGCATTATTTTGCTAGTTGCGTATCCAGGTGGTTACGCTGCATTGTCAATGATGCATTCCTGTTGTTTACTGCTCCTGCAGTAGTGTAGCCTTGCCGTCGTATTTCTCTGTGTCATGCGGTCCTTGTTGCAGTGTTGCCTTGTCGTCATGCTTCTCGATTTTCGTGTCACTCCCGGACGGTGTACCCTAGTTGATGTGCTTCGTGGAGATGTTGCTGACATTGCCATGTTATTCCTACTGTCGTGTTGCTCAGAGGGCGTATTGCTACAGCTGTTGGATTACCTCGATGACGTGATGATTTGTCGTCTGCATCGCTCTTGTTTCTCTCGGAATGGAGACATCGCCTAAACCCCTCGTGCCGTCATTGTTCTATTTGTTTGATTGTGTAGTGCCGACATTGATTATGTAGGATTTCAGGTGTCCAACGGACTTTCTAACAGTCGTGCCTAGACACTCTAGCCTTAGTGATTACGGGTGTATTCCCCTAAAGTCTGAATCTCGTGGTCGTCTGAGTAGGTGACCGAATCATGTGTCGACCCCTGTATATGCTCACGCATTTCGTGAACGGTACATCTTCGGAATCTGAGGCACCAGTGACGTTATGTCCATCCCTAACCTTTCACGTGCAGTTTGGTCGCCCAACGATCGGTTATGCAAATCAATGTCGGGAAGAAACCCTGTGATCTACACGTGACAAGGCGAGACTTGCCTTCGTGATAAGGGATTTCGAATACGTCTCGAACCTGAAGGTATCGAGTAATTATGAGCGATATTATGATCTATACCTTTGGGACTAGCAAGAGTTGAAAGGTTCGATTCATTTATTGCTCACACCAGTGGATTCATTTGGAGTCATACGTACCATACTGATGGTTATGGGAATACCGTCGTGGACCCACCCATGGGCGTGCATTGGTGAAGTCCCTGGTACATGATTAAGAGGTTTTATGAACCCTGAATCCAGAAGGGCGTGCAGCATTATCTACTCTTTAAAAGTGCCACACTACTGGGTTGAGATGGTTGATCGTCTCGACCCATCGATTAATGTTGTTATTCCCTTGATGGAAGGTTTATCCTACTTTGGTGTCGTGGCGTAGATTCTTGGAACAATGGAATACAATTTCGACCTTGAGTCGATAGTGGTGTTCCCAGTCATCTTTAAGTAGCATTGCTCACACTAGGGCAAAACCCCTTATCCTTGATAGACGCTGTTAGAGGCACCATAGTAATGTGAGCTGCCAGGTCAGGGCATATGGCACCGGACTAATCAGGACGAGCTTGAAGGCTTACATATTCCGCCCATATGTGTGACTACTGAGGCATGGAATGGGATGCCTTATGGGAAGGCTCAGGACTATTACTTGTGGTACGATATCAGTCGCCCGCTTGTTTAAGTAACGACTTGAGCGCATGAAGCCGTCAAGCCAAATGTGAAATCTATGCTAAATGCATGCATCTATGGCCCGATTTCACCATTTACATAAAAAGATTCCGAAAGGATGGAACCTTCGATGAATGAGGGTTTTGGTTTCAGGACTCCTTTCACTCAGATCTCTGCATAAGATCTGAAGGTCAATGTAAGGGCATGTGGCCTGTACTATTCGGAATTAATTTACTAGGTTGCTATTGACGATAGAACACTAGTGCCCATGAAGCACATATAACAGAACTGGTACTGGATACCCATGGTTGGGTAGCTACTGGTGTTCTGTATACTTGTCGCAATGGGGGCCAACGTGTTGATATGTCATAATAAACCTTATACGCTGTTCATTGCGACAACAATTTATGATGTTTCATATGACTCTTTTCGGTATAGACCCATGTGCTGGAAGCATCTTGTCGTTGGTGATGAGTCGACTCGTTCTACTCGAGGATTGTGGAATTGTACGGCCCGGGCGCCATGTATACACTGCTTAATGTAAGGGGACTGAGGGGTGAAAGCGACGCAAAAACTTTCGACCTCCATCAGTCCATAATAAGCGTCCTAGTACCATTAACCACAATTACTCAGGAGGAAAGCAGCAATTCAATACCCAGAGGATTCTACGGAAATAAAGTCCCATTTTGAATGTGGTTGATCGGTCGACAAGAACCTAGTATATTTATCTTAATGGGGAGGTAAATATACGGTAAAGTGAGTCGAGCCGAAGGATAAAAAAAGGGATACCCGACGAGGTTTCCAAGGGGACTTTTATGTGGTGCAGTAAGATTGCCTGTTTGACATCACCATGACACCCGAGGTGTCCCGGGGTCAGATGTGACCCAAGTGATGATTGATTGTTGTTTGGAGCCCTCTCATTCCTTACTCACCTATAGCTCTGAGATGAGGCATTTGGATAGCTACCTATACTCTCGGAGAGTCGTGGCTAGGCACCGAATTGCCGACTTACATTACATCGGATTGTAGTAGTCACTCTACCTCAAGTTCGACAAACTTTGTACACAAGCATGGGATGCTCGATTTGAGACGAGTATGGCTTGTCATTCTCGAACAAATTGAATGTATTTGACGGAATTGTTCCGTGTTGACACGATTGATGTTCGTGGCAGATCGAACCCATGAGCTTCATCGCCAAAATTTCCTATGTGATAGGAATTAGCATCCCAGTGTTCGGGGTGTACTACTCAAAGCCCTTGGAGGGCATACGTGTAAATCCCCAGTGCGTCGATTGACAGACGGAGATAGATACATAACCTGGTTTAGGTTATTCGAGAGATGGCCAGTAGATCTTGCAGATTAAAGACTGTTTGGATGAGATGCGAACCTATTAAGAAGTCATACAGACAAGGCGTAGGCCTTAAGAACTTCGGTCTAATAATAGGTTTTCACTAAGAGTCATACTCCGAGGAGGTGTCAATAAGCTTAGAGTTTGTAGTAGGCCAAGTTCCTAATACTTCGGTGGTACGGAGATATCAACCGAAATTGGTCCCGTAATGATTAAGCTCGGACTATCGTAAGAGCTTGGTGGGACTCTTAATGAATCCCGCAAGTCTGGCCTGAGGAAGTTTTGGTCAATTCCTCGACCGGCGGAAGTCCGGTTGACGATAAGCTATACTATTTCGGGAAACCGATAGATGTGTCAAGGTGGGATGACCAAGAGCTTAGTCGTAGTTAGACTATGACATTGTGTTTGTAGAGCACTAAGCGTGAGCCGAGCATGAATCTGGGCTCACTAGGAAAGAGGAGATCTCATGAAGCGCAAACACCCCGCCCTGTTCAAGGATACTATTGTGATGGGTAACTTGAATTGAATTCCGGGACGGAATTCTCTTAACAGGGGGAGAATGTAACAACCGGCAAAAATAAGGTAATTCCGTACAGATTAATTAGTATATGATTAACGTAATTAAATGCAATTATGTGTGATTTAATTATCAAGGCCTTAGGAGATAGCAATTTCCAAATAGTGCATAGGAATGCATACGTTTAATGGTAAAACATGATTGGATCATGTGCGAATAAGCTATCCGGTATGGACGTTGGCAATTACCCGGTAATAATTAAATAAACGAAAAGGATCCCGGACACCCAGGATATAAAATAAAGGGTATTTTCACGAAATATAATAAGTTTTGGAACTCCAAAACCATAAGTGAAAACGTCTTGTACAAATCTCCCGGTAACGAATAAATTGCGCGTACCGCACCCGATACGCGTATAACTCATAATTTCACCCGGCAAAGGCCTAAATAACCAATCAACGCTTAAATTAGACTATATTTAAGGGTTATTAAAGGTATTTTTAATGTCCGAATAACGCGCGATTAAAACCCGAAAAATACCCGAACGACACCCGAACGACGGGGGATTTAACTTAACAAATATTGGGTAAATATTTGGAGTTGTGGACCCCACCTAGACCCACAAAGGGGCCGGCCTAAGGGCCTTTGTAATCCCCTTGCATGGTGCTTTTAATGATAACCTACAAGTCTATGAGTATTAAGCATGCATGGGCAAGGATATTATGCAAGATTACAAAGTACAAAAGCATGCTAAATCTTGTCCCCCCTTGGTAAATATTTCAGCCCATGTGGCCCTAATAATCCAAGACAAAGACAAATAATCATAGCCTAAGTACACACATGCATGCTTGCTTAACTTGCCAAAATATTAGCCATAATTATAAAGCATGTTTGGTCATGAAATGGATGCAAGATTTGCAAGTACTAAGGCATGCCAAGATCTTACTTGGTGTAAGAAAAGAATCGGCCAAATGGCCATGTAAAGCCAATACAAGATCATTCTATGGGATCACATAAGTACACACTTGATTATATAAATCTAATATAGATATTATAGAAGATTATAACCACTTAGCAAGATCCACAAGCCACCTCTTTCTCTCTCTAAATCCACGGCTAAAACACCACCATATACAATCTTCCTAAGATCACCTAGTACACTATACAATCTCCATTAGATTACATGCAATATTTGAAAGATATGGAAGAATTATAAAAGGGAAACATGTGTTAGCACTTGAAGCAAACTCTTCTCCTTTTCCTCTTCCCTTGGCCGTGGGTTTTGAAGCAAGAACACACACATATCTTTCAAGTTTTTACATCTCCAAATCACTCAAAACAATCCATCATCCAAACCCCTATTGTGTGTTTCAAGCTTGGAGCTTAACCACTAAGGAAGAACACACTAAACCCCTCTCAAAATCAAAGGTTTTGTCTTCCCTAGCCTTGTGCTAGTAGTAAGCTTCTTAATCTTGTTTTTGATTGTTATTATTCATGTATGTGTTCTTGGAAGCAAGTTGTACATGAAGGGGTTTAAAAGGTGGTTTTGAACATAATCTTTAATAGGTTTTAAATGTGTAAAATGGAAGATTAAAGATATGAAAATAAACCATGGATTTGATAATGATGATGTATTAGTCTTGAAAATATGTAAAGTTTGCATCTAAAACTAAGTAGGATGATGTTTTGGTTAAAATTGTAGAATAAACTTGAATATGTTAAGAGTAACTTTAAATCATCTTATTATGATCATACATGGTGTAATATGTGGTAAAACATGTTAGAAGTTCATGAATGAAGAAGATGAAAAATTAAAGTTTACTTACTTAGAAGATTGATATTTTGATATAATGGGCAAATACATAAAACACACATACAAGTAGTCTTACATTTGGAATATAAGACTAACAAAAGTGTTTTGATACAAAAATAACTTACCAATAAAAAGTTGAATCTTCAAAGTCTACTATTTTGAGTGAAAAACGTTAACTTTGGAAGTTAGAGTGGAAAAATGCAACATTTGGAAGTTAAGGGACTAATATTGTAACTTTGAAAGTTAGAGGACTAAAATGGATATTTTAGAAACTATTAGTCCAAAAATACAAGTATGGAAAGTTTGGTGTCAAAAGTATAAGTAATAAACTTCTAAGGATGATTTTGGTAAATACTAGTAGATACTTGGGTATTTTGTATAAAAGTATATTTTTATAAAAGTGAAAGTTATAAAAATATGGTTTGTATTAACATAAAGATTTTTATAAAATAGAGATTTTATAAAAATGTTAAGCAAACTTGAGAAACTTATACAAAAATGAATACTTTTATATAAATGGGAATATAAAAGTATTGGAAGCATTTTTGTATCTAAGTTAACAAGTTGGGCTAAAATACAAACCTTCCAAGTAACATGGGTTAGAAATATGGATAATATTTCTATAAAACACATGTTGGGAAAAACTTGGAAAAATTAACTAATCGAGTTAAGATATCGAACTAAGACGCGTTAACGAACCGTACACGGACGAATCATGAGAAAAATGCCATTGCGGCAAGATAAGAAAAATATATAAATTGAGAAGTAAAATATATATATACATTATGGGTGAAAACTAATAAACACTTTCCTGAGTGTTAAGGAATTATTCGTGGGAGAAACACATGACATAAACAAATAAGACGTTAAACAAACGTGTATACTTAACAAGAAAATTACACATTTATATATATGTACGCTCGTCTCGGCAGATTCTAGTATATCTACTTAATGGGAAAGTAGATATGTGGGAAGGAAAGCCGCGACGAAAGGACAAAGATATATATATGTGTATGCCGTATCAACGAGATCCTAGTATATTTATTTGAATGGGAAAATAAATACACGGTATGGTGAGTTGAATCGGGTGTTAAGAATATACAATCGAACGACAAGATCTTAGCATATTTGTTTAAATGGGAAAACAAATGTGCGGCAAAGTGAGTCGGGTCGAGTGTTGAAATATATATTATATCGAGCGATGCGATCTTAAGTATAATTATTTAAATGGGAAAATAATTATATGTTAAGTGAAGTCGAGTCGATGATAATAAAGTACAAGTTAAGGAAATATTAACAAGAATGATATATAACTTGTAACACAAAGGGTAATCTAACGCCAACGAAACCTAGGATACGCGCTTAATTAAACGGGATTTGGAATGACTTGTGGTCGGGAGTTGGGTGTACAACTTGCCAAGGCACATGCACTATAGGAATAGTGACTTATACGTCTAGGACGTTTGTAGGTGCGAGACCCTCTATGCTATCTACCTAGTGAGCCAGACAGTGATTCAGGTGAGTTTCACGGCCCCATTTTACTGTTTTTAACTGGGGGAAAGATATGTTTGTCAAATATTGTCACATGTTGAAAAGGTTTTCAAAGGATAAAATGTGATAAGTGGCTTGATGAGTACTTGAGCAGTGATCGCCACTCGGGGTTGAGTCCTCTCTTCTGTAACCATTAATTCAGGGAAGTGAAACCGAAGGAATATTTGGATAGTACTATTGGTGCCTGACAAGGCCCACCCCTAATCGATAGCGTCGATTATGCATTAGGTTATGCCTGGAGTGCATATATTCTGAACTTAAGTCGTGGGAAAACCGAGTAACGACTTGGAGCGGGGCATTATTATTAGTCTTGGTTTGGTTACGGGGCTCAAGGGATTGCTCATCATTATAGTTTGTAGGAGCTAGCTACTCCTTACAAAGGCCACAAGTTGTGCAGGTTTCGCACATGTTGTAAAAACGGAATATCGATCGACAAGATCCTAGTGTAATTACTTAATGGGAAAGTAATTATACGGTAAAGTGAGTCGAGTCGATGGTTGTGAAAATGTTGCTGTTATGAAACTAAAACCTGTGAACTCACCAATATTTTATATATTGACGTCTTTTTAAACATATCTTTCAGGTAACTAAGTGCTGAATGGATATGGGGCTAGTGCGGTGGAATTCGGGATGTCGGATACTGGTCGGGATTTCATTCACTGTTACCTTCGGGTTGGAACATAAACGGAAATTCCCATATTGAAAACTTAATGTTCATCGTTTTAAATAATGCCATGTGCAATATTGTAACGAGATACTCATTTCCGACATTCTAATAAATTGATCTTTTCTAATTAAATATAGTTTGTGTTAATCTTGACTTTGATATACTTTCGAGCGTTGCGCCACGTGTTTCCGCCATTGGCGTGGTGTGACAGATGTAGGCAAACCTTACCCCTATCCTTGCGGATAGAGAGACTGCTTCCAGAGAGACCCCCGGCTCGACAACACACAAGCAAACAATACTAAAAACTAATAAAGAGCTATTGAGTTTCAAAAAACATTGAAAATCTCTACTAAATCATGCCTAATCCGCTCATCCCAAGTCAATTTGGGTCTTCCTCTACACCTCTTTCCCTCTACAATAAGGGTTTCCACTACTCTAACTGGGGTCGTCATTTGCCTCCTCTTCACATGCCCATACCATCTTAATCTTCCCTCCTTTATCTTGTCTGATATACTAGCTACCCTTAACCTTCCCCTAATAACCTCATTTTTTATTCTGTCTACCCTAGTGTGCCCGCACATCCACCTTAGCATCCTCATTTCTGCTACCTCCATCTTGCGAGCTTGTGACTTTTTGATGGCCCAACAATCTGTCCCATATAACATAGCAGGTCTCACTGCAACCCTATAGAAATTTCCCTTTAATTTAGTTGGGAACCTTTTGTCACATAAAACCCCACTAGCGGCCCTCCACCTACACCAACCAGCTTGTATGCGATGGGTGACATCATTATCTAGCTCGCCATCCCTCTTAATAAATGATCCTAAGTACTTGAACTTAGTTACTTTCGGGACAACATGACCTTCAATCATAACTTGAGTATTTTCATCGTGACTTGCACCCCTGAAACCACAATACATGTACTCAGTTTTAGAACGACTTATCCTTAAACCCTTGCCCTCTAAAGCCGCACGCCAACCCTCTAGCTTCTCATTCAGACTATGGTTGGACTCTGCAACTAACACAATATCATTTGCAAAAAGCATACACCACGGCACTGCCTCCTGAATCGACTTAGACACCTCATCCAAGACAACTGCAAAAAGGAACGGACTCAACGCAGATCCTTGGTGGAGTCCTACTCCCACAGGGAAGGGATCGGTATCTCTTACAGGCGCGCGAACACTAGTTTCAGTCCTAGTGTACATATCTTTAATTAAGTCTATATACCTCTCAGGTGTAACATCACACAATTTTTTATATATATAGAACTCCCTCATTTATTCATCCGATTCATGTTTACATTATCTTTCCCATCCATTTTATTATTTTTTTTTTGTTCAAATAATGACTTATAATCAATATTAAATTGGATTGTATTAAATTCTGATTTAAAAACGTTAAAAAAAATGTTTACCTGTGCCAGGATTCAAACCCGAGTCCCTGGCGGGCTAAACCTTAACCACACCACACAAACCACTACACCATTTGGTGTTCTGTGATATTAATTAAAACCAATTAAACTTAAACCCTTTCAAGGTCCCTTAGTCAAACCTGAAAAGTCAAACGTAGTCTCCTAGTCAAGTCAAGTCAAGTCAAAGTGTTAGTAAATATGGTCTTCTAGTCAAGTCAAAGTGTTAGTAAATATGGTCTTCTAGTCAAGTCAAAGTTGTTCCTAAATTCTAGCCTAGTCAAAGTAGTCCCTAATTACAACTCCAAATTATACACTATAAATACAATAGTCTACCATTCAACTCTTTATACCATTCAATAAAAAAGACATTATTATCTCATCTCCCATATACTAAAGTTTTCATCCATCATTATCTCCTCTAGCTAGTTCCGAGTTTTCCAAGGCATTATTACTAAGTGTTTGCACGCTCAATAAAACGCACGAACTCATTATGCACCTAAAGTGAGTTTACATAGCCCCTTTTTCCATTCACTATTTTGGGGTGAAACATGTTACAACATTCAATTTACAATTCAATCATAAGTGTCTATGTGTTATTCTATGTTGCATTATGTCTTAAACATTACTAGGGTAAGCACAATATTCTAGCATAATCATTAATATTGATCAGCCGACGGTATACAGTGATAGATCTATTGGACTGACAATCCCACCCGGATACGTGTACCTCCTACATAGGTAGCGTGGGTGATTGTTATCGAATTTATAACATAATCGAGTGAACCATGAGCGTATGGGATGGACCACAATATTCTAGTCACAAGGTTTGATTATGCACTCGATTTACCCGATTGTTTTGTTTTCACATATGGACTAGACTTGCCATGACACTCGAATTGTACAAGTTTTTATTCAATTATCAAAACCTATGTAATTCTCACCAACTTTTGTTGACCCAAAATATTTTCAAACTTAACATGTTTCAGGTTATGGCTTATTCGAAGATTAGAGTTAATGCTTGAAGATGCGTAGCTAGTATTTTTCATTTTGATGTACAAATTTTTAGAACAATTGTATGTAGTTCATTTAAATCATTTATTGAAACTTATTATTTACCATGTGCTACTGAACAATCATCAATACGTGACATCCCGATGTTTCCGCCATCGGTTGGGGTGTTACATCAGGGACCCCTCTACTCTCCAGACTGTCCCAAATCAGTTTACATGGCACACTGTCATATGCCTTTTCAAGATCTATAAAGGCCATATGAAGGTCCCGCTTTTTCTCCCTATACTTTTCCATCAACCTCCTCAGAATGTGTATTGCTTCCGTAGTTGACCGCCCCGGCATAAAACCAAATTGGTTTACCGTAACCCGAGTTTCTCTTCTGATTCTAGCCTCAATAATCCTTTCCCATAATTTCATAGTATGACTTAACAACTTTATACCTCTATAATTGCCACAACACTGGGTGTCGCCTTTGTTCTTATACAGAGGAACTATGACACTACTCCTCTACTGCTCTGGCATTTGATTAGATTTGAAAAAACAATTGAACAAAGAAGTTCACCATTTGACTCCTTCCTCTCGAAGACACTTCCACACCTCGGTCGGTATGTTGTCTGGACCAACTGCCTTAGCCCTTCCCATCTTCTTGAGTGCAGCCCTCACTTCTCCTCGTGTAATATTTTGGCAGTAGCACTTATTCGGTGGCAGCCTTTGGGTTGAGGGGTTGTCCTGCTCTTGTTGGCAAGCTCTCCTGCCATTGAGAAGGTTGCAAAAATATTCTTGCCATCTTAACTCAATGTCGTGTTGATTTACTAGAATACGACCGTCATCTCCTTTTATAAACTTCACCACCCCTAGATCTTGCCTCTTACGCTCCCTAGCTCTAGCAATCCTGAACATATCGTGTTCCCCACCTTTAGTTTCTAGACGCTCATATATGAACAACTTTCATAATTCAATGCATGTAATACATAAACTATACGATCAATACAATGATTGATCAAAATACAATTCTTACATTTTTAATCAATATCTTGGACTTCCAGACGTTGTTTGACACGTTTTGGTTGGTTTAATTGCTCGTTGGAAGTTTTCAGAATAAATATCCGAGTATGAACAACTTTTCATAATTCAATGTATGTAATACATTAACTTAGGGGTGAGCAAGCCTTAACCGTTAACCGAAATTAACCGATAACCAATGAATCGGTTATGGTTACAGTTAAGGATGTCCCATAACCGAACATTAACCGAACCGAACCAATGCATTAGGAATATATAAATACTTTAGGATTTCTAACATAGGGATTATGGAACCAACACCAACGGAGGAGCTTCATAATTGATTAACCGAAACCGAAGTTCGGTTATGGTTATGGTTATGGTTATGGTTAAGGAAATCAAAATAACTGAAGCAAGCGGTTATGGTTATGGTTAACGGTAAAAACCGAACCGATCCGCCATTTGATTAAAAATGTAAAAATTGTATTTTGATAAATCATGGTATTGATTGTATAGTTTATGTATTACGTACATTGAATTATGAAAGTTGTTCATACTCGGATGTTTATTCTGAAAACTATCAACAATCAATTAAACTAAACCAAAACGCATCAAACAATTTTTTTTTTTTTTGAAATAAGTTAAAACACTTAAAAAAGAATTAAAACAATTTAAAATCAATTAAAATAAATTATTTAAAAAAAAAACAAAGCACCGAGCTATGGCCATAGCGCGGTGCTTTGGGTTTAGATGTTTCACTTTATCAGACAACCTAGTACGTTGTCAGATAAAGCGTTGACTTTTATACTTTAAAACACTGCGCTATGACCATAACATGGCGCTTTGAAAGCGGCTGAGGTGAATTTAAACAAGTGGAGGGTGTGAATAGATACAACCTTAATTAATTTAATAATAAATAGGTTATCAATTACAAAAATTATTTTACATGTCTAATTAGAAGTTTATATGTGTTGTTTTCTGGAGTCTTCATAAAAAAAGGTAAAAAAAAACATTGGAAATGGAAGGTTGTGAGAGTTAACATAATGACCTACTGTGGCACTACCAAAACCAAATAGAATAAAAGATGTTCATGTCTGGTGTCTTCACTGCAACTACTGTTCTTGGTGGACATAAAGATAAATAAATAAAAATAAAAAATGTTAATTTGTGATGGCAGTTAAATTACAAGTGTAAAAAACAAATAAAATAAGTAAAATTGTAACTTTTGTAAAGAGTCTTTCTGTAATATTTGAGTAGTGGGTGGGTGTGGGGGCACTGTGTTCTAAAAAAAGCCTAGAGAAATGGGGATTGTGGTTGTGGGGGTGGGTATCTGTGTGTGATGTAATGGTGGTTTAAAAAATGACAATTTATAATGATGGTGGTGTGGTTGTGGTGGGTAGCTCCTTCATGTTTTTTTTTTAATAACACACATCATATCTATTAAGAAAGAATATTTTAATCTTTTGAAATCTTAGAAGTTTCTATATCTTATTTTTTAAGTTTATTGTTAAAAAACTTTACATTAACTTGAAAATATTTGGCAAGTGTTGTATATTTGAATATACATGAATAAATAATCAGTTTATACATTGAGGTGGTATGTAAGTGGGCAATAAGCTGCGCCACCACCATTTCTAGATAGCAAACCATATTCTGTTAAGGACATAATTGTGACCATTCGGGGTTGATATATTGCTACGAACAACCTTACGAACCTGATTCAAGAAACAGACCGTTTCAGAGGCTAAGGACTAAAAGGTGTCAAAAGCAAAAGGAACAAACAATGTTGATTATCGGAGCAGGCTATAGCATTATTAGTTTTAAAAGGTAAATATAAATGTTATTTATTCATTTAAAATTAGTTGGTACACCATGTATCGTGCTAAATTTAACAAATCTCAGGTCCTAAAATAGATTTAACAAATGATAATTGTAGATTGTGGCAAATTACAGTCACAAAAATATACAGCACCTAACGTGAATGCTCTAAGTGTATAGTAATATTATTTTGAAAAAGAATACTGTATACCGCAAATACATATGTGTATGAAAAATTTGCGGTATTGAAAAAAAATACAATATTTATATTGTAACAGTTTTTTTACACACACGTAATCTGCGTTTGTAAAAAAATATTATTCCTTTTACGTTTCCATAAAGATTAATAACATATGAAACATATTAGAAAATAACAGTGTTTTTACATACATGTAGTTCTCGTGAGTTTTACAAACTCCCTATAGTTCTCAAAGTATCATTCGCCTAAAATATGTTTGTGAGTGATATTTAACTTAAATGACACGGTTACAAATGGTTTTCTCCTCTTTCCTTCAAATCAAATCCTTCTCCATCTGTACATCTTCTACCATTCGATTTCTTCTCCACTTTTCTATTGTCTACCTCCCAATCTCCCATTCAATCGCACCAAAGCTTCAACCTACATTTTTGGTTCAGTGTATAAGAATTTTAGATAAATGTGTAGACTCATGTATCATACGTGTTGGTTTATGAGAAATTTTTTGTATGCAGTAGCGAAGCTTAAATTTTATGATGGTGTGGGTCGAAAGTTACGAGACCCAATTTTACGTAATATCAAATCAAACCGGTGGGGATCGGACTTAATACGTACAAAATTTTCGAACAAATGGGATTGCTGAGCTAAAAACGGTAGGTGTCGAGCACCCCTGGAACTTCTTTATAAGCTTACCCTATTTGTATGTATTGATAATTTGTGTATGAGATATGTGTATGTGTAGAAAAGTGACTTGTCTACCTATGTGATTAAAACAAATAAATAAAAATATAATAAAATAATTTAATTGGTCGATTGCCGTTTTTTATGCGTGTACTCTTTTAATATTTCGTAATGGATACTATTCTAAGTATGTATGAAATGTGAGAAGAAAAGGTCAAATAGAAGAAGCTTGATTCTCACACATTGTACATAAAGAAGAAGAAAAAAAAAGCATGTGTCAAGGAGAGCATATCAAGTGTTGAGATTTGGTGATTTCATGTGTTGTGATCCACTACCTCATTTCTTGTCATTTCTTTTCAACCATTCCTTCCAATTTTTGATTTTCTCAAAATATTCTTTTACTGTTTTCCTTCTCCCTTTATTTGGGATTCATATATTATTATTATTATTATTATTATTATTATTATTATTATTATTATTATTATTATTATTATTATTATTATTATATAAATATAATGAACACCATTTTTTGGAAAGAGACAAGCTAATAAGCCGCAGGGTTGCATCATAATACAAAAACCAAATGGATTAGATTGATCAATAATTATCTATAACAACGTTATTTAATAAACCATTTTCTATAGAACATTTAAGCAAATATAATATGGTCTAAAAAACTATTAAAAATAGGGGAAATGGATTTAAATACTCCCAACTATCGCCTATTGGCGGATAGCACTCCCAACTATCACTTTGGCGGATAGCACTCCAAACTTGCAACTTGTTGGATTTTATCACTCCCGAACTAACTGAGGTCTAACCCAGTTAGTGTTTGTGGCCAAAATGTAAAAACAAAAACTTTGGGACATTTTTGAAACTTATTATTATTATTATTATTTTTCTTTTTTAAAGCTTAACCCCCCCCCCCCTTTCCTTCTTCAGAAATCAGAACTACCCTCACCCTCTCTCTCTCTAAACCACCACCACCCTTCACCACCTTCATCCACCGCCCTTCACCGTCATCAACCACCACCCTTCACCACCACCAGCACTCCACTGTCATACCCCATAACCACCGCCTCCACCATTATTATATAAAGCAACAGATCTATTGAGAGAGAGAGGGGGGGGGGGGGGACACCATCAGTCATCTTCTCCGGTCACCCTCGCCGGTGACCGGTTCCGAGCATCACGACAACCCACCACCTTCTTCACCAACACACCATCATTCACAGCCCCATGATTCTGTTTAGGGTCGGTTTTTGATGAGGATTAAAAGCCCCATGATTCTGTTTATCATATCTATCGTTTTCATCTTCAATTGAAACGATTTGGGAACTAGGGTTCATAGACAACCGGTTCATAGACAGTGGGTTAAGGAACCTTTATCTTCAGGGGAACCGAGGTAAGGAACCTTTTATTTTGTCATGTTAGGTTTTTAGAGGGAGGGCGAGATGAGAAAAGAGAAAACGAAAAAGTTAGAAGGTGTAGTGGTGGCTACGGTTGTGGTGATTACGGCTATGGCGTGGTGGTGGTTGTGGTGGTTTCCGGTGAGGGGTGGTGGTAGGTGGTGGTGGTTTCCGGTGAGGGAGGAGGTGGTGGTCTAGAGAGACAGAAGGGAGGGGTGGGGGGGGGGGGGGGTTGCAGAATATGAGGGGGGGGTGGGGATTTTATAAGTTAAATGTTTTATTTCAAAAATGGTCCCTTAAGTTTTGTTTTTTACATTTTGGCCACAAACACTAACTGGGTTAGACCTCAGTTAGTTCGGGAGTGATAAAATCCAACAAGTTGCAAGTTTGGAGTGCTATCTGCCAAAGTGATAGTTGGGAGTGCTATCCGCCAATAGGCGATAGTTGGGAGTATTTAAATCCATTTCCCCTTAAAAATATCATGCAACAAAGGTTTTATAATCAGTGACGAAACTTAAACATTTATATTGCGGGCCGAAAAATATATGTTTAGTTGGGACTTTTGGATTAAGAGTGATTCTATCGCAGGTAGGGCTTCCAGTGATCTGAATCGTACCAGCCATCGTAGTCTATTTCTACATTGTCAGTTTCTTTGAGATCCAAGAGGTATTCTTCTTTTCTCTATTAATACACACTTTTTTTTTTTTGAATAAAATTTCCATTGACAAAAAAGGGTAAATTACATAAGGATGGTAGGTAGGCAGGCAACAAGCTGCACCGCCACCCTTTTTTGAATAGAAAATCTCAATCTGCTAAAAACAAAACCCCGCCCTTGGGGGGTGGAAAAGTTGTTGTGCACTACTCGTTGAACCCGAGCCAAAAACCGCACCGCCTCCGGTGCCAAGGAACCGATTTCAAGTTGTTTTTGTAATAACATATTTTATATAAATTTCAAGAAATGATTAAATAGTTAGTAATGAAGTCTTAATGTTTTAAAAACGACATTTTGAAATAAGATATGATTAAATACATTACACTTTATTACTATTATTTTTAGTAACTTTCTTGAAAATTTAAACATAGAAATATAATACGAAGGGGTAAAATAAGAAATAGGAAAAAAAAAATTGCGCAACATCCATATCTATAACTATTATCTATTTAAAGATAAATGTAATATTGATGGTTTAAAGGTAAATGTAATATTGATGATCAGTGAACTTTTTATGTGCAAACATATGTACTAAATTTTCTTCCTTCCTTTAATGGTTTAATGAATACACATGCTTTGATTCATGCAAGTAAAGAGCAATTATATGGTCAACATTCAACATGGTTGAAATCTTGAAAACCTTCTCAAATTCAGGAAAATCTTCAAGATTGGTAATGGCACCATAATTATGGACAATCAAAAACTTGAGGAGCTTTATATGCAAGCTTGTTCATGGAAAAAGCTACAACATAACATGATTGTGGCATACACATCCCTTCATACTCAAGCCACATTTATGATTTTTCTACTATGTTTATTGGGAACCATTGACATCATCATTATCATCCATTCATTCATGTACACTCTATTTCATCCCCAACATATAAAAAAGAAACCAAAGTAATATTCCAAAAAAGAGCTTTGTTTTTCATCATAATGGAACCAACTAATCATACTCACAACAAACATGATATAAAACTATAAAGAAGTGTTTGCTTAAACCGGTCTAGTAAAAACACTTGGCATTAAATAAACATTTTGATAAAGAACCCATGTTTTATCACTTGTCTATAAATCTTTCTAATGGAAAATAGTTGTGTATGAGAAGAAACTCCATCTTGATTATTTGCTTTTAGAATAAAAAAAAAAAACAAGGCCCACATGATGATGACACTAGAAAAAGCCAATTTACACAACCAACTTCCTCTACAATCCATTATCTTTAGTTTTAGAGCAAACTCACCACTATCTTCTAACGGCAAGCTTACAAGTCAAAAAAGCTTTGGTTTATAATGATTTTAAAAGATGAAGCATGACAATAATTGTTCCTAGTTTCCCCACCTAAAAGTCCATAGCTTCATACCTTCTACACTCATTACAAAAACATAATTATATTCCAATATTTAAAATCACTAGCCTTTTTATATTTTATACACTAGTTCAGTCTCGTGATTCCGCCACGCATTATATGGAAAAGCACATATTGGTTGGGAAACTTGACAAGTGACCATTATTAGGGATGAGGCGTTACCAGAATTGGTCATTGGTACCCCACTACCAGCACAGTAACACCGTTGCCACCCATGCTGATTATGGTCCCGTGAACCAAAATCTGGTTGTAGTTAACGGGCTGGTACTATGAGTTTCCCTCTTCCATTTTGTCTTTTTCTCTATTTCATTTTCAGTGGAGTGCTGCCACAAAAAAACTGTTTCAGTGAAGTGATGTGACAATGTAGGATTGGTAAAAATCAGTGAAGTTGAAAAAAAACTTACGCTATGTTCCCGAGTTTAACAAATGAAGGAAAAGAAGGGAAAGAGAATTAAGGAGGGAAAAGAAAGAGAGTGGAAAAAAGATTTAATTAATTAGTGTGTTCCCGAGTTTGAAGGAAATTGAGAGGAAAGTAAGGATTTTATGTTTAAAATATTATTTCCTTCCAAATCTCTCCAATTTGGAAGGATGAAAAATGAAGGAAATGAACCAAAAATTTCCTTCCGTTCCCCTCCCTTTCTATCTTAAAAAAAACTCTAGAACACGATTTTTCTAAACATCCTTCCAAATCCTTTCTTTTCCTTCGTTAAATGAAACTCGGGAACACAGTTTTAGTGGAGCACCCCGCCCCCCTTATCTAAAAAATATATAGGATAATTATAAAGTTTTCAACTATTTAATTTTGATTTCTTTGAAATGAAAGTTATTGAATTAGAAAGGCAAAATCTTTTTGACAAAAACTCAAAAAGCCATTGTTTGTAATTGTCAACCCACTTTGAAGATGGGAAAATAAGACTTTACATCTTGTTTTGCAAAAAATAGCCCTCCAATAGTCCGATATGACATACTTAGTTGTTACGGGTTAAGGTGATTTGATAGAATTCAAATCTTTATATTTATATTAAAAGAAATTAGTTTTTCTTTAAGAAAACTCAAGTTTTGCCTCTAATTAGACTATAAGTTATGGACTCACGCCTTCAACACCCCTCACGTTACAACACCGCCCCAACCACGCTTTGGATGACATGAAGCTTTCTGGGCATTAGCCCACTCACACCGTCTTCTGAAAACAAACAAAGGTTTAGAAAGCGTAAATAAAAAAGGATAGGTGTAGAGGCTCGATGGAAGTTGCGAACACATTTTTCCAAACCTTCATGCTTTGCGAGTTAACTATGATAGCCAATAAAAAAACATCTATGTGTCTTGCCTTTTTGTTTCAACCAATCAGCTTTTTACTCACCTTTTTATTTTGTAAAGTTTAAGTATTATGTTAGGTAATGTAGTGGCGGATCCAATATTTTTTTTTCAATGGGTTTGCTGTTTTTTGTGGTCCAATCTTATTGGATCGGACATAAAAAATTTCGGTTCGGTTAGATGGTTCGTGTCAACAATCGACATATGCATGGTTCATCACATAATAAAAAAATATGACATAATAAAAAACTTCATTAGAAGTTAAAAAAAACACATAATATAAATACGATGGTGTTTGCAAATTAAAAAAAAAAACTACCTATAGTTGTTCCCTATGAATTTTCATTTTTTTGAAAACGTCACATTACATCTTTGACCGACACTTCTTGAAAGAACTCCCTTTCGATATAACAAATGCAAGAATCATTCATGTATCCATCACCTAAATTCCTAGCTTTGTCTCTATTCCACATATTATTTCTAACTAAATCAGTTAATTCAACTTCCATTGCAATAGATTTGCATATAATCTCCTAAAAATCAAATGCATGAGGTAAAATTAACCATCCAAAACTGAAACAACACACAACATAATCTAACTTATTAATCTGGACCATACAAACATTAATACACAAATCCCAGTTGCTTCACATGAATACATAAATTGTATAAACCTTCAAAACAAGCAAATCACACATAATAATTTTAGGAGTTGAAATTAAGAATTAGTTTGTACCGTGATTCAGTTTTAACTTGATTTGGAAATTGGAAATGATGGATCAATAAAAATTCAGAATTGTATGTGAATAGAATAATAATAATAGATGGATGTAAATTCTTGCCGTTGGGATTGCTCCAGAAGATACGTAAACCTTAAAAGGGGTTGGGTCCATTTGTAATAATTAAAAAAAAAAAAACCGTTTACAGCATGTTTCGAACCCAACAACTACAATTTAAAGGGTGGGATACTTAACCATTGAGCCACTCACATGATATATCAATGGGTTCATGCCAATGTTTCTTATGGGTTTATGGCTCATTTTTCTTATATACTTCTACTAAAAATCGAAAACCCAATGGGTTCGGCTGAACCCGTACGGGTCTTCCTAAATCCGCCCCTGAGGTAATGTATAGGGAAAATTTATGAAACGAAAACATGGTACAGTGAAAAAAAAGTGAGAGACTGTTTGGAAATCTTTGCGTCATTAAGTGCTAAGTCATTAAGATGTTTGATTGAGTAAGAGGCTCTGAACAAGTGAGAGGACTGGCTTAGCTCGGTCTGACTCGTTGGTGGTGGAAGAGGCGGTGGTGGGTCGAGGAGGTGAGGAATGGTCGACTGAAGGTTATAAACACAGGTGAATGGATAAAAAAGTAAAAATTTCATTTAACATCATTTTGAAACTTAATGGGTAAAAGACTTACTAACTGATTCAAAGGTGTCATGTCAATGAACCAGATACACTTAATGCTGACTGGTTTAAAGGTAACATCTTAATGAAATCATGAAAAGGCTACCAAACAGTCCTGAGTGAAAGTGGTTTGGCGATGTGCCATTTACTTTATAACTTGCTAGTTAGATAAAATGAAACCATAACATACAGCCTTATAGCTCGGAGAACTTGATGCTAGTGTCAACCAATATGTACTAGTTCCATCTCTTTACTTAAGCAAGAGGATTTATGTAATACATTCGTTTCAAAAACAAAAGATAGCTTTTAACTCTTTAATCAAGTCATAGAAGATAAATCATAAATGAGACACATTTATAACCAAAAGGTCTTTAAAACATCATAGTAGATTAAACATCATAGAAGATAAAGAGGGTGTTTGGGATTGAGTTTCAAAACAACTTATTGATTTATTGGTTTTTTCAAGAAACCGATAAGTCAATAAGTTGTTTGTGTAACCCAAAAGCAATTTCTGTTTTAACTTTTGGCTTTTAAGGGTGAAAAGACTGTTTTTGAGAAGCTAAAAATCCTGGCTTTTGTCTTTTGACTTTTGAAAAAAAATTACAAATCTACTACCCATACAACCAATATTCACAATAAGTTAAGCGAAACACTAAAAAAATAATCTATTGACTTTTTGACGTTTCTCATCTCAAAAGCTAATCCAAACATTTTTTTTAAACTTCTTTTTAAAAAGTCACAAGCCAATAAGCACTTCTGACCAAAAGCACTTTTGCATTTCCAAACTGGGTGTTTGGGATTGATTATTCAAAATAGATTATGCGTTTTGAAAAGCAGGGGTGGAGCTGCTTATAAATTATTGCGTTTTGGTAGCCTAAAAAACTAATTATCTACATTTCAAAACGCAATCCCAAACACTAAAAACTGATTATCTGCATTTTCAAAACATAATAATCTAAAAATCAAATTCAAAACTCAATTCCAAAGAGCTTCTCAATCCCAAAGACCCTCAAATTATTCATGCATGACTCAAATATAAAATATAATCAAGAACCCTTAAATTCCATTTCTAGTTATCTTCAAAACTTCAAATGAATCCAATATTGGACAAGAATCATATAACCAAAAGGTCATAATTGACATTAAATAAAGTTAAGAGGAGTAGAAAAAAGCCATTTGGCTCAAAAGTAACACATCTTTTCCAGAGAACATCAGAGAATAACCCCTCAATCAGTTTTAAGTCAAACTCAAATCCCTAATCTGCACCTAAGGAATATGAATCTAGCTCTGCCAAATGCAGTTTGTGGCATTATCCACTACTCATCTCTTTTACCTTGTCCATGTGGCTTGGGTTCTTAGGTAAAGTCTTGTCATGCAACATTAATCAAGAAAAAGAACAAAAC
The DNA here is from genome assembly GCA_028751855.1 of Ambrosia trifida. Lineage (NCBI taxonomy): Eukaryota > Viridiplantae > Streptophyta > Magnoliopsida > Asterales > Asteraceae > Ambrosia > Ambrosia trifida. The sequence continues at coordinate 107,933,565 of CM054123.1, read as the reverse complement.
CAAATCTTGTTCAAGATTTATTAGTTTATTTGTTTATTTCATGTCAAGAATCTTCTTGTTGGAGATGAAAGATTGGAAAAAGGTTGTGTAACTTGATGTTATTAATAATAATAATAATTTTATATGGTAAAAATTTATAAAAAACTATATGTACTTTTTTTTTTAAACCTGTGGAGGCAGGAAGGCAAGGGTCAGAAATCACCATCATTGTCTCTGTTTTTTTAACCTGTTGGGAATAGGAATAAGCCTGTAAAAAGCAACTTTTGGGGTGGAACGTACTCTTGTTTGTTCTAAAAACAATTTAAATAATATACATTGTCCTTTTCATTTCTTTCAACTCATCAATAATAATCTATATCTAGTGTCTCCACCATTTAGTGGAGTGCCGTGAGTAAAATAAAGATAAGAGCGTCATCCCATTTGGTCTTAAGTTCGAATTTAATCAAGAAGTTTTATGAGACAAGAATTTTTCTCAATTAAGTGACTTGTTGGATTTGGGCTGCTCAATAGGCAACCATTGTACACGCTAACAGTTCAAGTAATATTTAGTTGTTCGTTAAAAAATCTATACGTATTAAGAAACCAACAAAAGACTGAGCGAAAACAACTTTTCATAAAAATTCTAAGACCAAATGTAGAGTTAAATTCATCTCTCTACTCACTTTCAAATAAAAACCAAACTTATTTGGTCTCAAGTTCGAATCAATTCAAAGGAATTTTATAGTAGCGGAATTTCGAACGGCAAGTTTTTTCCTTAAATTGATGATTTGGTGGACTTGGACTGCCTAACGAACAACCATTTATCAGTATTAACCCACTGAGAGTTCATTTATCAGTATTTTATTTCTAGTTAAAAAAAATATATATATGTATCAAGAAACCAACAAAAGAGGGACCAAAAGCAACTTTTCATAAAAATTCTGAGACCAAATGTACAGAGGACTTCATATCTCAACTCACTTTCAAATAAAAACCAAGCCCATGCCCACACACTCACATTCTCACCATTTCCACAGGCCTGCAAATGAGCAATAAAGCTTACCCCTTATAATCATTATAAAAAACAAAGCATGCACACCATTTGTTTTGTTTATCTTCCCCACTGAAGAACTGAACAATAATAATAATAATAATATTTTATAAACAATTTCATATGCTTCATGCCCCTCTCCACTCACCATAACCATTACCACTACTAGTTAGTTTGATCAAGAGTATGACAATGGCTGCAATCTTTCTGTTTCTTCTACTGTCTGCTTTCATTGTAGTGAATGAAGCTTCTCCATTAGCTGAACATGACAAGATCATCAAATTGCCTGGACAACCAACAGTTGGATTCCAACAATATTCAGGCTATGTCACTGTAGATGCAAAGCAACAAAGAGCCCTTTTCTATTACTTTGTTGAAGCTGAAGTTGATCCTGTTTCAAAGCCATTGGTTCTTTGGTTGAATGGAGGTAAAGAAATCAAACATACCCCTGTTCAAGAATGATGAAAAAAGCTTTTTTTTTTTGTTTTTTTTTTAAACTAAATTTTCATTCCATGACTGACTGAGAAAATTACGTCAAGATAGCCGGCAGGCAGTCAACTAGCTTAGTTATGTTATGATTATTATTATTATTATTATGTTTACTTTTTATAAAGTTTTTCCAGATTTAAGTAAATTAGTTGTGAATAATATTGTAGGGCCTGGATGTTCATCACTAGGTGTTGGAGCATTTTCTGAAAATGGACCTTTTAGGCCAAATGGTCAGGGTCTGATAAGAAATGAGTATAGCTGGAACACAGGTAAAATCATTATTTGATGAAAAAGATTATACCTTTTTCAAGATTAATGAAATAAATTGACAATTTTAAATTTTATTTGATGAAAAAGATTATACCCTTTTCAAGATTTATGAAATAATTTAACAATTTTTAATTTTATTTGATGAAAAAGATTATACCCTTTTCAAGATTAATGAAATAAGTTAACAAGTTTTAATTTTTATTGAAATATGTAGAGGCAAACATGCTGTATCTAGAGACACCAGTTGGAGTAGGATTCTCTTATGATGCATCAAACACATCAGCTTATGAGGTTGTAACTGATGCCATAACAGGTATTTATGTTTCTGTTTGTGTTGCAGCATCTACTTTACATACAACTATTTGTTTAGTTATATGTTCTTTATGCTCTCAAAAAGGTTTATGAGAAAAAGAACAAGCCCTTTTTTAGAACCATAAAAAGGTGATCTTTTCTTTTTAATGGTTATACCTTCAAAAGAACATTATTAAAAGTTGTTATCTTCATTTTATTGTCATCTATTAATGCAGAAAAAAGATGGCTTCTTATTCTTATTGTTCTTCCTTTTCCCTTTTCTAAATCTTTTTTTTTTGTAATTTAAAGCCAGAGACAATCTTGTGTTCTTGCATAAATGGTTCTTGAAGTTTCCTCAATATCAGCAGAGGGATCTGTTCATAACAGGAGAAAGCTATGCAGGTAATCATTACATGATTTGGTACATAATATTCATTAATTTCTTGAATTTTCAATGAAAAATCAAATTTTTTTATATATTTATTGTATTTTTTGGATTACTATAATCAGGTCATTATATACCACAGCTAGCAGAACTTATGGTTAAATTCAACAGGAAGCAGAAGATCTTCAACTTAAAAGGAATTGCTGTAAGTTTTTGAAATGAACCCATGTTATTGTGTTTTGTTGTTGCATATCAGACAATTCTGTACAACAGAAAGAACAAAAAGGACATAATTATGAATTTTCTATATATTATTAAGCTGTAATGTTTGACTGTTTTTTATATTTATAATTAATGTTCAATCTGTTCTTTAACCTTTACAGAATTAAACAGCCAAATCAAATTGTGTTATAACTACTAGAATATGGATAAAATTGAATGTAAAATAATAATGATAGTTATGTTGATTATACATCCACAAAGTACAAGATTTGACTTTTATAAAGTCAAACTAACTTTATTTTTCTGTGTTGGCCTGTTTTGACTTTATAAAGTCAACTCATTCTAATGCATCTTTTGTTTTCTGCATTGATGTCAATATGCAGTTAGGAAATCCAGTTTTGGAGTATGCTACTGATTTAAATTCAAGGGCGGAGTTTTTTTGGTCTCACGGTCTTATATCGGATTCGACATACAAATTGTTCACTTCTGCATGTAATTATTCGCGCTATGTGAGTGAATATTATAGAGATTCGGTTTCACCAATATGCTCAAAAGTTTATAGTGAAGTAAGCCGAGAAACCAGTAGATTCGTGGACAAATATGATGTCACGCTAGACGTTTGTATTCCATCGGTACTCTCACAGTCCAAGATCATTGTTCCTCAGGTACATTTAAATTGCTTGTGAAAAAAATCCTACTTTCATATTAAAAAAGTTCCTTTATTATATAAAAAAACAACTTGATTTAAAAGTTTGTTTCTCTCAAAAAAAAAAAAAAAAAAAAAAAAAAAAAAAAAAAAAAACTGAAAGTACATATCTTTATACACAATGTTCGCCTTTTGACGCCCGTATAGAACGTCACAAAGATCGTGAACTTATGTTGTGTTTTTCAGCAAGTAACGGAGAGGGTTGATGTTTGTGTGGAAGATGAAACTGTTAATTACCTTAACCGACGTGATGTCCATAGAGCCTTGCATGCACGTCTGGTTAGAGTGCGAAAATGGGAAGTTTGCAGCAAGTAAGTTTCTGTGTATTATTTCGCCGGCCCATTTCACTTATAGATATCTAAATCTATACTTATTTAAAAAAAAAAAATTTGACCCGTTAACAGCATCCTGGATTATGAACTGCTCAACATCGAGATACCTACAATCAACATTGTTGGATCACTTATCAAAGAAGGAATCCGTGTTTTGGTTTATAGGTAAACATGCGCGTTCTTGATTTGTTAAAATTCGTACGAATCAAGTATGAATTATAAATTATTGATTTTTTGTGTGAAATCTGTTTTCTTGATTTAATGTAGCGGCGATCAAGATTCTGTAATTCCACTGATGGGCAGCCGGGCTTTAGTCAATCGACTTGCTACAGAATTGGGACTCAAAACAACTGTACCATATCGCGCTTGGTTCGAGGGTCAACAGGTAAAAACTAGTGATTACTACTGATTTCATAGCGCGCATATAATAATATAAACCATATGCAATATACATTATAATTGATGAATATGGGATTATTACAGGTTGGAGGGTGGACTCAAGTGTATGGAAACATATTCTCATTTGCAACTGTACGAGGTGCGTCGCATGAAGCGCCATTTTCGCAGCCTCAAAGATCATTGGTGTTATTTCGGTCGTTTCTAAAGGGAAATCCCTTACCCGAAACGTTTTGACAGTTAATATTATGAATAAGTTAGAGTCTTGATTTGGCATTGTAAGTAAATTTTGTCATGATAATGGTAACCGATAATGGTAACCTGTAAGTGAGTCAACCTCTTTTTTTGTTCTTTTTTTTTTTAATTTATTTTTTTGACTTGGAAATGTTTGTGGAAATTGAAAGAACATTTGCAAGATTGCTTGAACGGTACCGTGTTTTTCGGTTGTGTAGACTGAACCTTTTTGTTAGTTTTTTAACTGTTTAATGGCGGTGGACCGCGTGTTCTCGTTGTGTTTCTGCTTCCATGTGATGGTGGTTATGTTAAGAAAGGGTTTGAATAATGTTTTAGAGAGAGAGTAAAAGAATGTAAAGAGAGAGAAAGCAGATCGAGAGATGGTATAGTTTACAAGCAACGTTATGGGCCTCGATAAACTGATTTTCAAATATAACACATGTTACGCTTTACTGCACCAAACTAATTTTGTATTCCAATATAACCCTGAAGTTTGTATGTAACAACTAACAAGGAAGCCTCAACGTAAGATAAGTATTGATTCTCTATCTTTAAAGATGACATGGCATTCTTAACATTTATAATGTATCACCGAGCCACCTTGTTTGTGAGAGCCTCTTTGTCCGGGCCAGTGGCGAAGCTTGACCCGAAGGTTTAGGCGGTCGGAAGTCACTAGTTTCGGGGGGTCGAAACCCTATATTTACAAAAATTTCTATACGAATACTATATAATCGGAACTTCTGCACGAAAATTCGGGGAGGTCGGCCGCCCCCTCCCGCCCCAACTAAGCCTCGCCACTGTCCGGGCCACATCTTTCACCATTGAATGCTCAACATGGACAATAACTACAGAATGTAGGTACCCGGGTTAATGTCGGTCCAACTTGACCGACAAAAATATTAATATTCTATCACTAATATTAAAGAAATAGAAATAATGTTTTTCTTAGGTCAAACTCGTCCCAAATTGACCGTCTAAATCTGATCGTTTTTGATCACCGAGTAATGTTGCAGAGGTGAAGAAAACCATCTCGACCGTAAAAATGTCTGTACCTTATAGCGATTACTCCGCCGTCTAGACCTTGTTTTACTACATTCCCTCATACAATACGAAATTAAAAACTATCCCTTCAAAAATGAAAGTATAAGGATTGAATAGTGACATTCTACTAGGGGTGTAAACGAGCTGAGCCCGACTAGGCTCGACTTTGATCGGTTCGGTTCGAGCCTACTATTTTAAGCTCGATGTGGGCTCGGCTCGAGATAATTTGAAAATAATTTAAAACGAGCTAGCTTCGATAGCTTAAATGAGCCAAGATCAGCTCACCATTGTTATTAGTTAAAATACAAAGAAAAAATAATAGGAAGTTTGTTTAGGATCGTTTAGGGCTCGAGGTCGGACTTGATAACTAACGAGTCATATTTTAAGCTCGAGCTCGGATTCGTTAAGACTTGGCTCATTTGATTTTTCTACCGATCCAATCCCGAATAGCTTTCGAGCCGCTGCACAACATTTAAACCCCTACATACTACAAACTATGGTGGAACGAAAAAGTGGCTAATGATGTTTGATTAATGAAATTAGTTCAAGACTTCAAGGACCTAATATTCCTCAAAACAATACTTAGAGGGGCTTTGAGTCAATTTACGAAACATCAGGGTAAAATCTGTCATCAACCCTTAAAAGACGTATTTATTACCTTCTCCGGCCATACTTCAACTTTTTCCGGTAACCGAAAAAAAAACGGAAACCAAAAAAAAAAGCTTCAATTGAAACGGTTTTTTTATAAAAATAAATAATGGCGGGAAGTGAGACGAAAGATGACCTATACGCTCTCTCTCTTCAGGTATTATTCTCATTCTGTTTTTTTTTTTTTTTTTTTTTTCTGATTCAAATTTCATTTTTAATTATAAAACATACGGTTGCTGACGTGTACGTTTGATTATGATGGATCTAGGGTTCTACATTGCATTTTGGCTTTAATATTTTGTTTGATTTATGTATGTATGCATATATCATATATGTGTGTGTTTCAATAATATATGCAGAAGGATGAAGATGAGAAGTATAAGGAGTTTGATTTAGGATCTGATGATGCTGATGCTCCTCTTCCGCTTACCGTCGCCTCTCGTGTTTGTTCTTTAACTTTTTTTATATATTTTTGGTAGTATTGTTATTATTTTTTGAAATGTAGACATGAATCCGTGCCCTAGACGTTGCAAATTAGTAATGTGTATCCCTAACTTCCCAAATTGTGTCATATGGCATGATGAGAACATATTTTATGCTGCGAGAACCGCGTAAAAGCTTGTATGAAGTGCATTAATGATTTAATGAGATGTGTAGGTGTAACTGCCTTTTTATCACACATAAAACAATAGGTACAGATGTGTTATACGGTTCTTGCTATTTTTAACGTTTCTTAGTTCTAAAATGAATGCTCCTCACCAATGGGATTTGTGGCCCATTGGCGAAGGCAAAGCGTTTAGGAACACCTTTAGGTTTGGAGGTCTCGGGTTCAAGTCCCACAAACGACATGATTAAAGAAATTTGCCTTTCAAAAAAATAAAAAAAATGAATGGTCCTCTATGATGCATTGACTAAATTGAATAAATGATCTTTTGGTTTATTGGTTAATGTAGGTATTGTACATGTTAGGCGATATTGCAGCCGGACCTGCTTTTCGGTTTACTCAATGGTTGGAATTAGTTAGGAAACGCAGTGGTAAAAATAAGTCGTCTGGATTCCCTCGTCGCCCTCAGAGGCTTGATAGCGTGCTCTTAAGGTCATTTTGCATTTTCCTTCATTGATGATGTTATGTTTGATTGACTGGTTAGGAATTTACTTCCCAGAATCACAATGTTAATTGATCATGCAAATGGGGAGGTGAAGGTTTCGTGTGTCGTGTGATAGGAATCTTGATTGCTTAGTTTTATAATGGTGGTAATTGCTATTCAGTGCAGGGGATTTAAGCTTGGATTTAAAAAAGCTTCCTTCTTTTGAGCAAGTTACAGAAGTTAGTTTGTGGGAAAGGCTTGGTAAGGCTGCTATGTTGAACATCGAGTCAAGCTCGTTCTCGTGGAACATGCTTTCTTCACTTCACCACACTGAGCATAGCAGCAGCAGCAATGAACATTCTGAGGATGATATGAATAAAGCATTAGAGGTATATGTTTCGTCACCTGTGATTGGAAATTTTGGGTCTTAGAATTTACTGCTTGTGTTCTGGTCAAGTACAGGTAACAGTGAATTCAGGGGGAGTTGTATTCTTTGCACTATTTAAGCATAATGAAAGTGGCGAGTTTGTCCCTAAAGAAGCCGCAGCTGTTATCAAAATTGCATCTTCGAGAATGGCTACACAATCAGAACGACTTGGCTATGAATTTGCAAAATGGCTTGGTGTCAGAACTCCACAAGTTATTATAACTTCTTTACTTTCCTTTTACTGAATTTACTATTACCAAAAATGATAAAAGTTATTACGGCGTTGTAACTTTTACAGGCTAGAGTCATTCACAATTGCAGTCCTGAGTGGTTACAAATTAAGGAAGCTGCAGAAAAAGCAAGAGAGGCTGCGGTTTCTGATGGAGATGAAGTTGGTGAAGTGACTTGCTCAGAACTTCTAGAAGCTCTTGAGCTCAGCCGATGCCTTTACCTGATGAAGTACATTTTAGTTTTTACCAGCTACTACTATACGTTATGGATTATCATAAGAGAACCTACATAGTTTCACCGGATATGCGGTAAAGTCCGTTAAAAGTATCTATGTGGTTGATTTGGTCCTAGAACAATTTATCTCGAGTGAGACAAAAATCCTTTTAGGACCAAATCAACCATGGGAATAATTTAGGAACTTAACTTCATATTTTGGTGAAAGCATGTAGCGTTTTAATTCGATATCCCTTTTTTCTACTGTATCTAGCGTGACGTCATAAATTAAACTTACATGAAATTTCGTGAATGGCCATTTTGACTATATATTCCTTTTTTGCAGTTATGTGCATGGATCTCCTCTTTTGGAAAACTCGAGTGCATTTCAGACACAAGAAGCTGCAGAAAAGACGGCGGCTGCCCTTGGCAGAATCCTGATGTTGGATCTTGTAATCAGAAATGAAGACCGGCTTCCATGTCGCTATCTGAGGTGGCGAGGTAATCCTGCAAATTTATTATTAGCAGACAAAATGGCGATTGCAAATGGAGATGCATTAGAAGAAGCTTTTGATTCTGCTATAAATAGATATAGACCAAGGGTACTTCGGGCGCTTCAGAAGGAGAGAAGATCAACTTCAGTAGATTGCAGAATGAGTACTGATGACTCAAGTTTAGCATCGAAAAGCTTTCATCTTTCTGACACCACATTATCACCCAAATTCGATGAAAAAACCCTAAAAAGACAAGTTACAATTGATCCAATAATCACCGATTTTGATATTGTGGCTATTGACTCTGGTGTCCCTCGTCGGCCGCCAGCTGGCAAACGAGTACACGATCAAGAAAACTATCCTAAACTTGTTGAACTCCTTATCAACAGTCCTGAGTATGCGTCACATCTATTAAACGAAATGACTATTGGAAAATTGGGATTCCCTACAGAACCTTCTGAAAGTGCTGGCAGTAACTCACCTTTTATTAAAGATATGATCTCAGTCATTCATGAATTCAGAACCGGGTTTCGTGCGGCCCTGATGGATTTACAGGGTTTTCGTATATTTTTACTCACACTTCACCAAAAATTGGATAGTTTGTTGAGGAGATTTATGAATATTATAGATAAAACATTGAGTGGTGATTTTGATAAAGAAGATTTGATGATATTTGACTCACCATCACATTCTGCACCGTGTGTTTCTCCACCAAGTAAGTGTAGCCAATCAGATTCAATTGACACTGATTTGCAGAAAACAGCTCAAAAAGCATCATCTTCAGGATGCAAAGAGAATTTAGACTTGATGTCTCCTATAGATTCTTCTTCGCATGGAAAGTCTAATAAGGCGTATGCAGAACCATTAAGTACCATCACCTCCAAGCTACGTGATTTCCACAAATATGCTAAGGTTTATACCCATTTCATCAATATAACAAGAATTCATATTTGTATATTGGGTCACCTTATAGCAGTGTGATTTCCAAAAATATGCTAGGTTTTTATTTTTTGTCGATAAGTTAAATTCCATGTTTGCTATGTGGTCCGTTTCAGTTCTAACGGGTCAAACAGGTAAAATTAGGGGTGGGAATTCATATTGGCAGGTTCTTATAGCCCAACACGAACTCAACCCAATTACTTAATCATGTCGAAAAGTTTGACCCTAGCTCAAGACATATGTAACCCACATAACCTGGTCTTCTGAATGGGTCAAACACATTGATGGTTATTTTGCTTGTAACATTCTGGCTAGGCAACGGATTGTATATGGGGTTATAAATGGGTTGTCGGGTCGAATTTATAATCTTTTAAAGTTATATATTCTAACGGGTTGGTCATGTCAACCTGTTTAGCCCCAACCCTAACTTCTGTCATGCTTTTGTGTCCTGTCAGGAATTACTACTCCTTGGTAAAATAATAAAAATAGCTTATACAGAAAATGGTTCAAAAGTCGCCCATTGTGTACTTTTAATGCATATTTATCCAATATTTATAATCATCTTTGATACAGGTTATATATCTGTTGATCTTTCTCAGGTAGATGCTGAACTAAACAAAGAACTAGAGCAATGGAACGAATTGCTAAAAAATGAAGCCGTAAAGCTATGTCAAGAGAATAATTTCAATTCAGGGTTTTTCGAGGGTAACGAGAGTAATTCTGTTGTTGATGCTTATGAATTGAAGGTAATATTTCCGAGAGCTATAAAAGCATTATCTCCTTTATAGCAAGTTTCCAGTTTATTTACTTATGTTTGTTTGTTCCATTTACAGCTTAGGCTTGAACATATCCTTGAGAGGATATCATTAATATCCGATGCTGGAAATACAGAAAAACCGTCATTAGTTACAAGTAGCGTATTCATTGGTGGGGCATTAGCTGCAAGATCTGTTTACACATTGCAACATATAGGGATTACACATATATTGTGTTTGTGTTCTAATGAAATTGGGCAGTCTGAATCTCAAAGGACCGACATATTTGAGTATCGAAACTTTTCTGTAAGTTATAAATCCTTTATTTATTTCATATAAATTATATTTAGGTTGCCAAATGAGCCTGCTCTAAACGGGTCACTTTTGTACAAGTAAAATCAGGTTTAGTTGACCAAAATCACTTTTTGTCCAAAGTTTTAGACTTTATTGTGCATTGTTATACTGCCAAATATGATTATTAAAAATATAATGCTTCTGTAATCTAATTTTTTGGATTAAATGGTTTAGGAGCTTTCATGCATTAAAAATACATTGTGATTTGTGGCTACTTACCTTTTTTTGCCTGTTTGTTCCGGCTAATCTTCTACCTTTTTGACCCGTTAGAGATTAATCATATCCTTAATTGGCCCATTAACATTTTTGTTGTATTCTTCACTTATGATTTGCTATGATTAACAGATCGGTGATGAAGAAGATTCGAACATCAGTGAGATTTTTGAAGAAGCGCATCAATTTATCGATGCTGTTGAACAAAAAGGCGGTAAGGTTTTGGTTCATTGCTTTGAAGGGAGAAGCAGGAGTGCAACGGTTGTTCTTTCTTACTTAATGATGAGGAAGTAAGTAATCACAAGTTTTATTTTAAGAGATGTTTGAATTTGTGTTTTGAAACTGATTAAATAACAGTAAAATAGTTTCGGATAATCAGCTATGAAGTAAAATTACTGATTTATCCCTTAAATTAACCTAATTTGTGAGACATTACATATCACAAATCAGTTACAATTTTTTTTATAAAATGTCCTTTTTCTATATATAACAAGAGCACATCCGAACAATATTTTGCGCAACCCGTTTTATGATTCTTTTAACGCAATATCATATAGTCACTTCGTTGTATTATCTAGAATTTATAGAATTACTCATTATTTATGCTTGTGGATGAAGGAAGTACACATTACTGAAAGCATGGAATACCCTAAGAAGAGTGCATAAGCGAGCACAACCGAATGATGGATTTGCAAGGGCGCTTTTGGAATTAGACAGAAAGTTACATGGAAAGGTTTCAATGGACTGGCAACAGAGAAAGCCGGTGATTAAGGTGTGCCCGATATGTGGGAAGAATGCGGGGTTAAGCAGCAGCTCGCTGCAGCTTCACTTGCAAAAAACACATAAGAAATTGTCAGCAGGAAGTGTAGACAGTGCCATGACTATGGAGATTCAAAAGGTTTTAGAGGCACTCAATATTACAAATAGACAATCTCATTCGAGTAATTGATTATAACCATTTGTATTTTTTTTTATAAACATATTTGTCAAACAAGACTATTACAAATATTACAGTCAGAAACAGAGACATTTTACTATTTTAGCCATTTGGTCAATAAGCTTCCTAACGCTGTCGCTGTGGCCGAATTTAATAAACGATAGAAAAGAAGCGAAGGGAAATAAAGAGAGGAGGAAGCGAAAGGCGTAATTTAATTTAATTCCGTGTTCCTGGGTTCGAAGGAAAGAGAAAAATTAAAGATTTCAGGAAGAAAGTATCAAGCAATCATATAAATGATACAATTTCAGCTAAAAGTAAACAAACACAGTACATGAATTATAATCTGACTACAATTATTAATTATTATATGAAAAAAGAACTGGACAACATTTCATCATGCCTAGAATGTGAAATCAAAGATTGATGATGATGATGATAATGTTAACATTCCAAAACACACTCTTGATCCAGATGTCATGTACTTTCTGCTTCTCTTTTTACCTCTCATGATGTTGGTGTGTCAAAGAAACCGAACCCAGAAGAAACAAACGAATCAAATAAAAAACCCAATGACGCGAGAAAGGTAAAACGCCTGAACTTACACTACAATTGGTTCAGGTAACACCTCCGGGGGAGCTCCACCGCTAGCATTCAGAACCGTCACGTTACCGTCTGAATCAACATCCACAATTACCGAATCGCCTTCCTTAATCTCGCGTGCAAGCATCTTTTCCGCCATACTATCCTCCAAAAGCCGCATTATAGCTCTCCTTAATGGCCTTGCGCCATAACTTGGGTTATACCCTTCTTCCACAACCCTGTCTCTAAATCGTTCCGTCACCTGAAGTTCGATTTCCTTACCCTTTAACCTCTCAAAGACTTCCTTCAACATTATATCAGCTATTTCTTTGACTTCCAATTTAGTCAACTGTCTAAACACTATCATGTCATCCAATCTGTTTAAGAATTCCGGCCTGAAATACTGTTTAAGTTCTTCGGTAACTAAACTTTTGATTCTGTTGTAACTGCTATCCTTCTCGTCGTAATCGAGATCAAATCCGATTCTCCTTCCACCTTTTTCGATCACGCTACTTCCTACATTTGATGTCATGATCAAAAGTGTGTTTTTAAAGTCAACTGTTCGACCTTTGCTGTCGGTCAACCGTCCATCTTCAAGAATCTGAAGCATCATGTTGAACACATCGGGGTGAGCCTTCTCGATTTCATCGAACAGGACCAACGTGTAAGGGCGGCGGCGGACCGCCTCGGTCAGTTGACCACCTTCGGTGTACCCGACGTAACCAGGCGGTGAACCGATGAGCTTTGAGACAGTGTGTCGTTCCATGAACTCACTCATGTCAAGTCGAATCATGGCTTCTTCCGAGCCGAAATAGTAGGTGGCTAGTGATTTTGCAAGCTCGGATTTTCCGACACCTGTTGGTCCCGAGAATATGAAGCTGGCTATGGGGCGGTTAGGGTTCTTGAGACCGACACGGGCTCGGCGGATGGCTCGACTAATGGCTTTGACCGCTTCATCTTGACCAATGATTCGTGTGTGAAGGGTGTCTTCCATTTTGAGAAGGCGGTCTGATTCATCACTGTTGACTTTCTCTACGGGTATTCCAGTCCATGTGGAAACAATATGTTGAATGTCGGCTTCTGTCACTGTGGGGCCCTCATCACCCGCTTCACTCTCGGCTTTACTCATCTCCTTGTTTTTATCGATAAGAGCCGATATTTGAAGCTTGAGATCCATCTCTTTATCTCTAAGCTCACCCGCCTGTTCGTAGTCAAAGTCAGTAAAGTCAAACCTATAACGACAATGTTCCATGACATGGTTGTTAAACCTAAATACCTTTGTTTTTGTAATTATGCGTCACCCTACTGTACAGGTGTATAATTTTTATAAATGCATTAAGTTAATGAACGACGAGAGAAATTACCTTCTCAAAGTCCTGACCACGGACAGCTTCATTTTTCTCTTTTGTAATCTGTCGAAGCTCTTTCTCAAGCTCTTTAGCTTCCTCAGGTAACTATCTCAGACACCAAAAAGATCCGTGTTAGGGAAATTTTTTTGACACGGCTAACTAATCTTCAGGTTTGGTTAGGTCATACAAATCTGCCAACCCGAACCCAAAATGAATTTCCAGCCCTAGTTTTGGTCCATTACCGAGCCTGCCCAACTCTTCTGTCACCCCTTTATTTCAAATAAGAAATAATAGACAAAAAAATGAATGTACCTGTGCATGGCGAAGTCTAACACGAGATCCAGCTTCATCAATCAAATCAATTGCTTTATCAGGAAGAAAACGATCACTGCAGCATACACAAAAAAAAAAAACTCATTAAACGTTGAAAAAGGCAGTAATAAACCACAATTGATAATAGTTAAGCCTACTTAGAACTTGTGATCTTGGTTTAAAAAAGCGCGCCTCACACAAAAGCGACGAGGTCTAAGCGCATTGCACGAAGCGCAAAAAGCGTGGTATTTTCGTACCCGAAGCGCACACTAATTATATAATTTTTTTTATACATCCCATGAGTTTTTAGCTTCATTTACCCAAAATATAGCTATAAATAAGTTTTTTATGTGATTTTACCTATATGTACAAGCCAAAAACATCAAGGTACAACATTTTTATGCATAAAAATACATGGTGTACGTGAGGCGCACGCCTCAGGGTCAAAAGCGATTGAAATTTTTGCCAAAAAAGCGCCTGAGGCGCGCGCCTTTGGGAAATTGGGTAGGCGCAAAGCCCTGAGGCGCCCTAGGCTGCGCCTAAGGCGCGCTTTTTAAAACCTAGCTTGTGATCTTTCATATGATGCTATTTTACGTTGCAAGATACAAAGAATTTAATACGACTATACGAGTGATCTTATAATAAAGATATAAATTAATGTGACAATTGATCTTATACGAATGATCAGTGTACCTTATATATTGATGTGACAATTCAGCAGCAGCTACTACAGCATCATCAGTGTAACGAAGCTTATGATGGATTTCATATCTTTCTCTAAGTCCTCTTAAAATTTGTATTGCTTCATCAACAGAAGGCTCCGGCACCTTAACGGGTTGGAACCGTCTCTCTAATGCTGGATCTTTTTCAATATGCTTTCGGTATTCATCAAGTGTTGTAGCCCCAATGCACTGTCATTTAAGCACACCAATCAAATAACTATTGGAAAATAATTCATAACATACGACATGTTATCCGTTACAGAAATATATGTAGCATAAAGCAATGGACTACCGACTTCTACAATATGATATTATTGGTTACCTGCAATTCACCTCTAGCAAGAGCCGGTTTTAATATATTAGCAGCATCAATAGCTCCTTCTGCTGCTCCAGCACCAATAAGAGTGTGAACTTCATCAATAAAAAGAATAATATCGTCACTTTGTTTTATTTCTTCCATTAACTTTTTTAGTCGTTCTTCAAACTCCCCACGATATTTTGTGCCGGCAACAAGAAGACCCATATCTAGAGTTATCACCTAAATGTATTAAATACAAAAAAGAAATTGTTTTAAACATTATGAATAACAAACAAATGCAACCCCTTTATTAAAGAATGATCCATTCCAACCAAAACTTGTTGTGACCAGTTACCCAACCCATCGATCTTGCCACCTGTAAAGTTTATTGAACGTCATGAAGTCGGACTCACCTTCTTCCCCTCAATGGTTTCAGGGACATCACCGTTTGCAATCCTTTGAGCAAGACCTTCTGCAATGGCTGTCTTCCCCACACCAGGCTCTCCAATAAGGCATGGGTTATTCTTTGTTCGGCGTCCCAAAATCTGGGTGACCCGTTCGATTTGTGGCTGCCTTCCAACCACTGGATCCAACTTACCCTAAAAAGGAGCGGAAAAAAAAAACAAATGTTTTAAATAAAAAGAAAGTCCACCTCAAAAAAAACCATTCGGTCCATTCTGCAACTTACCTCCTCCGCTAGCTTTGTTAAGTTTGTTCCATATTCCTCCAACGTTGGCATCTTGCTTCCCGAGGTACCACCTCCAACACCTGCTCCGACAGCTTCTGCACTCTCACCAACCATTCGGATCACCTACTCATAAATTTGAAAAAACAAATGATTAAATTAAAAAAAAATAATAAAAAAGATTAGAACTTTGAAAAAAAAAAAAAAAAAAGAGTAGGTTTGCCTGAGTGCGAATGTTACTAGGGTCAGCTCCTAAATTCTCCAGGACACGAGCTGCAACACCTTCACCCTCTCGAAGCAAACCAAGTAGCAAATGCTCTGATCCTATATAGTTGTGACCTAAAAATATTTCCATAACAAAATTATATAGGTGCCATTGAAGAAAAAAATCTCTCAAATATACAACTACAACAACAATAACAATAACAACAACAACAACAACAACAACAACAACAACAACAACAACAATAATAATAATAATAATAAATACCAAGTTGGCGAGCTTCCTCTAAGGAGAGTTCCAAAACACGTTTAGCTCGAGGAGTAAACGGGATCTCAACAGCAACAAAACCACTACCCCTACCAATAATTTTCTCAACTTCTACACGGGCATCTTTTAAACTAATTCCCATAGATTTCAAAACCTTAGCAGCAATTCCAGTTCCCTCACCGATAAGCCCTAGTAATATTTGCTCCGTGCCAACAAAATTGTGACCTAAACGACGCGCTTCCTCTTGTGCAAGCATAATTACTTTTATAGCCTTTTCTGTAAACCGCTCAAACATCGCTTTCGGAACAATGCGGGTAGCCCGTTTTGATCGAAAAGATGTTGCCAAGGAAACTTTAGAATGGAAATCTTGGCCCTTCCTCATAATGTTATCTAAAGCATTGGACCCACGCAACCCTGAAAAGGTCCTCATTCTCATGGGAGGTGCATATGAACATGCCATCATTTTAACATTTCTTTTAGCCTTCCCGGTTCCATGTCTGTGAAGCTTTCTTTCATTGTCAACCGAAGGAAAGCAGGCAGCATGAATTAATGACCCAGCCATGGCTGCAACCAAAATTAATAATTAGTCATACCAGTTTCACAAGGTATATTGCATAATGCGTAACACAGTTATAATGACCACAAACAAGTATGCAAATCGCATGTACATGAAACTGCAAAAGATCCATCTCTATTTCACATATTCAGAAGTATAGTAAGCTTTTACGTATTGAAGTAAAAGAAGAATCAAGAGAAACAACTTCTTTGTTTGTGTTTTTATAACCAGCTAAAATTCTTCATTATATTAGCCATGGAACTTAAATGTTTTTTTTCTTGAGCCAGTCAATCCATAACTTGGTCCTATAAAAGCGAGAAATGCACCGCTTTTCACACGCGAGACGCAAGGTGCTTATCTATATGTCACTTGGTTTTAAAAAGCGCGAAACGCACTAAAGCGACGAGGTCTAAAACCGAGGCGCAAAGCGCAAAAGCGGTGGGATTTTCGTACGCGAAGCGCAAGACGATTATATAATTTTTTTTATATATGCTATAGGTTTTTAGCATCATTTACCCAAAATATAGATACAAATAAGGTTTATACATGATTTAACAACCCTTTTAGCTACATATATAACAATTTTAAACATAAAAACACCTCCCGTACGAAAAGCACGCGCCTCGGGGGCTTTTTTTGGCAAAAAACGCACTTTTTCTGCGCTTCTTGTACAAGGTGCACCTAGGGTTGCATAAGGCAGAGCCTGGCACCTCAGTGCGCTTCGCACTTAATCGCGCTCAAGGTGCGCTTTTTAAAACGTAGACATGTCATAGGTTTTTCGCATCTCCTACCCATAATTTAGCTATAGATAAGTTTTATACATGACATATAATAGGGATGAGCATATTGCACCGAATACCGAACCGATACTGATCCCGAACCGATCCCGTACCGAGGGTGTTCGGTATCGGTACTCGCATTTAGAGGTTTTCGGTTTCGGTATTTTCGGTATCGGTACGGTACCGGTATGGTACCGGTATGGTAAAATACCGATACCATACGGGTACCGTACGTTTTCGGTATTGGGATCAGTATTGGGTTTTGGGAGTTTTCGGGATCGGTATCGGTTGGTACCGATACCGTCCCGAGCTCATCCCATGTAATATGAATCACCTACTTGTACAACCTAAAAAACTATATGTAGCTGCGCCTCAGGCAGCTTTTCAGCGAAAAGATCGTGCCTCATCTACACCTTATGTAGTAAAAAAACATGGACCCTCGCCTCAAGCTGCGCCTTTTTTAAACCAAGATTCAAAACCCTTACTCCACATTTTCTAATTATACTTTGCAGCACTCTGTTTTCTTTCAACAACCCACTTTGTAATATCAATACAAGATAAAGCTCCCACTTACTTGCACTAAATCATCATACAAACAACCAAACAATTAATCAAATCACACCCATAAAGAAATGAACAAAAAAGTTACTTTCTTTCCCTACAAGAAAACTAAAAAGGTAACAACTTTATCTACAAACAAACAGAAACTTCACACCATAAGTCAAATAACTTGACAATTAAGCCTAAAAGATTCAAAGGGTATACCCTAAATACACAAAAATGAATATGTAAATATATAAAAACAAAAAACAGAATCAAGGCAAACAAGATCAATTAAAATGATTCAAAAGAAGAGAACAGGAAAATAAATCAAGTGGGTAATAATATACCAGAATATTAGATGTAGATATGAAGGAAAGATGGGGTTTTGATGGGGTTTAGTTTAGTTTAGTTTAGTGAAGGAGATGGATAATATAGCTTATATAGCCGCCAGTGTATAGGTTGATGATGTGTTGTGGTGCACCTACTACTTTCGTGTACCCAAAGAAAATTGCACCGGCTGATCAGTGTGTTCACTTTTTTATATTTTTTTTATTTGCTAAAACCCTAACTTTGTAATCTCCACGTTTTTTGTCCCCTAGGTTTATATTTGTTTACTGGTATTTTGACTCGTAATGCGTTGCAGCCGCGTTGAAATTTAAATTAACTCGAATTATACTGTTAAATATTTGAAGGAACTCGTTTTCAAACAAATTTATGTTGAAACGACGTTGTTTACTTTAAAGAGTGGTATCGCGCGTTGGGGTGGTGTGGAAACGTATGATATTTGACCCGACTCATTTTTGAGGAAAATTTATGTCAAAACATAAAGTAACAAAAAAAAAAACGTAAAAAATAAGCACAAAAGCATATTGTATTTGGCTCACGTACATAAAATAAACACGTAAAACTCGATGAGGTCAAAATAATATTTTGCAAAGTTTTTAGAAAATTGAGAGGGTGTAAAGACCAATGGTAAAAGTTGAAGGGTTAAATACAAAAAAAAAAAAAAAGTAAAAACAAAAAAACTATAGATGAAATGATTGGATGACATTGCTATAAATATATCAAATAAAAACAATAATATAATAGAGTGTCTCTTAGGCTCTAGAAACTATTCCTAAGACACCCTTTATTGTTGTAAATATTTATATCTATATCTATACTACTATAGAGTGCATTTTAGATGGGCAACAAAATAATTTAACTTCATTATAGAAAGACATCATTGTAATTTACATCAAATCATTAATACATTATTTAATATAAACTAAATGCATTTTCTCTAACAATAATTTTTATATACTTATAATAAAAAAATAAAGTAGAAATACATATATAATTAGAACAAAACAAAATTAAAGAAATTTATAAAAACAAAATAAGTAATAATATTAAGTTATTATATACAACTAAGGAGCAAATATATAGACTTACAGTTATCTATTTCTAAATATCATACCGTTGACACGACACATAAAATTAAAAATATTATATTTTCTTTAAATTAAAATAACATAATTAATTATATATAATAAGAGTAAGTTATTTAACATTTTATCAAATGCATTATATTTCTTTAAATTAAAATAGCAATATTTAATATGATATGTAATGATATTAAGTTATTTAACTATTTATCAAATGTTTAAAAACTACTAGTATTATACCCGCGCGCTTCGCTGCGCAAATACAATTCTAAAAAAAACATGGCAGCGTATTGCATTCTAATTTGGCTAAATTTCGTAAAGCATGTCTCTTTCTCGCTCTCATTCTCATAAAGAGACGGCTTTTGAAAGTAAATTTAAGATTTAACAATCAAAATTACAATTCTTGTTTTTTTTACAACCCACATATGTTTTTATGTTTATTTTGTTCATACAATCATTCAAGCTTAACTTTCTTAGTATAATATAATGATTTTAGAATTTATATTTATATTATAGTCATTTTGCAATTGATCTAGATGGTTACTTTGTCTTTTTAATTGAAATCATATAAGGGTGGGGAGCTTCAAAACAACTCACATGATAGTAATGAATGTGATAATTCAAATACATTAATAAGTCTCTAAATAAATTGATTATATAGTTATAGTACAAGTGCATAATGCAATAAGGGGTATTATGGTGAACTTTTACATGACATATCTATGTTAAAGCATGAGTCTTTTGATATCCCATCTTAAAATGGAAGTATAATTACTTTTCTAGACATGTCTCATCCTTAATAAGGTAGCATAGATAGATAATTTGTTGACTAAATCATATTATAGATTTTACTTCTTTTTCTACCAGCGGCCCTAAAAAGTATTGTATTACTTATTAGGAACATTATATAAAAAATTACCCTTGCACGGAATATAATTTGAAGGTACGTGAGGAGATGAGTTCGTTGCAATTATTACTGGACATTCATATTGGTTCAAGTTCTCTATTCGTGCTTCCGAATAAATGAATTATTGAGACTAAATAGATATTGAAGTGTTTTTTTAAGAAACTTATATTTCAACATCTTTGACAATAAAATAGAGAAAAAAATGCTCGAAAAGTGTCCATTACATTAAATTAGCATAGAGATAACCCCCTTTTCCCTCAAACCAGTTTGGGTTTAAAACAAGTTTGGGTTCTTTTAAGTTCTTTTGCCAAATCGACACGGGTTAGAAACCACGATGGGCCAAAAATAAACCAAACCTTCTAGAACCGATTGGCGTTGGGAAAAACTAAAGATTTTTTTTTTACAATATTTTAGTTTTAGGTTTTTTTTATTAGTGTTGTTATTACTATTTTGTCTACATTTCCATTTAACTTTATTCAAAATTGGTTTGTTCCACTGCGTAGTGCGGGATCACTTCTAGTATCAAATAAAAACAGTAATATAATTTGTTTATTGTGTTTAAATTTTAAAAATTAAATTATAGATATTAACTATAATTGTTTATACATATATGTATTTTTTTAATGATGGTTTTATTAAAACCAATCACATCATATGATATTTAGGGGCTGTTTGGTTGATTAAGTGCTGAATCATTAAGAGGTCCGAATGGTTAAGAGGTCTGAATGGTTAAGCGCTGAATCATTAAGTTGGACCTCTTAATGGTTAGTTTTCTTGTCCCACGTTGGTAGGAGAGCCTCATTAAGGTTCAGCCCAGTTCAGTGCTTAATAGTTCAGCAACATCTCAAATCTTAATGATTCAGACTTAACCATTCCATTCAGAAGCTGAAACAAACGCGTTGAATGCTGAATCATTCAGCGCTGAATGGTTAAGAGTCTCATTAAGAGGCTATCAAACAGCCCCTTACACCAACTATCAAAAGTCCAGGGATAGTGAAAAAAATCTGTTCTCCACTCATAGAAACAACAAGCATCTTGATTCCCTATACCATTTGACAAGATCCGTATGAACATCTGAAAATATCACCTTGTTGCATTTTTCCATATAGCTCAGCAGGCCAGAGTTATGATCAAGTGATTTGCTTATTCTCTTATAGAGATGGAAGCTTGGGCAAAGTGATGGATACGAAACAAGTTATCCACGCAACAAGCGAAGATAGGCTGAAGTTAACACTACTTTGAAATCATTTTGCCACACGATGGTAGAAGTATAACAAGTCGTGAGAATGTGTTCCAAGGATTTATACTTCTCACACAAAACGGGCATATGAGAGATTGAAAGAGGAAACATAGATACCCCAGGACCTTGAGATTAGCATAAACAAATGAAGGCCTACGCCATATAGATCCAAAACCAAGGAGTGAGAACAATCATAAATTAAAGATCATACCCAACTTCATAAGAAAGTATTTTATAGATAAAAAAACCATTAAATTGTTTCGCCGTATAACTCTTCATGATAAAATATGTTAGATGAAGATTAAAGTCCTTTGCCACATTAAAACCTTTAGAACTCTTTAAGTAAATTACTTATTGTTGCTAAGCTACTATTGTTGGTAGTTGATCTATTAACAACTGTTGATCTTCAAATTTGTTGCTTACACATAATCATCAAGTTGTTGGTAGCGCAATTGCTAGTGATGGACCTTCTCAATGATAATCACTGTTACTACCAATAAGTGTTATTATTGATAACTACTTGCCACTGGCGTTACCCTTTCTACCCTTTAAGGACACTATCATGAACCCGCCGTTGGGACCTCTTGGTTACCGAGGACTTCACACTTAAACCACAATGGTCGTAAGCGTTAGAAATCATAATAGTCTTGTAAAAATGTGTGCACCACACATACTAACTTGTATCGAAGTTTAATCTAGTTTCATATCGGTCTTAACTAAATTAAATTAACTTAATCGAGGTTTAAAATGTCCAAAATACCCATGACTCAACCGAAGTAATAAAATGTGTTAGCGTATCGGATGATAATGACACAAAGGGTTCATTTACAAATAGGGATGGCAATGGGCCAGGTTTGGAACGGGTTTAGGTAATCCCAACCTCATACCCAATTAGATATGCTCGTCCCAAACCCAAAACCCGTCGGGTTTGTATAGGGTAATTACCCATTAATTTTTAAAACTTCCCCATTGGGTTTATCCGACTAAAAACCCGTTGAGTATCTATTGGGTAACTACTAACCAATACATTTAACATTATTAAATATCCATCTAAATAATTACAATGTATAAATATAAAATATTTAAATCATATAAAAACACTAAACGACATAAATAACAAATAGTATACACTAATTATTTGTGTTTTTTAGCACAAGATGACAATCTAGATTGATAATTAAATATATTATACATACATATTTAAAAAGATATATAATAAATTGTATTGGGTATCTAATCGGGTAAACGGGTATACTTTATTGGGTAAACGGGTATATCATTAAATCCCAGACCCATCTCAAACCCGAAAAAAAAAAATTAATTCCATACCCGATTACCCAACCCCAAATCCGTCCCAAATGTGTCGGGTTTTAGGTTTACCCATCGAGTTCTGGTTTGATTGTCATCCCTATTTACAAAAATAAAATAAAAAAAATAAATACATTTTAACAGCTAATGTGTCGGGTTTTGGGTTCACCCATCGGGTTCAGGACGATGTTGACATTCTAAGTTTTTTTTTTTTTTTTTTTTTGAACGGCAAAACGACTATATATATATATATCGCCAGCAAGCGGCTGGAAACATACACCCGAAGAAACAAAACAGAAAACAAACAGCCCCTACACAGACTAACCCCCTACAAACAACACCAAAAACAAGGAAGACCACACACTAAACCATCGACCCAATGTCAAAACTCGACCAACAGTCCCAAGTTGGAGCCGCCACTTTCGCTCTTTGACGGACCCAAACGAACGAGTCTTCCTTGATCCATCGGGTTCACCCATCGGGTTCAGGACGATGTTGACATTCTAAGCTGATTTATTTTCTTAAAGGGAGCGAATCTTTTCCTGGGCTTGAATGCGTTAATCAAAAGCATGAATCCAACCAAATCTAAACCGGGTTGACCCATTCCCAAACCTGCAACTCCAACCATCCTTCTTCTTCTTCTCCATCTCATCATTCTCTGTACTTTTTCCGTCAAAACACCCTAATAAGATGCTGCGACCATCAAAACTCATCACACTTCCAAAACCCATCTCAATAACCCAATCAAGATTACTCCTTTCCAACTCATACTCCTCAAACATCACCAACCAACAACAAGATCAACAACAAACCATCAAACAAATCTCCTTTTATCTCCACCTTCAAGACTGGCTCACACCCATCAAATCTTTTCCAAACCTCACCAACAAACTTAACCCACATGTAATCCAATCAATACTTTACCAAAACCAATCATGTGACCCAAAAAGACTCCACCTTTTCTTCAACTGGGCCTCTACTCAAATGGGTATGTCTCAAGATTCAATAAAGCCTCAAACTTTACAATCTTTTTTGATTCTTGCAATGTGTTATTGTAATTGTAAGCAGTTAAGGAAAGCTAGTGATGTTCTTGACCAAATGATAGATACCCATCATAATAATAATGTGTTTACAGATGTTTTAGAGGCAGTTGTAGATGCAGTTGCAGATGTTAAGTTTAGTTCTTTAGGGTTGGCACAGTTGGTTTATGCTTATAAGAATAAGTTTATGTTTGATGAGGCTGTGGGTTTGTTGTTGAGTTTGAAGAATAATGGTGATGGTGATGTGTCGATGTTACCGAATAATGTGTGTTTGAATTCTTTGATGAGGGATTTGTTGAGGAATAATAAGATGGAGTTGTTTTGGAAGGTGAATGAGAGGTTAAGTGAGGGTAATGTGATGTATGATGTTTATATGTATAGTCATGTGATTACGGCGTATTGTAAGAGTGGGAAGATGGACGAGGCGAAAAGGGTGTTTCGGGAAATGGAGGAGAAGGGTTGTAGGCCGAATTTGGTGACGTATAATTTGTTGATTGGAGGGTTATGTAGACATGGGCGGGTTGACGAAGCTATTGGTTATAAGAGATTAATGAGTGAAAAGGGTTTGGTTCCTGATGCGTATACGTACGCGATAATTGTAGAGGGATTATGCAAAGCGAAGAGGTCGAGTGATGCGAAACTGGTTTTAGATGATATGAATAATGCAGGTTTGGTTCCGAAACCTGTTACGTATAGTTATTTGGTTGACGGGTTCAGGAGAGAAGGTAAGATAGACGAAGCTTTGAGCTCGAAAGATGAGATGGTTGCTAAGAGTTACGAACCTCAATCCACTTTGCGGTGTTTCAACGTTCTGATGAAAGATTTGTTGAGACTAGATAAAATGAAGTGTTTTTGGAACGAGTACGAAAAAATGTCGGCTCTGAAGTTAAAACCTGACAGTTTTACGTATACTAATTTGATTGGCGGTTACGCGAGGGTAGGGAAATTGGATGAAGCGAAAAAGTTGTTTTCTGCAATGAGTCAGAAGGGTTATAACCCGAATTTAGTAACATACAATGTGTTTATTAGTGGGTTATGTAAAGCGGGCCTTACTGATGAAGCGTTCGAGTTAAAAAGATCAATGGCAGTGAAGGGTTTGAGGCCGGATATTTTTACTTACACGAGTCTTATAGACGGTTTATGCAAATTGAAGAGATCTCAAGATGCAAGACTGCTTTTGAAAGACATGCGACATGTGGGTTTGTTTCCTGATAATTTTACTTATACTGCGTTGATTGATGGGTTCTTGAAACAAGGCGAAGTTGACGAGGCGTTTAAGTTGAAAGATGAAATGGTTGCTAAAGGGATTGAGGTTAATCTTGTGACGTATAATTGCATTATAGATGGTTTGTGTAAGCTTGGTCAGTGTAATACGGCGATTGAGATTCTTGAAAAAATGAAGGAGGAGGCGCGTGTTCTACCGGATGTTTTTTGCTACAATTCGTTAGTTATTGGTCTTTGTAAGGCGAACAGAATGGAGGAAGCTCGTGTTTTTTTGGCTCAAATGGTGGAAAATGGAGTAAAGCCGAATGCTTTCACTTATGGCGCTTTTATTTTAGCACACAATGATTTAGCAGAAGTTAAGGTTGCAAATGTGTATTTTAGTGAGATGATAGGGCTTGGAATCGTGCCTGATCAAGCGGTTTTGGCGTCTATGATTGACGGTCATTGTAAAGAAGGAAACACGAAGGAAGCACTCGCGATTTTGAACAATATGTTGGGGAAAAGTATCATTCCTGATGTACAAATTTACAATGCATTTGTACAAGGTTTTTCAAAGAACCAAATGATGGAGATGGCAATGGAGGTCGTCTCTAAGGTTCGGGAAAAGGGTTTAAATCTTGATGTTTTTGCTTACACTTCTCTGATTACTGGATTCATCAAGCAAGGTGATCTCCCGAAGGCGTTCCAGTTGTTTGATGAGATGCGACTGAGAAACGTTCGTCCAAATACTGTCACTTATAATACTCTGATTAATGGGCTATGCAAGACGGGTGATGTTCAAAGAGCAAGGGCATTGTTTGATAAAATGCTGGAGGAAGGTGTGATGGTCAACACCTCGACTTACACTACATTAATCGACGGGTACCAGAAATCAAATAATATTCCGGAAGCATTTAAGTTATTAGATGAGATGCCCACGATTGGGATTGAAGCAAATGAATCCGTCTATGGAGCGCTTGTAAAAGGTTGCTGTGAAGAAGGGGATACCGAAAGGGCATTTTTGGTATTTGACAGAATGGTAGAGAGCGGGTTTGCATCTACACCAACGTTTAGCACGTTGATTCACGGGCTATGCAAATTAGGGAAGCTGAACGAAGTGAATGCAGCGTTGAAAGACATGTTTACTTCCAAGAATGTAATGTTGAGTCACGCCACTTTCTCGATATTAATACATCATCATTGCAAATTGGGGATGATAAAAGAGGCAGAACATCTACTAATGGAGATGAAAACGAAGAAAATGACACCAAAAATTGAAGCATACGCACCCCTTTTAAATTCTTATGTCAAATCAGGAGAAAACTCAAAGATTTCTACAATCTTCGAAGATTTGATCTCATTGGGTACCAGTAAAAACGAAGCTTCAGATCTCTTGCTTGATATTCTTTCTGAAGAAAACAGTTTGAAGAAAACTTTCGAGCTTTTGGGCGAGCTATCGGTTAAGGACCTTTGTTGCCGAAATATTTTTGATGGACTATTAAATATGTTCTGCAAAAAAGGGAATTTTTCTGAAGCATTGTCTTCCCTTGACGAACTGAAGAAGAGAGGGTTAGCACTCGGTTTTGACACCTGCAAGACTTTGATTGTCGGATTAAAATCGGGTGACTATAATGATGATGACGTGGCTGAGGTTTTGGAAAAAATGGTGAAGTTTGGATGGGTTCCTGGTTCAACGAGTGTAAATGAATTAATAAGTCAAGAAGAAACAGATGTGAAAGAAGTTAATATGTCGAATGAAGCAGCGTTGTAAGTTGTGAATTTGTTGACAGTTGAAGCTGCGAGTCAAAGATGGTGCAGCTTGTCTGTTTCTTCACCTTAAATCGGTCAAGAACTCAAGATAAGATGATTCATGTCATGATGATTTACACCAGGTAAGTTTGAGTTATTTTTAGATTTATATTACTATTGGTAAGTTTGGTCGCGGTCATTTTTTTTATAACAAACTTCTGTTTTTTTTTGCAGGCTGGATTGTTGTTGCATTCTTATGAGCTTGTGATTTGTGGATCGAATTGCTTAGAGCCGATTTTGAAGAATCGCATGTCGTTGAAATGAAAAGGTGAATGAAGGAAGTTGATGATGAAAAAAATTAACTTGGAGGATTATTGCTGTAAGTTGCTGACAATAATACAATTTTGGCTACTTTTTTAGTTTTTAGTTTATTGTTGCAGCAATAATTTTGGTTATTAATAGATATGAAGGAAAGAAAATAGAGCAACCATAAAGGTTTTGAGTTTAGGTTGAAAAAATACTGGTATAATAGCCATTACTGTATGCAGTATGCAACTGCAATTGACAACATTCAAGATTTATAAACTATTTGTCGAATAACTGACGAGAAATAAACCAGTTAGCAACTATTTTAACTGTTTTCAACAGTGCAAACCGATACTATCAAAGGACAATTTACGATTAAAAAAACATCTTTTAAGGTGCCTTATGCCTCTATCTGGAAAGATCAGAGCGGACTCATCTTTGAGAAAGCGTCTTGCCAACCGTCACTATGAATGTTCGTATCTCCATAGGGGCAAGTTCAACAACCAGCTTTTGAGGGTCAACAGGTCCACCCCTCTGGCCTGTAGGTTCATTATCATTCTTGGACGCTTCTACTTTCCACGCTAACTTTTTCTTTTCCATTTCCGCTCTTCCTTGATTGGCGGATAAACTCATTTCCGACACATTGGTTATCTTAAATAATTTAAGAATGGAAGAAAAAATAAGAAACAAGTCAAAAACTAAGAATAAAAACATTAAGATGAGCTGCATTCTGGATCTTACCTTCCTTTTGGCGAATAGTTTCTTCAACTCGACGCTTGTCATAACTGAAAGATCCTTATCCTCTCCGATCTAAAACCAGAAAGAACACATACCAGTTTAGTTTCATTGAATAAAACAGAAGCTTAATTTTGAAGAGGGAGTTTTGATGCATTTGCTTTTAATGGGTCGATTTCGGGTTATGTATATCTTTGTTTTTTAATGGGTCAAATGTAAAGATTAGCCAAAAAGGGAAACGGGTCAAATGGGTCAAAGAAGTCAAACGGGTCAAAGAAGTCAAACAGGTAGAACATTGTCCAAGTGTGTTTTTTTAATGTTAACTTTCCGAGTTGTCTTTTTTTAAAAGGTTATACCGCTTCTGTTGTCTTTTTATGGGTTATATATTATCTTTATCCTTTAACGGGTTGAATGAAAAGATAACTAAAACGAAAATGGGTCAATTGGGTCGAAGAGGTCAAACAGGCAAGTCATTCTCCAATTGTGTTTTTAATGTTTACAAACATCTAAAAGAGTGTTTCGGGTTGACCCAACCAGATTAAAAAAACTGACCTGTTTTGATATGTTACCAAAAATGTCTGATTGCTCATTTTGCTACCTCTACTTACAGTTTGGTACAATTTAGTGAATATACGTGAAGGAAAAATAAAGAACCTCGTATAAGTGTGCCAAACGTAGAAGAACTTTTCCGTCTTCCAGCCCCTGAAGTGTTAGCAATACTACATTATCAGGGAGACTATAAGTGGAATCCATCCCTGAAAATTTTGACACTTGGAAGTTTGTCTCTTTATTTCCATCCTGTAAAACGCGATCTAGTTATGAATTCAAAAAAAAAAAAAAAAGGAAATTGTATTTTTCTTTCACCTGCTCAGTGAATGCCAAAAGAAGTGGAGAATAGATCTCCTGACCATACGATCGGCGCCACTTGCCGCCCTCTCCAAGCGGATCCATTCTAAGATAGTATTTCCCTTGAACCTGTACACACAAGTTCCCTAACTTAAGAAAACTAGCAATGCTAATAGCAAAGCTGAATCATTAATAAGTCGATATATATATTGGCATTAAGACTAACAAGAAATGCTTACAGCTAGTCCTCGACAGTCACTACCAACACAAACTGTTTCATTTAGAGCTTCTGCAACACCTTTTCCATCATCATATAGCAATCTCCTGCAAAAACAGATTACTCATATTGTAAATGTCATATATAGTTTGTGGTAGATTCAAAGTTGTGTAATTTTTAACTGTGGGAACTAATGACATCATCAAGGGAAGGTGTACCTATGGAGCATCAACTCCAATTGCCCGTCAACAATGCTGGATCCACCAACAGATCTATCTACCAAAACTGAGAGCTCACTCTTTTCATCTTTTAGGTAAATTCCAAGATTGATCTGCAAAGTAATCTAGCTTGAGTTGAACCTGTGTAATCCAACTTGAGTAATACATGGAAATTAACAAAAACGTTATAAACATACAGGATAATAGTTTCCTGCAATAGGTTGATTCACTTCAAGATCCCAGTCATCTCTATAGTCTCGAATCTGCCATAGAAAATTAACTTAAATTATGACCAACATGTTTCTTCAATAATCATATGTTTAATGGTATTCAATACTATGATAAAAAAATAAAATAAAATATTAAATTTTTGATCAAATACGAGCACTACAACATACCCGTTCAATGAAATCTCGACCATTAGAGTCGGTGTAAAATGTTTTATTGCTCTTTATGGTGGTTGCGATCCTAGTTGCAATCTCTTTCCCAACTCCATCATCAATAGGTATGGGACCCACCTGAAATTAATATTATTAGTGATAAACATGTTCACAAAACAAAAAAAAACAAAAAAAAAAAACAATGTTGATCTTACAGTGAATTCAACTTCAGCATGTTCCTTATTTTTATACACTCTAGTGATCTACCCAAGCATAAAAAAACCTCAATATTAATAATAAATCCATGTATATATTAAAAAAAATAAAAATAAAAATAAAAAAAGGATGTTAATCAAATCATGTATTACCTGGTATATCCAGTTGTTTATTTGCTGATGCACTTCTTCATAGATTGGCCCCCTCAAAACTGTTATTTTCTGTAATATCATTTAACATTATTATTTTGGCACATCATAGAATACATGCTATCTCAAAAAAAAATTATACCTGCTTCTGAGATCCAATAGGATATGTACCATTTGGACGAAATATATATGCTCCAGATGCCTAAAACAAATAAAATAAACATACAAAAACACAATTTCTAGGTAACATAACAAAAATGATAATGAAATGACATAGTAATAGTTATAATAAAGTTACCTGTAGCCCTGTAGTTCCATCAAATCCAGCATAAAAGCTGTATGATTGCTTCAAAGAGGCATCAATCTTTCATAACACAATATCAGACAGGTTAGATACAAATTAGCCATTTAAATGATCATAATATTATTAATATATGTATCTTAATTGACTCTTTCAAATATCGAACTAAAAATGATAATGCACTTACAGAGCTTTGAGTATTAACATAACGAGAAAGCTTTCCTTCATTTCCAGAGTAGATTAACTTCAAGTTTCCTGTTCCTATTTCGATATCATCTTTTCCTGTTTTAGTATGTATGCAGAACTCTTCTTTTACATAAGTTGAAGCTGCATAGTTGTTTTGATCGTTAAACGTTGTTCAACATGCAAATCAATTTACTTTAGATAAATAATTATACATTTTACCTGGTTTTTTTGTGCTTGAAATGGTGTATGTGCTAAATCCCAAAGGCGGAACAGATGCTATAAATGCAAGCCAATATTTGGGCGTTGAACTTGGTGGTTTACCCGTATAAGCAGTGGTGTAGTAATTTCTTATTGATATAGATTCATTTATTATAGGTAGAATTTGAGATTCAACTTCTTTCTCATTGGAGTCATAGACTGCAAGATTGTCACTCGCAACCTGTTAATCATAAAAGATGCATGATTTAAAATATATACAAAACAACAACCACCATACGCACTGGATCCCACAAATAGCAAGGCTATCAGTAGGGTCTGGGGAGAGAATGGGGGGGGGGGGGGATGTAGGCAAACCTTACCCTACAAAACCAAATGACCAATACGTAAAATATTAATAGTATATGAAACCTAATGCAAATACGCAAATACTTACCGGAAGTCTTATAACATCAGATCTCTTCCACCCCAGCGAATTATAGACAACCACCACCTAAAGTAAAAGTGACAATAGTCCATTTAATTCCGACACACGGATGCATAATATAATATAACATAAAGTTCTTTGCCATTTATTTGTGCAACTCGCTTACCAACTTCTTGCCAGATGATAGATCTGCTTCAGTTGGAGGACAGTTGGTTATGTTCAGAAGTGGGCACTGGAAATGAACGAAAAAAAAAAACCGAGAAGTAGAATCATTAAATACAAAGACATATTCATTTTTCTATATAATATGTACCTGTTGAATATTGGCTGCTAAATTTGCACATCCAGGTTTTGGTGATACCATGCAAGCTATTGATTCCGCAACCACCTTTTCAGCCTCCTTATGACCTATAGCGAGCCGTTTTGCATAATCATTAGCCACATGTTGTTGAGACGTGCCACTAACAGCATCATGATGCTGAGCAGTCCCTAATGCATCAGCCAAATAGTCTGTAGTGGGCCCTGTTTTATTCCTTCCCTTCATTACTTCCAATTGCCTTGCAGCCTGATAATTACTTAGTCAACAATTTTAATTAAAAACCAAGATGTAAAATAACTTAAACATGTGTTACCCACAAGATAATAGCCACTCAACATTCTGACGTAACGCTTGAGAGCTGGTCTACTAGTAAAGTATCCTGTCCAGTAGGCATTTATGTCACTTGCATATCTAAAAAACAGATATAGTGCTTAAGTCTATTAGCGAAATGGAGACTAGAAATGTCATAATATAAGTTAAGCCTTACAGATTGTACTTACGGAAAATAGTCATCTTCTTTGAGAGGCCAGGTGTCGGTCTCAGCATATTTAGCGTCGGTGTATATAGATGGTGTTGAATAGAGAGCATTGACCCGACCATCCTGCATCCATATGTAGTCAAAACTCAAAAACCAAAAAGGTAGAGATGCTAATAAATCGTCTTGAAAATCAACAGAAAATAAATGCAAAGTATAGAAAAGATTGATAGAGTAACCAACTTTATTGACATAATGAATCAACTTGTCCATGTTCCGAAACCATGACTCTGCATACTGGTATTTGAAGTCTTCCCCCATTGTCCACATTACATGATTTGTGCGAGTAACGTTGGCCTGATAATACAAGTCAAAGTTCAATAAATCTTTGGTTTAAAGATATACATTCAGCTCACCTGTGACAATGCTGCAGCCACAAAATCATTAACTCGCTCTTCGACGTTGTAGTCAAACAAGGTGATGTCATCCTTCAGTATAAGAGATGTAATTATGTCACATGTCTAAATAAACATTCATAAAGCTTAAATCTTGTTTAGAAAACTACCTGGACGATTGGGGAATCATCGTTGACTTCAAAGTTGAAACCGCCAGGCGGAGGTTCATAATTCTGGGGAAAAGCACCTGCGAAAATCTGTAACGATGGATTAAACCGTTAGATAGTAATTCTTCTAGATAAACTTTTTCCTGTTTTCAGTACTAATGATAATAATATTGGACGTTAAAACGCACCTGTGAAGATGAACTAAGACTCTTGGAGGCTCGCCAGATAACTTCAAGATTTTTATCCGCTTTTCGCTTAGCTTTATCTTGGTAATCAATTCGACCAAAGAAGAGAGAATCAAATCCAACCTAAACCATCACAACTAAAGTCTAAATCATTTAACAAGATTGGTAGTAGTGGTTACAAGAGTCAAGAGAACATAATATATGACCTCTGCCCCTAACAGATAAGCCTGCACAGCTGAATGACCAAAGGGGTCTATTTGCCAACCAATCCTTGGTGTTACATTAAACTGTTCCTTGATAAACCTATGCCCATATGTTGTTTGATCAATCATATCAATATAATGCGGCGCTGCCTCATCATGCATGCACCAACCTCCATTTCTGCCCAACAAAAACATATTATTCATAACCTACTTATATTCACAACATAAATCCAATGTAATATAGAAGAATTAATGAAAGAGTCAACTTAATCTACTTACATCATTTCAAGTTGACCCGAGCTAACAAGGCGCTTGACTATAGCTTGTGTTTCCTCACTCTGATCCCTCCACCAACGTTGGAAAAACGCCTGCAACAATCATAATTTAAATGTACTGATTGTATGATCTTATACGACCACACAGTCAGTGGCGGATCCAGGATTGTTTTTCAAGGGGTGCGATCGGGGTTTTTTTTTTCCAAACTTTCAAGGGGTGCGATCAAGATTTTCGCCTATAAAATACACTAATTTTTTTTTTCAAGGTGTGCGGCCGCACACCTTGGGTTATACTTGGCTACGCCCCTGCACACAGTCGGACCAAAGAATTCAAGATTTAAACCTGTTCAACATAAACAAACTTCCGATTCTTATCAGCCAAAAGCGCTTTAACCATCGAATCAAGCACGTTTTGAACACAAGCTCCCTGTAGAATAGTTTAAAAAGTCAACAATGAAGATATTGGATCAACAAAAACATAAAGAACACAAAGAGAGACCTGAATGGAGTTATTGGACCCAACATAGTACTGATCAACAGTCTTTAACCAACCAACATCATCATGTGTATGTGCAACAAGATGCACATTAACCTTCCCGTTCACAACTCCTTGTGCAGTATCATAAACCATGTACTTTGATTCCACACACACATAAACAACACTTAATATTAACATCACTAACACGTGAAAATCCGCCATTGATAGACAGTAAAGTGGTAGTTGCTCAACACTAACACAACATCAGGAATGTTTGTAGTTGTAATTTAATTCAGTTTACACCTGATCAAATAGAAAAACAGCAGTAGGTAAATGTGACAAACAAGAGGTCGTTTTCCAGGAATAAATAATGATAATAATAATAATAATATAGCATCCACAAAGAAAAGAAAGTTGCTGTTGGCGTATGTGTGAAGAGGACGAAGAAGTTATGCATTGGACACGAGATATTAACAAATACAAGTGAAGAGTGACGTGTACAGATAATAATTGGCATATCTTAATCACACTAGTTTCAGTGGCGGATAGAGGTTTAACTGAAATTTTAAAGGGTTCGATCAATACAAGAATGTAAATTAATATAATTTATTATTATGCAAGCTAGCATAATTCTTAAATCTTTATATTTATATTTGTGACAACTCATTATTTATCATTAATTGAAGGCCAATGAGGTAGTCGTGGAGTTACTGTACTAAAGGTGTTTTAAAAATTATAGGAGTTAACATGTTTTAACTTGCAGGTAATGGAATAGCCACTTTTTTACTTTTCAAAAGTCATACTTTTCTTTATGAACTTTTGTGTAAACTTAGTATTTGTATTTCTCAACAAATTGCAAATAAAGTTATATATGCAAGTGCAAGAACGATCATAAGTGACTGCCCAAAACAAACTCTATTGATTTATTATTATTATTATCAGTAAGATATTGACATTACTAGCGTTATGGGTAGAACATCAGAGAAACGAGAAAGGTGTGTGGGAATCAGGGTTCTATATGCGTGATAAGTACGCGGTGTAAACGTGCCGAGCGTGAGCTTGATGTGGTTTTATGAGGCTTGAGGCTCAGCACGATTCGAGCCTACCATCTTTGAGCTCGAGCTCGACCCGAAAGTAAACCTAAGAGCTCGAGCTCAGCTTGGTTAGGCTCTATTTTTACAAAAGTACATCTGCAATCTTGAAATCAGTTTTTACAAGAGTCAAGAGAGCATAATATATGACCTCTGCCTCCAATAGATAAGCCTGAACGGCTGAATGACCAAAGGGGTCTATTTGCCAACCAAGCCTTGGTGTCACATTAAACTGTTCCTTGATAAACTTATGCCCATATGTTGTTTGATCAATCATATCAATATAATGCGGCGCTGCCTCATCATGCATGCACCACCCTCCATTTTTTCCCAATGAAAACAGGTTACTCATGAGGCATAACCTAGTTATATTCATTATTCACAACATAAATCACTGTAAGTAAGTCAGAACATTAATGAAAGAGTCAACTTAATCTGCTTACATACATCTCAAGTTTGACCAGAGCTAACAAGGCGCTTGACTATAGCTTGGGTCTCCTCACTCTGATCCCTCAAACCAATGTTTGGAAAAACGCCTGCAACATTCATAACATCTATCTGATAAAAACTAGTTGCAGATTCAACGATCAATTTCGGTCAAACTGCACAATCAAACCAAAGCATTCAAGATTCTAACCTGTTCAACATAAATAAACTTCCGATTCTTATCAGCCACCATCAATCACGCAACGTTTTGAACACAAGCTCCCTGAATGGAGTTATTGGATCCAACATAGTACTGATCAATAGTCTTCAACCAACAAACATCATTATGTGTGTGTACATGAACCTTCCCCTTCACAATCCCTTGTGCAGTATCATAAACCATGTACTTTGATTCCACACACACATAAACAACACTTAATATTAACATCACTAACACGCGAAAATCAGCCATTGACAAACAGTAAAATTGTAGTTGCTTAACACAAACGCCTAGCTCTACATAATCAGTGGTGAAGCTTGGTTGTCGAATCGGGAGGGGCCGGACTTAATTTTTTTCTATGGCGGGGGGCCAGACTCAACCCAGACTTAATTTACCTACGAAAATTGCAAATTTCCACTACTGGGCCAAAAAAACAGGGGGGGGGGGGGGGGGGGGGCAGGGCCACCCATGGCCAAACCTATCCTTGTCCCTGTACATAATCAATCAAAACACAACAACAACAAGTCAATGTTTTGAAACAAAACCAGACGAAATAAATAAATAAAACCCAGCAGTAGGTAAATGTGATACACAAGAGGTCGTTTTCCATGAATAAATAATAAATAAAAATAAAAATAATCGGGATGTTTAATGTACGCATAGTTTGAATATTGTAATGTTCAACAAGAACCCGACGGGTAGGGTAGGGTACTAGATAGTAGTTAATTACAAAAAGCAAAAGCCAAGCAAATCGAACATCTAGCGTTCACTTTCAACCCTTTGAAGATGCATAGCTCATGATAACTATGTTTGCATCCGAGCGTTCCAATCATATCTCCCTCTTGATATTCTTCTCGACAAATCACACAAATCTCATCATCATCCATAAGTTTATCCAATCTACTTATCTTGACTGCATCTCGAATACTTTTATTTCTACTTCTTATCCGTTCACATTGTAATACCAAATTTGCAACACGCATAGATAAAATATGGTTAAATTCATTGTCAACATAATCCAAGAGTTGACCAGTAGTTTCATCATGGTAGATGAATATAGCGCTGACTACTGAGCCGTTAATCTCTGTGAATTTCATCCTAGAAATTGTATAAGGAGGTCCCTCATCATCAAACAACAAGGAATTATAGATACCTTCAGTGTAATTGTGGAGCGTGCATGATGACATGCCTCTAGTAGTCCCTTCATTCACTTCAACTAGTACATCCAACCCATCACCAGGTCCTGTTGCTGCTGCATTTACAATTAAGAAATTCCTTGTTGGTCGGTTTACAATACCGTAAGAACAATCCATGGATGTATCAGCGACCAATAGAAGGTGTTGGTGTGTGGGAATTAGGGCTCTCTCTCTCTCTCTCTCTCTCTCTCTCTCTCTATATATATATATATATATATATATATATATATATATATATATATATATATATATATATATATATACGTACTAGATTATACCCCGGGAGCGTCCCGGGTTGAGAAATTTAATATGATACATCAATTTTATATATGAAATAAACTGATGTATAATTCTAAAATTAATATCTAATCTAAAACAAATTAACAATGTACAACTCCAATATTAACACTCAACCTAAAAGAATGTAGAACTTTAATGTAACTCTAATATTAACACTTATCCTAAAGACTAAACAAATGTACAACTCTAACATATTAATATTGATACCTAACTTAAAACAACGTATAACTCTATTAACTTATTCGGCTCTGGTTGAAAAAAAAAATTCATATTTATTGATTTAAACATAATTATTGACTTGTCTATACATGATTAATGATTTACCTGAACACTTTGTATTTTTTTCTTCTATGAACAAAACCCCACAAAAAAATTTCTCAATTTTTTATATAGCACTATGGTACTCGTTGGAAAGATAATAAATCGCTCGTTAATTTGGTGTAATTTTTTTTCTTTAAAAAATCTCGTATATTAAAGATATTAACGTTTAAAAATTATGGGAGGAAACATGGGGGTGAAAAATCCAATTTTGTTTTTAAATTATTTTTTTCCTAAAATATCTCAATGCCACATGGGATGACACATGACACACTTAAGGAAGAGAATGCCTCTTTGAGTGCCATGTCATTAAAATGGCTTTGGTTTATTATATGTATAGATGAGGTGTTATTATTTTAAGAACTGATCACATCTACAGTTAACGTGTGGCAGTATAGTAATTTCTATAGGCTGCAGGGATATTTTGGAAAATTCACAACATGCTGAGCCATCATCCACGTGTACACGTGTTATCGAAAGCGCTAGCTAGGGCTTCAAACGAACCGAACGAACACGAACAAGGCCTTGTTCGTGTTCGTTTGTTAAGAAAATTATGTGTTCACGAACAGTTCATGAACACTTACCGAATAAGATTTTCTGTTCGTGTTCGTTTGTTAAGAAAACACTCATGTTCGTGTTTGTTTGTTAATTTTGTTCATGAATGCACACGATCATAAACAGACATTAATGAACACAAACATGTGTTCATGAACACAAAGAAGTGTTCATGAGACCAAACACAAACGGACATATATTAACTTTTGAATAACATCAAATTCATATACATTAAGATAAATAAATATAAAAGAATATAAAAAAGTATAAAAATTAAAAACCTTACTAAACTATAGAACACAAACGAACGTTCACGAACATAAACGAACGAACGCGACCTCTGTTCATGTTCGTTCATTTAACTAAACGAATGGAATTTTTTGTTCGTGTTTGTTCATTTATTAAACGAACAAACTTCTCGCCGAACAGTTCATGAACTGTTCGCTGAAAGTTCAGTTCGTTTGCAGCCCTAGCGCTAGCTATCTCCTCTCTTTTTCTAAAACACATAAGCGTAGCGTAGTACAACAAACACACAGTTAACCCTCCTCATTCTCTCTCTAGAACACCCTCTTCTTTCTCATTGGTAGATAATTCAAGGATCATTGGTAGTCTTTTTTTTTTTTTTTAGAACGACAAGTGGTGCAACCGGTGGAGCTCCGGCTAACACCCTAGGCCAGCCTGTACTGATTACCCATTCTACCTGGATTGGGGATCTCCCCAGGTGGAACCCCCACATGTGGTAAATATGGCTCCGACAAGAATCGAACCCTCAACCTCCACATGACCTCCACTCTAGCTCCCCCAATACATTGGCAGTCTAATGTATCTAATGACATGTACTAGGCCCGACTTGGCATACGCGGTGAGTAAGCTAAGTAGATATACGAGTAATCCAAGTGATGAACATTGGAAAAGTATAACAAGGGTGCTTAGATACATAAGATACACACGGGACTACGGACTGCATTATACCCGCCATCCAGCAGTGGTTGAAGGATACACTAATGCGAACTGGATTTCGGATATAAAAGATTCTAAATCAACAAGTGGTTATGTGTTTACACTTACGGGTGCTGCTATATGTTGGAAGTCTTCGAAGCAAACTGTTATAGCAAGATCCACGATGGAATCTGAATTTATCGCCTTAGATAAATGTGGAGAAGAGGCGGAGTGGATACGTCAATTTTTGGAGGATATTCCAAGATGGAGTAAACCGTTACCAGCTATTTGCATACATTGTGATAGCCAGTCGGCAATTGGCAGAGCCCAAAGCATAATGTACAATGGCAAATCGAGGCACATAAGACGTAGACACAAAACAATACAACAACTACTCAACGGGTGTTATCACGATTGACTATGGGAAGTCAATAGATAACATTGCGGACCCGTTAACGAAAGGCTTAAGCAGAGAGATAGTATATAAGTCGTCAAGAGGAATGGGACTAAAGCCCACGCAAAAGGGAGTATGATGGAAACCTAATCTAGTTGACTGGATATCCCAAGATCTAGATTCAATAGGCAAACTTAATCATATGACCAAAGGGAGTCACTGTGGGGGGCACCCCAAAATACTAAAGGGAGTTTATACTTCCTAGTCCATTCCAATCATTGACAGTAGTGTCGAGGTTAAGCATATTTAAGTTAATGATTGTGGTAAATCATTATAACTTTTGCTTTTAATGATTCAGGGGAATCACCTATGTTAGAGAGAAGTAGGGTCGCTTCGAATGGATTTTTGGGGAGGCGCAAATCCTAGAGCTCTCGCAGAACCAGGAGTGTCCATGACCATAAAAGGACACGACAATGAGGGGTTGGCTAAACCAAGTGAGGCGTTGTGTGAAGTGTATTGTCGTTTACACAAACGGGGGTCTATTCAAAGACATCAAGTTCTACTGACTGCTAGTAAGCTAAGTATGCTTCACAAAGGAAGGTTCAAAGGCAAAACCTACCTATCCTGCAATGCTCAACTGTCGAATTGTATCGGTGGAAACTTGTAAGAATGGGTCGATCTCCATTCATGTGGGGGATTGTTGGAAATTTAGTGAAAACGCTATTTTCACAAAATATAGGAAAATGAGTTTTTCCTAACTTTGGATTGAAATATATATTTGAAACAGAGTTTTAATAATATATTTCTTTGTAGGTTTATGTTCTATGTTGTGAGAGCTTCGCAACAAACCAAACCACGTCCAAAACGGAGCTAAGATGAATGAGATATCGATGCTCAAAGGTTGGTGATTGAAACACTTGATGCTAAAATGAAACAAAGTGGAACTTGTCCCACATGGGAAGAGTGATGATACCATGAGTGGTATATAAGGAGGAACACTCCTTCCTTATTGTTTCATAAGAGCTCACACTGTGGAACTCGCGAAGGGTGCTAACTCACACTCGCACATGCGCGCATGGCGTGGGCGATGGGCGCAATGTGGCGCTTCGATGGCGCACTTTGCACTTTGCATCGCCGCTTGAGAGCCGCCTTTGTATTTTTGAAAGCATGTTCGAGGTCCAGTGGCTGGTGATGGCACGCGAGTATGAGCAGACAGGTGGCATCCTGGTCTGCGCGGAGGCTTCCGCGCAGGGGCTCGAAGTGACGAGTGGTTCCGCTGACGTATCAGCAGTTACAGAACAGTTCAGTGAGTGTAACTGTCCAGTCAAACCATTTCGTTTGAAACTTTAAGAACATCATAAATGCTATTGAAGACGTTCAATGACATTTATTTTTCGTTCTTAATGATTTCCGAAGCTGTTTCAACTTGAGGACTAGTATATAAACCAAGGAGAGTCTTGGTTGAAGACACACCTTGACACACTGTTCTGAAATCACCAACAATTCTCCTCTCCAGCAATCTGTTCTTTCTAATCTTCTTGTTTCAGGTACACTGACGTGTGCGGATATACACATAATTTTACAATAAAATAACACACGTTTTGCTTTAATATTTATAAAAATGGTTTAGACCATAATATTAAAACACACACAATAGGGCAAGTGTACCCTGTCATATATGTAGAAATGTCAGTGTTGTAAAAAGCGTCTTAGGCGGCCGCCTAGGCGGCGCCTAGGCGCTAGGCGGGCATTATTATCGGAAAATCAACCTAAGCGACGAATTAGGCGATATGGGGATTAGTCGGAGTATGGGCGGGTCTGGGCGGTCTGTGCGATGGTCTGGGCGGGTCTGTGGATTAGTCAGAAGAAGAAAAACGCAATAAGTTTAAAAAAGAAGACGGGATTAGAACTTACAAGCGATGGAAGAAGAGAACTAAAGAAGAAATCATAGTTAATCTTGGGTGCTTGGTGGCGGCTGATTTTTAGGGTTAGGGTTTGATGGAAGATGAGAGAAGATGATGATAGGAGGAAGAATGGGATATACGTAAGGTTTAAAAAAAAAAAAAGATGATCTGACTATTTTTTTTCTTTTTTCATTCTTTATTTTAACTAGAAAACATGTTTCATCCTTGGAGTTTTAGCTTTTATCAAAATTAACCCCAAACTTTTAGAAGTGCATCAAGATGTTGTACATATGGTTTTTTATGTGGTACATATAGAGGTTATCTATATATTAAATAAAATATAAAGGTGAATTGTTCGAAATTTGAAGCATTATGTGAATTTTTATGTATTATTTTCATATAAATCTATGTATATATATAAAATACGTATAAAAATACCAAAACGCCCAATTCCGCCTAATTTCGTCTAGTCCCGACTAGTCCCTAGGCTGGACCTCACCGCTAGCCTAGCGCCTAGCGCCTTCTGCAACATTGAGAAATGTACAGATAAGAACCAGATATCGATCCATGGACGCGCGCGGAGCAATTGTACTTAAACTCTGTCCTCAATTTACCAGTAGGAAAAGATAGTTTGAAGTTTGTTTATAACTAAATTAATTCTAAAACATATAAATAACACAAGTAAGACTCCAAATAGAAAATATAACTATATAAACTATAATATACCAATCCTAGCATGTCATCTACATATAATAAGAAATAAA
This sequence comes from Ambrosia trifida, assembly GCA_028751855.1. Classification (NCBI taxonomy): domain Eukaryota; kingdom Viridiplantae; phylum Streptophyta; class Magnoliopsida; order Asterales; family Asteraceae; genus Ambrosia; species Ambrosia trifida. The sequence continues at coordinate 107,891,882 of CM054123.1, read as the reverse complement.
GGCGTGTGATCAACATTCCCATTTTCCAACAGTTAGTGTCCCTTTCGGGCATCCTAACATGACAACTATATGGAAAGTTAACACGAACAACATGTTAACCACCTCAAGTCGTTTATTAGCGAGCAGCTGATATGATCTCATGTGAATCTTCTAAAGATAAGTTAGTCATCCGTTAAGAGTTTTCTAACCTCACTAATCAAGGAAAGCAATACCGAACAACAATACAACCACCGAGACTAGCATAAAGTAGAGCATTTCACAACCTATTCCATTTTACCAAATTTGAACACAGATCTACTAAGATCGCTATTTCTACCAAAATAACTAGCAAAGATCATCAACCGTGTCAAAGATCAGTAACGGCACCATTAAGCTTTTAAAACTCTTTTACGTGCCGGTAAGCATTTTTAATCATTATTCGACTGACTTTAACCAAACCAATACCCGGTTACAGTTTCATGGTGTAAACTTATTAACAAGTTAACTAGTCTACTACCGGACGATTAAACGGACGGTTTTTCAACATGTATCCGCCTAACACATTCGATAATCATCAAAGTCATTCAAACACTATCATAAATCCAATAACAACGAAACAAGGTTGCGCTATGATCATCAAGATCCAAACATGAAAAACGCCAAATTTATACAAAACATGATTACATACAAACGATTGTTTTTACTACTAACGATTACTAGATATTATCCGTAGACTATAATGTAATACATAGACAACACATACAAGCCAAAATATTCAGATTTGAATCAACTTAAAGTTTAATAGATCAAACCATAAATCTTGAATGTGATGGATTGGATGATGCTAGATGATCCGGATTGAATCCCGGGCTTGTTAGACGGCCTTCCAGCAGCCTTGATGGTCCAGAAATAGCCCAAAATCGCCCAGAGAAAACCAAATAATTGATCAGTGAGTTGTGCTCTGTTTTTATAGAACTTTTGGTTTTGTGCACGGTCGTGCGCATTAAGTGCATGGCCGTGCACTTTAACTTTACGAGGTGACGTGCAAGTGGGCAAGTGGATTGGCTGGTTTCTGGAAATATCTTTGATACCCGCACGGTCGTGCACCTGGGGTGCACGGTCGTGCGGGTCTGCTGATGTTCGAGTAACTCGAGTGCACGGCTGGTGCACCTGACCGTGCAGCCTTGTGTCCGAGCAAAGTGTGCCCGCACGGGCGTGCACCTAAAGTGCACGGCAGTGCACTGCTTCCAGACTTAGCTGATTTTTGCAGCAACTGTAACATTTCGCATTTAATTATTTGTACGTTACGGATTTAAAACAACAAATCTTATTATTTTTCGAGATATTTTGAACCCCTATACAATTATTCATACATATATTTATACATATAGTGTTTTTAATAATAATAATAATAATAATAATAATAATAATAATAATAATAATAATAATAATTAGTTTCAATGCTTTGTCAAGTTTCTTAATTAAACCCAACCCAACAATCACACCTAGCCCAATACCCCAGCCCAGATTCAATCCGTCCCACCTGGAAACCTTGGCCCAAACCCCCCCTTCGTTATAAAAAAAAGGGGTGGAATGTTTCTGCTGGGTATCGAACCCGGATCACACCTCACACACACACACGTGCACTAACCATCTACACCACACCCTTGTGTTGAGTTTAACCCAACAATTAATGTATAAAAGCACACTTTCGTCTTTTCTCTTTTTCCTTCCCTATTCAGCATGCAGCAGCAACAGACATGAGTTTTTTTTTTTCTTTTTTTGACCTGTTAATTTACACAATTAACGCGAATTTAACCATGGATTGGCTAGGACTCGTGATTTCCGGTCATCTACACGCTCCATGTTTATCAATTACCATTCAATTGTTTCCTATTATGATCAAAAACGCGTCCCATGTTAAAGCTTGGTCAAACTTACCAATTAAGCAATCTAGACATCATCACTATAAATTGGACATTCCCGAGCCTTCACAACTTGCCAATACTCCTCTCTTAATCTCTAATTCTTCACACAACACTCTGTTGTTCAACCACGATCGCATATTTTGACTTTAAGCTTGACCAAGCAATCGAACACGAATCAACACTGTAAGTGTAATGTTTTATGTGGGTTTTGATCACCGGCGTTCACACATCAAAAACCCTAACATTAATCGGGTTAAAGATGTGTGAATTGCTTGATTGGAAAAGCTAGGGTTCGTGGGTTTTAGATTTGGGGAAGAAACTGATTTTGCTCATTGTATTTATTTTTAAATAACTGAGATAAGTCACAACCACAGGCCTAGGCCAAGTGGTTGTGACTGATGCCTACAACTTAGACAACCCGGGTTCGAGTCCCGGCTTGAACACCCTTTTTCCCATTTATTTTTCAAACCATTATATATATATATAAATTACACTTAAATCTTGTAAAATCATTTTTAAATACTAAAACATTTTTATAAATTCTAAAAAATTTATCTTTAACAAATCTGATGTCAAAGTTTTACTTACAATTTTTATTTTCCTGAAATTCATTTATTTAATATTTATAATAATTAAATCAATTTTATACTATTATATTTATAAAAATCTATTAAAATATCAAAACAATTTTATTAATTTCTACAAAAATTATCCTATGTTTGTACAATGTTAAACTTTACTGAAATGATTTTTAATTCAGAAAAATCATTTATTTTATATTTTTAATCAATTTTTGTTAGATTTAATCATAATTAAATCATAATAAATCCAATTTTTAATATTTTTGCACCAAAATTTTATACAAATTATTTCTGAATATTTAGAACAGAAATATAATTTTTAAGCTAATAATTCTTTAATTTTAATATTTTTTAAATATTAAAGTTAAAATTTGACAATTTGTTATAAATAGAATTAATATTCGATTTTAAAGAAAATAATTTTGTAAAAATTATTTTTATACTTTAAACACATTATTGTGACCATCTTAAATTTAAATCTCATAAAAATATTTTTGGTTATTTATTTACTAAATTTCTCTCAATTGGCGAATATTTTTAATATTAATCAAACGAGCAATTATCCCTAATTCGAAGCCCTAGAACTTATACATTTGTAGACTTGATAGACTTAGACATATTTATTACCTCATTATAGGGTGATACTTGATACATTTGGGCAACACACTATTTTCAACAGATATAACATTTTACCAAGGTGAGTTTTACATAGCCCCTTTTCTATTTATCACCATTTTTGGGGTGAAACATGTTACAACAATATTTATGCAATTCAATCATCAATGTGTCTATGTGTATTTCTATGTTGCATTATGTCTTGAACATGACTAGGGTAAGCACAATTCTAGCATAAACATTCATCAGCCAAACGGTATACATTGATAGATCTATTGGACTGACAATCCTACCCGGATACGTGCCTCCTACAAAGGTTGTGTGGGTGTTTGTTACTGCAATATAAACGAGTGAACCATGAGCGTATGGGATGTACCACAATTACAACAGTCAACAAGGTTGATTATGCACTCGATTTACTTCTAGTATGTTTTCGCATATGGACTAGATTGCCATGACACATGAATTGCACAAGTTTATTCTATCATCAAAACCTATGTAATTCTCACCAACTTTTGTTGACCCAAAACATTTTCAGCTTAACATGTTTCAGGTTCTATTTGCTTGAAGATTTGAATTGATGCTTGAAGATATGTGTATAGTTTTATTCAATTTGATGTACAAATTCTAGAACAATTGTATGTAATTCATTTAAATCATTTAATGAAATTTATTATTCACCATGAGCTACTGAACAATCATCAATACGTGACATCCCGATGTTTCCGCCATCGGTTGGGGTGTTACAGATTGGTATCAGAGCCATGGTTATAGGGAATTAGGTTATTAGAAAAATAATCTAGTCTATAACCATAGGATTTAACCAGTACTTGCTTCTTTTACTTGCTATACTCTATCTCTCTCCTACCTCTTATCCCTACTTTCATCCCTACAAGAAAGGTTGCTCTCCATCAGTGGACCTACTCCTAGACTAATAGGACAAAAATCCTCAGGTTTAACCTGAACCACCTTGAGATCTCGTCGAAGTTCTAGATTTTAATAACGAACACGTGCAATCTGGAAGGGTGAACGCCTGTATTCTGAGTCTTCTGTCTAGGCTGGCATTGCGCATATATCCCAATCAGACGAGGGACCCGGATGCCTACCTGGGAATTCTCGGGATGAGTGTTCACTTATAGGCTAAAGCATGTCTTCATATGTTATTAGAATCTGGAATCTTTGATAAGTCAACGTTTTCGTTTATTCAAGAATAAATGATTACATTCCTTATATAACCTCATTCATCTCACTGTGTCTCTTACAGATCATGCCTCCACGTCGCAGTGCTCGTCTTAACAGTGGTGAAAATCATGATGAAGGAAGTAGCAATCACAACCACAACCACGACACTAACCACAACAACAACAACAACAACAACAATAATAATGGTGTTGATGCCCAACTGGCTGCAATCATTTCTCAACAAATGGCGCAGCAAATCGCAACTCTGGTTCCCAACTTACTAGCTCAAGTCATCCAGTTGAACGGCAACGGGAACGGCAACGGCAACGGGAATGGACACCACAATGGGAATGGACTTCCAGCCTGTACCCTTAAACACTTTAATTCTTGTAATCCCCCAAAGTTTAGTGGTGAAGAAGGAGCTACGGGACTCCTGCAATGGTTTGAGGGTATTGAGAATACTTTTATCAACAGTGAATGCCCCGACAACTTTAAAGTCCGTTATGCCATGAGTGTTCTTCACAAACGAGCACTCACTTGGTGGAATGAAGAAAAACGCACTCGCGGAGCTGAAGCTGCACTAGCCTTAACTTGGGATCAAGCTAAAGACATTATGAAGGCAGAGTTCTGTCCTCGTAATGAAATTAAGAAGCTGGAAGATGAATTTCATGATCTTGCTCAAGACAGTGGGGAAAACCTTGCTTACAACACTCGTTTTCACGAACTTAGCTTACTGCTACCCCACAAGGTCACTCCCTTACCTATTGCAATCGAAAAATACATTGGTGGTTTACCGATGCAAATTCAAGACACAGTGTGGGGAAGGAACCCTGCTACCTTGGAAGAAGCAAAGCGTTTGGCTGCCACCCTAACAGATAACCATGTGAAGGCAGGAACCCTGACTCGTAAAGGGGAAAAGAAAAAGGATACTTCCCAACCTGCCGTTGAAATCAAAACTGAGGCCTCAACCAACGGGAAGAACAAGGTCAGGAATTTTGCAATAGACACCACTGCCCCACCCACCAAGAAACAATACAATGGGAAGCTACCTAAGTGTGACACCTGCCAGTATCACCACCCAACTCAAGTACCCTGTCGACAGTGCACCAATTGTCAAAGGTATGGGCATCTTGCGGAAGCTTGTCGAATCCCTGCTACAAACGCTCTTGATGCTCCAAATAACCCCGCTTGAAACCCTCCAGCTACTTAACAGCAAACACTACCAATTGAATGATGTTTACTTTCTCTTTAATTCTATGTATTGACACTTTTGATTCAAGTAATAAAATCAAGTATTATCATAACATCTGTGTGCATACTTGTTTGAATGTGAATTAATTGCTATATCTACTTGCTTACTTGTACAACAATTAGTTGACTACCAAACAACCTACTTAACGATTGGTAGAGGTCATCATGTCTTTCCAACAGTCGGGAGAGGCCCTACCACCTGCTCAACGACTGGTGGGGACTATCAGACCTGCTCAACAATCGGTAGAGTCATAAAAGGACACAAAACCTTAATGTAAGGTAAATTGATAATTACGGTCCGGAACGTAATCATGAATTTACAGGTACGTTAAGGTAGTGTGGAATTTTATTAAGGTTTCGGTAGTTGACCAATTGCAAACCTGGTATTTTCTTTTAACTTCGGGACGAAGTTTCCTAAAGTAGGGGAGACTATAACATTTCGCATTTAATTATTTGTACGTTACGGATTTAAAACAACAAATCTTATTATTTTTGGAGATATTTTGAACCCCTATACAATTATTCATACATATATTTATACATATAGTGTTTTTAATAATAATAATAATAATAATAATAATAATAATAATAATAATAATAATAATAATAATAATTAGTTTCAATGCTTTGTCAAGTTTCTTAATTAAACCCAACCCAACAATCACACCTAGCCCAATACCCCAGCCCAGATTCAATCCGGCCCACCTGGAAACCTTGGCCCAAACCCCCCCTTCATTATAAAAAAAAAAAAGGGGTGGAATGTTTCTGCTGGGTATCGAACCCGGATCACACCTCACACACACACGTGCACTAACCATCTACACCACACCCTTGTGTTGAGTTTAACCCAACAATTAATGTATAAAAGCACACTTTCGTCTTTTCTCTTTTTCCTTCCCTATTCAGCGTGCAGCAGCAACAGACATGAGTTTTTTTTTTTTTTTTCTTTTTTTGACCTGTTAATTTACACAATTAACGCGAATTTAACCATGGATTGGCTAGGACTCGTGATTTCCGGTCATCTACACGCTCCATGTTTATCAATTACCATTCAATTGTTTCCTATTATGATCAAAAACGCGTCCCATGTTAAAGCTTGGTCAAACTTACCAATTAAGCAATCTAGACATCATCACTATAAATTGGACATTCCCGAGCCTTCACAACTCGCCAATACTCCTCTCTTAATCTCTAATTCTTCACACAACACTCTGTTGTTCAACTACGATCGCATATTTTGACTTTAAGCTTGACCAAGCAATCGAACACGAATCAACACTGTAAGTGTAATGTTTTATGTGGGTTTTGATCACCGGCGTTCACACATCAAAAACCCTAACATTAATCGGGTTAAAGATGTGTGAATTGCTTGATTGGAAAAGCTAGGGTTCGTGGGTTTTAGATTTGGGGAAGAAACTGATTTTGCTCATTGTATTTATTTTTAAATAACTGAGATAAGTCACAACCACAGGCCTAGGTCAAGTGGTTGTGACTGATGCCTACAACTTAGACAACCCGGGTTCGAGTCCCGGCTTGAACACCCTTTTTCCCATTTATTTTTCAAACCATTATATATATATATAAATTACACTTAAATCTTGTAAAATCATTTTTAAATACTAAAACATTTTTATAAATTCTAAAAAATTTATCTTTAACAAATCTGATGTCAAAGTTTTACTTACAATTTTTATTTTCCTGAAATTCATTTATTTAATATTTATAATAATTAAATCAATTTTATACTATTATATTTATAAAAATCTATTAAAATATCAAAACAATTTTATTAATTTCTACAAAAATTATCCTATGTTTGTACAATGTTAAACTTTACTGAAATGATTTTTAATTCAGAAAAATCATTTATTTTATATTTTTAATCAATTTTTATTAGATTTAATCATAATTAAATCATAATAAATCCAATTTTTAATATTTTTGCACCAAAATTTTATACAAATTATTCCTGAATATTTAGAACAGAAATATAATTTTTAAGCTAATAATTCTTTAATTTTAATATTTTTTAAATATTAAAGTTAAAATTTGACAATTTGTTATAAATAGAATTAATATTCGATTTTAAAGAAAATAATTTTGTAAAAATTATTTTTATACTTTAAACACATTATTGTGACCATCTTAAATTTAAATCTCATAAAAAGATTTTTGGTTATTTATTTACTAAATTTCTCTCAATTGGCGAATATTTTTAATATTAATCAAACGAGCAATTATCCCCAATTCGAAGCCCTAGAACTTATACATTTGTAGACTTGATAGACTTAGACATATTTATTACCTCATTATAGGGTGATACTTGATACATTTGGGCAACACACTATTTTCAACAGATATAACATTTTACCAAGGTGAGTTTTACATAGCCCCTTTTCTATTTATCACCATTTTTGGGGTGAAACATGTTACAACAATATTTATGCAATTCAATCATCAATGTGTCTATGTGTATTTCTATGTTGCATTATGTCTTGAACATGACTAGGGTAAGCACAATTCTAGCATAAACATTCATCAGCCAAACGGTATACATTGATAGATCTATTGGACTGACAATCCCACCCGGATACGTGCCTCCTACAAAGGTTGCGTGGGTGTTTGTTACTGCAATATAAACGAGTGAACCATGAGCGTATGGGATGTACCACAATTACAACAGTCAACAAGGTTGATTATGCACTCGATTTACTTCTAGTATGTTTTCGCATATGGACTAGATTGCCATGACACATGAATTGCACAACAATTTTATTCTATCATCAAAACCTATGTAATTCTCACCAACTTTTGTTGACCCAAAACATTTTCAACTTAACATGTTTCAGGTTCTATTTGCTTGAAGATTTGAATTGATGCTTGATGATATGTGTATAGTTTTATTCAATTTGATGTACAAATTCTAGAACAATTGTATGTAATTCATTTAAATCATTTAATGAAATTTATTATTCACCATGAGCTACTGAACAATCATCAATACGTGACATCCCGATGTTTCCGCCATCGGTTGCGGTGTTACAGCAACTTCCCATTTGGTCCAGATTCCGCTCGGTTTCTTCGTCTTTGTTCGTGGGACGTCGTTTAAGACCTGCAATAAACATATGAAGCGGTTAAGTACCGAATTCGTGCAATTATGGTCGAAACGCGTAATTTGGGAGTTGAATCGGGGATTTAGATATGCATATTTTAACGTATATCATACACTTCGGGTCAGAGCCAACTCCGACAGCACTCTTGTTGTTCCGGCTGTTGTATCCTAGGAAACAAAACGAGTTCTCGATAATAGACTCGGAATTTGTTTTAAGGACCCGTGTTCAACACGATCCTCAGCTTGTTTTAATTTTGTTTCTATTCCTTCTTGTATTTGTTTCTTTTAGTTGTAATCGAATTGTAATCTTTGCTTTCATATTTCTTTGTAATCGTAATTTAAATTTGTTTTATTTATTTTTACACGAGCGGTTCCTACAATTCTAAATCTGAATATAGTGGAATGCATGAATTAATGAATCTTATGTTGTTAGGCAAGATATCGTTTGTATGGGGAATGGGAAAGGGATGATGAGTGCAACCCCATGGTTTTATCTGCAAGGCAGACAGCAAAGGTTTTACATTATTACCATTACACACAATTCCCTTGATTATTGTAGAATTATATTTAATCATATGCTATTCTTGCAGTTGGACACGAGAAGGATCTTGAAACGGCTTGCAAAGGAAAACCTAAAGCAGCTTGGAAGGATGGTCGCAAAGTTAGCTCATGCGAATCCCATGACTGTTCTTCGAACCATCGTCCATCAATCGTTAATAATCTCTTAAGTTCATTATAGCTTTACAATCGACTCATCGATTTAAAGAAAGGACAGAGAATAGTTGATTACATGCAAAATAGCCAAATAAGGTGATGTGTTTTGGTATTTGTCATAAAAGGCTGGTTGTTGATAAAGTTTCGTCTTCTTTACTTGCGATTCATCATTCCATGGTGTTTATATTGTAGAAAAGAATATATGTTTTCGTAAGGTCTCATAAATAGGATATAGATTAGTTGAGTAAAGATCAAATACATATAGGTTTTTTGTAAGAACTGTGAGAATCAAAGGGGGTAAAAAAAAATTATTTTTTTTTTAGAATTTTTTTTCCCATGTGCTTAAACATTCTTTCTAGATGAATAATACAAAAAAAAATAAAAAATTTTTTTAGTGTAATTACGTCATTAAGATAAATACATTAGTTTACACTAGAGTAATTATGTAATTACTCTACACGTAATTACTTTACACCAAATTTTTTTTTTTTTTTTTTTTTTTTAGTTTTCAATACTATAATACATGTTTAACAATATGGGAAAAAAAAATTTGAAAAAAAAAATAAAAAAAAAATACCCTCCTTTGATTCTCACAGTTCTTACCAAAAAAGCTATTTGTACCGGATCTTTCCCCTAGATTAGTTTACAATATATTTTTGTCATTTAAATCTATTAAAATTTAGTTGTTTTTTGTTATTCGGCAGCTTGCAGTGTTGAAACAAGCAGTTTTGATCTTCTAAACATGCCAATACTACAGGTATTTGAGGCAGTGTTTTAAAAACCGGTTTATACCGGCAGGTTGAACCGGTTATACCGTTTATCGGTGTTCTGGCCGGCACGAATCAGTCCGGTAATATGAGGAAACGGTAAAGGATTTGAACCGCCGGTAAATTCTGGTATACCGGTTTATACCGGTACCGGTACAAGGTTAAATTTAAGACTTTATTGGCCCATAATGATATAGATGTCATGTTAAGTGAGAAAGAACATGAACCGGTTTCTTAAAGACAAGGCTACTTTATTTTACATAATTTTACTATATTTTGATTATTGGTAACTAAAACTTCTTATCTACACATATAATAAAACAAAGCTATTTTAATGACATGGCATTCAAAGAGGCATTCTCTTCCTTGAGTGTGCCATGTGTCATCCCATGTGGCATTGAGATATTTTAGGAAATAAAAAATTTAAAAACAAAATTGAATTTTTATCTCTTATCTCTTATCTCTTATGTTTCCTCCCATAATTTTTAAACGTTAATATCTTTTATATACAAGATTTTTTAAAGAAAAAAATTACGCCAAATTAACAAGCGTTTTATTATCTTTTCAACGAGTACCATAATGTTATATAAATAACGGAGAAAAAAACGACTATTTTTTTTGTAGGGTTCTGTTCAAACAGGAAAAAAACACAAAGTGTTCAAGTAAATCATTAATCATGTACAGACAAGTCACTAATTATGTTTCGGTAAATATGAATTCTATTTTCAACATGCGTTAGCATTGGAGTTATACATTGTTTTAGGTTAGATATTAATACTAGAGTTATACATTGTTTAAGGTTAGGCGTTAACATTAGAGATACATTTTTAATTGTTTTAGGTTAGGTGCTACCCGAAGCTTTCTTGCATGTAACTGTAAAGCGCATCATTCTATTTTATATGTAAGGTAAGATTAATATGTCATATTAGATTTCTCAACCCCGGGAGGTTCCCGGGGGTATAATCTAGTTAAAGAATGTGGAAAATGAAAATAGTTATACTTTTATTGATGAGGGTGACGATGATAACGAATTTTAACTTTTAAACGATCATGAACTTGATGTTTTTATGATTCAACACTCTAATGACATAAACCCAAATATACCCTTTTATATAAAAACAACTTTGTTCAAAATTGAGTACTTCGGGAATTTTTTAATTATGGATTCATTTTTAAATTATTATTTTTTTACTACAAAATCATATACTATTAGATTATTTTTTGAGTTAAAGTTGTATTTATAAAATTATAGGGTTAACTAGTCAATCCGGTTAAACCACCCGATATAACCCGATTCAACCGGTTAAACCATTTTTAAGTTCAATTTGGTATGGTTAAAAAACCGGTTTTTAAAACATTGATTTGAGGCACCAAAAAATGTGTAGCGGATACTGACAAATTCATAACGGACAATCATTTTGATGAATGTGGAGTCATATATTGTCTTTCAAGGTAGGATTGTGAAAAAAAATTGCTAAAAAGTTGCAGGTTACATTCATGTGTCATTAATGACCTAACTTGACCTTTTTAAAAAGTCAAAATTACTATGTTAACTAGCTGAATATTCGCTGATTAATCTTTTTTTATGTGTTTTTTAGGTTGTTTTATTAGTACCACTTTGGTGGAAGGTATAATTTACCCACATTTGTTTTTCAGGTTGGGTTTCTTGCTTCAATCACTAAACCAGTTTCTCTCAACTTGAAATTGCATCTATACATTGACTTTATCACCTACAACACGGATTCGGTAACTATCGTATCCCCTTTGTTGTTAACTTAATTTTGATTATGTGTAGTGTTTACATATGTGTAATATGGGTGTATAGGTGTATGTCTTTGGGTAGTAATTTTGGGTATATACGTGAATTGTGTGGTAATTACTACTGGTTTGTTTAATGGTGTAGTTTATGTAGAAAGTAACGTTAGTTTAGTCGCGCCTTCATTCATATGATGTCAGTTTTTCACTAAATTTGGAATTGATATAACTTACGTGTATCATTTTAGTGATTTAGCTAAATGTAAAATGCATGAGGTATCAAACTCAGGAACATTTGTAGTTTGCTATATTTTCGAATCACCTTTGAAAAAATTGAGAGGAATTTGTAAGGGTGAATATGTAATTTTATTGCCCCACTCTTGTAATAGTGTTTGAATATGTACGAGCAATTAAAAGGTAGATGTTAAGAGGATTATAGTGGTTCGTACTTCATACGAATGCTAATGTTAATAAATCTACCATATGTTAACTTGCTGACCTATAACAAAGAATTGTTATGCTCATAACTCTATAGATTGGTATGCGTTTATTCGTTAAACCTATCTACATGTTTTTGAGAGCACAAGAATGAGAGTCTAGATTTCATGTAAGTCAATAATTTTTCTAGGTATTCCTGTAGTTTTATATGTTGTTGGCCCATAGTCACATGAATCGCAGTACGCTCCGGTTCGTGGTATGAAAATGGGTACGCGGTTCGTGGTATGAAAATGAGAGTCTAGATTTCATGTAAGTCCTATGACTTCCTATTTTTCTTTCACTGTGTATTTAATCATAACCCTAATACATTATAGCTCTCCAACTATATAAAAGCACAAATGTCTCCTGCTCAAATTGGTTGTACATAAGTTTAAAATTTTCCAACCACGAGAGTAACCTATAAAAATTACCTTTTGTCGCGTTGCATAATATGGATGCATGATGCTAGAAGGATCTGTAGATTTGTAGTTATGAATCGAAACCTAAACCTTAATGTTGCTATACGTGTGTCTTTCTATCAATCATTTGTTTCGTTAAAGATTTCCGTTATGCACGAACCGTAATAAAAAAACTTACTTTGTATATCCTATATGTTTTTACAGAACAAGGTCCCGCTTCTATCTCTTGAGGCATTGCATCATCTAGACGTATTTATTTTTGTCCTACCTTTTGTGCAAGTAACATTTTTTGTTCTCAGTGTTACATTTTGAGAGGCTAATTAAGGTTAACTAGTGGAAATGCCTAGGGGTGTTCAGAAAAACCGCAAACCAATTAAAAACCGAAAACCAAACCGTAACCGTAACCGAAAAACCAATCCGAACAATGAATTTGGTGTTTGGTTTGGTTTTAACCGAAACTGAATTGCTTATTCGGTGTTTGGTTTGGTTTTTGGTTCTACATTTTTTTTTATTTGGTTTATTTGGATAACCGAATAAACCGGTAAAATAATTAATTATTAAATAAAAATAATAATATTTAATAACTCATATATAATATATAAGCCCAAAATATTAAACCCAACCCAAAATAAATAAAGCTCACGAATTTACAATGTTCGTAAAAAAAATCATTTTCTTGATACAAATAAAAACATGAAATGTCTATATAATTATTAGTTCATTTCACAATTGGGATACATGAGTTGTTTCATTACAAAACAAGCAAACGAAAATATAGTTAAAAAAATCTTGAGCTTTGATGATTTCTCCTCCACCCAAAATAGTTTCCATATCATCTTTACAAGCTCTAGTGCAATCAAGGAAATAAATAAGCTGCAATTGCCAACAAAAAAAATTGAGTTAAAAAATAAAAAAATAAATAAAAACTATGTATGCAATGTGCTAAAAGGAAATAAGTTTCTAGTTAAACACCTCCCATAACTTGGGTTTCAAGGAACTATCAAGCATGACATCGATGCATACATAGCAATTGGACCCTGCCTCTCTCGATGAACTAATGTTGCTGACTCAAAAACCTTCCAGATCATCTCTTTGACCTTTGAATCGATTACCAGCCATTCAACTGCAATTGGTAGACCCTTGTCTCTAAGTGGGAGGTCTTGGGTTCAATCTGAAGCAAGGGTATATTATTTGTATGAGTTAGGGGAGACTCACATTTAGCCGTATAAAAAAAGTGCAATTCTCAACAACAATCATCGTCATATAAACCAGGTGCCAAAAAAATGTCAAAATGCCAGTAATATTAAAGGCGAACAAGACAAAACAAAGTTGATGTTCATGTTCAAATTTTTTTAGCAAACTCTCATGTGTTCATGTGATTCAATGTTCGATAAACTGATGTTGAATGTTAACGGACAAAAAACGTTTCGAAACTAAAACAATGTTGAGCCAAGTAAAAGTTCGGTTGTTACGGCCGGACCCACTCATTGTCTAATTTTGTAGCAATGGTGCCCTGTATATTCATCTGATTTTCATGTGACTGACCTTGTGTCAATTGATTGCATATTCGAAGAAGGAAGTGCTTGTCCTTGCTGCGGTGTGGCTGTTGGTTTCTGATACGGTTCATCCACCGTAAAAGGCGTTGACCCACTATCACAAAGTCAAGCTCCATGTTCTAGTTAGTTGCATGTTTAATTCCCACGTAGTATGCATGATAGTAATCTAGTCAGTCCATGTTCTCCACGTCCTTTTACTTTATCGCATGCATTTGCACGTTTACGTTTCTAGTTGTAAGCCTATTTAAGGCCACCATGTTTGTTGAATGAGAGTAGAACAAAAAATTGCAGAAAACTTTTAGTTTTGTTATTTACATATACTTTATTTTTTGTGGGAGACCGCCGATCTCGAACTCGGTATCTATCAATTGGTGCTTTCATTCCTCGTTCTCACCTTCCATCATGCCTCCACGCAAAGACTCCACCTCCGATGACCCGATCATGGCGCTAAGCGAGAAATTGGATCAGTTGATTGCTATCACATCCTCTTCTTCTGTTCAAGCTAGTACTCATTTTTCTTCCTTGATCAAAGCTACTGAAGCTTTGGTTAAATCCACTGAATCCCTCCACAACCAAATGAATACCCAAACCTCCACCACTGCCAATCTTGTTAATCACGTCACCAAACTCACCGAACCACCCGCCGCCACTGAAACCTCTACCGGTTCCACCCCGCCGCCTCAACAGCCACCGCACACCCCGCTGCCTCAACCGCCACAACATACCTCGCAGCCTCAACAGCCACCACACACCCTGCCACCACACAATCCGCCACCCCATGCCCACACGGGTCCCAAACCACCCAAAATCACCCTTCCACTCTTTGACGGATCCAACCCTCTTGATTGGATATTCCAAGCCGAGAATTACTTCACCTACTACCAAACTCCCATTCCGCAACGCCTCGCTTTATCCGTATTCTACTTCACTGGTGACGCCCTCTCATGGTACAAGCATCTGGCCAACAACAACATGTTGGGTACCTGGCCGGCTTTCAAACGTGCCTTAGAACTCCGTTTCGGGCCATCAACTTATGAAAACCATGAAGCTACCCTTTTTAAGCTTGTTCAAACGTCCACCGTAAAAGCATACAAAACCGAGTTTGAGAAGATTAGCAATCATGTTCACGGTTTGTCCCAATAGGCCTTAAAAAACTGTTTCGTCTCTGGTCTTACACATGACATTCAAAGCGAGATGGCTATCCATAAGCCTACCACCCTTCACCAAGCATACGGGCTCACTTCTTTAATCGAAGACAAGCTCCATGCCGGCCTCATTACTCCTACTGTCGTCTCAAGTCCAAATCAAACTGCTTCATCATCCGCTCCTCTTCCTTTGAAGCGTCTAACTCAAGCCGAAATGCAAGCCAAGAAGGCCGCTGGCATATGTTTCCATTGTGACGAAAAGTTTCAGCCGGGGCATCGTTGTAAAACACCACAGTTCTTGCTTTTCGAGAACCAAACCGATCCACCAGGGACTGGTGTGAATTCCTTAGTTGTGGGCCGTGAGGACACGACCCGTTTTAACGGGGTGGGTATTGATACGACCACCGTAAAAGGCGTTGACCCACTATCACAAAGTCAAGCTCCATGTTCTAGTTAGTTGCATGTTTAATTCCCACGTAGTATGCATGATAGTAATCTAGTCAGTCCATGTTCTCCACGTCCTTTTACTTTATCGCATGCATTTGCACGTTTACGTTTCTAGTTGTAAGCCTATTTAAGGCCACCATGTTTGTTGAATGAGAGTAGAACAAAAAATTGCAGAAAACTTTTAGTTTTGTTATTTACATATACTTTATTTTTTGTGGGAGACCGCCGATCTCGAACTCAGTATCTATCAATTGGTGCTTTCATTCCTCGTTCTCACCTTCCATCATGCCTCCACGCAAAGACTCCACCTCCGATGACCCGATCATGGCGCTAAGCGAGAAATTGGATCAGTTGATTGCTATCACATCCTCTTCTTCTGTTCAAGCTAGTACTCATTTTTCTTCCTTGATCAAAGCTACTGAAGCTTTGGTTAAATCCACTGAATCCCTCCACAACCAAATGAATACCCAAACCTCCACCACTGCCAATCTTGTTAATCACGTCACCAAACTCACCGAACCACCCGCCGCCACTGAAACCTCTACCGGTTCCACCCCGCCGCCTCAACAGCCACCGCACACCCCGCTGCCTCAACCGCCACAACATACCTCGCAGCCTCAACAGCCACCACACACCCTGCCACCACACAATCCACCACCCCATGCCCACACGGGTCCCAAACCACCCAAAATCACCCTTCCACTCTTTGACGGATCCAACCCTCTTGATTGGATATTCCAAGCCGAGAATTACTTCACCTACTACCAAACTCCCATTCCGCAACGCCTCGCTTTATCCGTATTCTACTTCACTGGTGACGCCCTCTCATGGTACAAGCATCTGGCCAACAACAACATGTTGGGTACCTGGCCGGCTTTCAAACGTGCCTTAGAACTCCGTTTCGGGCCATCAACTTATGAAAACCATGAAGCTACCCTTTTTAAGCTTGTTCAAACGTCCACCGTAAAAGCATACAAAACCGAGTTTGAGAAGATTAGCAATCATGTTCACGGTTTGTCCCAATAGGCCTTAAAAAACTGTTTCGTCTCTGGTCTTACACATGACATTCAAAGCGAGATGGCTATCCATAAGCCTACCACCCTTCACCAAGCATACGGGCTCGCTTCTTTAATCGAAGACAAGCTCCATGCCGGCCTCATTACTCCTACTGTCGTCTCAAGTCCAAATCAAACTGCTTCATCATCCGCTCCTCTTCCTTTGAAGCGTCTAACTCAAGCCGAAATGCAAGCCAAGAAGGCCGCTGGCATATGTTTCCATTGTGACGAAAAGTTTCAGCCGGGGCATCGTTGTAAAACACCACAGTTCTTGCTTTTCGAGAACCAAACCGATCCACCAGGGACTGGTGTGAATTCCTTAGTTGTGGGCCGTGAGGACACGACCCGTTTTAACGGGGTGGGTATTGATACGACCACCGTAAAAGGCGTTGACCCACTATCACAAAGTCAAGCTCCATGTTCTAGTTAGTTGCATGTTTAATTCCCACGTAGTATGCATGATAGTAATCTAGTCAGTCCATGTTCTCCACGTCCTTTTACTTTATCGCATGCATTTGCACGTTTACGTTTCTAGTTGTAAGCCTATTTAAGGCCACCATGTTTGTTGAATGAGAGTAGAACAAAAAATTGCAGAAAACTTTTAGTTTTGTTATTTACATATACTTTATTTTTTGTGGGAGACCGCCGATCTCGAACTCGGTATCTATCAATTGGTGCTTTCATTCCTCGTTCTCACCTTCCATCATGCCTCCACGCAAAGACTCCACCTCCGATGACCCGATCATGGCGCTAAGCGAGAAATTGGATCAGTTGATTGCTATCACATCCTCTTCTTCTGTTCAAGCTAGTACTCATTTTTCTTCCTTGATCAAAGCTACTGAAGCTTTGGTTAAATCCACTGAATCCCTCCACAACCAAATGAATACCCAAACCTCCACCACTGCCAATCTTGTTAATCACGTCACCAAACTCACCGAACCACCCGCCGCCACTGAAACCTCTACCGGTTCCACCCCGCCGCCTCAACAGCCACCGCACACCCCGCTGCCTCAACCGCCACAACATACCTCGCAGCCTCAACAGCCACCACACACCCTGCCACCACACAATCCGCCACCCCATGCCCACACGGGTCCCAAACCACCCAAAATCACCCTTCCACTCTTTGACGGATCCAACCCTCTTGATTGGATATTCCAAGCCGAGAATTACTTCACCTACTACCAAACTCCCATTCCGCAACGCCTCGCTTTATCCGTATTCTACTTCACTGGTGACGCCCTCTCATGGTACAAGCATCTGGCCAACAACAACATGTTGGGTACCTGGCCGGCTTTCAAACGTGCCTTAGAACTCCGTTTCGGGCCATCAACTTATGAAAACCATGAAGCTACCCTTTTTAAGCTTGTTCAAACGTCCACCGTAAAAGCATACAAAACCGAGTTTGAGAAGATTAGCAATCATGTTCACGGTTTGTCCCAATAGGCCTTAAAAAACTGTTTCGTCTCTGGTCTTACACATGACATTCAAAGCGAGATGGCTATCCATAAGCCTACCACCCTTCACCAAGCATACGGGCTCGCTTCTTTAATCGAAGACAAGCTCCATGCCGGCGTCATTACTCCTACTGTCGTCTCAAGTCCAAATCAAACTGCTTCATCATCCGCTCCTCTTCCTTTGAAGCGTCTAACTCAAGCCGAAATGCAAGCCAAGAAGGCCGCTGGCATATGTTTCCATTGTGACGAAAAGTTTCAGCCGGGGCATCGTTGTAAAACACCACAGTTCTTGCTTTTCGAGAACCAAACCGATCCACCAGGGACTGGTGTGAATTCCTTAGTTGTGGGCCGTGAGGACACGACCCGTTTTAACGGGGTGGGTATTGATACGACCACCGTAAAAGGCGTTGACCCACTATCACAAAGTCAAGCTCCATGTTCTAGTTAGTTGCATGTTTAATTCCCACGTAGTATGCATGATAGTAATCTAGTCAGTCCATGTTCTCCACGTCCTTTTACTTTATCGCATGCATTTGCACGTTTACGTTTCTAGTTGTAAGCCTATTTAAGGCCACCATGTTTGTTGAATGAGAGTAGAACAAAAAATTGCAGAAAACTTTTAGTTTTGTTATTTACATATACTTTATTTTTTGTGGGAGACCGCCGATCTCGAACTCGGTATCTATCAGTTTCTGCCTATATGAATTGGTGACATTAATAATATGCTTCTCATAAGTGCCCAACCTGTCTTTAGAAATAGCTAATGTTCCATACCTAGGCATTTTCAAGAACTGGATGAAGCGCTCCAACATGTTTGTAAACTTTTTCAGATTCTCAAGTCGCCCATTTTCTGGTTGCCGAGGAAGAGAATCGAACTGGACAACAAAAGGTTTTCATCAAATGCCTTTTCCGTATGCATTTGCAAGATTATTTATTATCTTAAAAAGATTCCACATTCTTTTAAACCTGGGTTTTAAAGCGCGCATCCTAGGGCGCCTCAGGGCTTTGCGCCTACCCATTTTCCTAAAGGCGCCAAAAAGCGCTTTTTTGGCATTTTTCCAGTCACTTTTGGCCCCGAGGTGCGCGCCTCTCGTACACTATGTATTTTTATGCATAAAAATGTTGTACCTTAGTGTTTTTGGCTTGTACATATTGATAAAATCATATAAAAGCCTTATTTATAGCCATATTTTAAGTAAATAAAACTAAAAACCTATGGGATATATAAAAAAAAATAATCCAGGTCATGTTGTCTATAATTGGAAAAAAGATTAATAATCCAGGTCAGGTCCTTCATAGCTTTTATTTGTAAGCAGAAAAAAAGATTAACATACCAACCCACAGTTCATCATTGAAAAACATTAGTAAGCATAGATTATCTCACTTTAGTTGTTTTATCAATTAAAGTAACATCAATGCTATTCAAATGGCAATGCAAGCATGATTACACCAAAAAAGCTTACACACGCTTTGGTTTAGAACAAATTAAGGTGATGATTTTCTTCAAGTCAAAAGCGTAGTGTAATCTCAGGTGCTTTCAGCGCTTTATAAAGAAATGTAAGATAATACACACCACCTGTTGATACACTTCGTCTTGCCAATCTCCATTATTTGCTGACGACTCTAATGGTACTGAGGGGTTTATGCTATCATATAAAGCAGCAGCAGCACTTGACACACGGGATTTTGTAATCTAGTCTCCATAGTCAGCATCATAAAGCATAGAAGGGATTCTGAGACAAGATCAAAGGGATTTCACAGATCTCTTTATTCAAAGTAGCAAATAGTCAAAACGTAAAATGTGTAACGAAGCAAAAAATGCCGACACAGTGTTAAAATTCTGCACCACCTAGCTTGTCAACAAATAACGCTAACATTGTCACCAGTGACGGAGCTTGGAAAAAAATTGAAGGGGCCGAAAGTCATAGGGCCCTTAAAACAGGAGGGCCGGATTCAATACATATAAAAATTTTAGACAAAAACGCGTAAATTTACATTGTTGATCAAAGGAGAGGGTGGCAGGGCCACGCACCTCTCGGCCCCTTAAAAGCTTTGCCCCTGCTATCACCTGGTTCCATTGGAAGGAAGAATCCATCTAATCCCAGGGCTTCATAATTCACCATGAGGCTTTTACAACTATTAGCTCTCATCATTATACGCGTACATGAGACTCCTAAATTATACGCGTACATGATATATATCACATACATGATGTATTTCGATCTTCATAGAGCGAGGCATTCAGGTTACCTTTAATCTGCAATATTCTCTAGATATTGCAGCTTAAATCTAGACCTGGGAGTCGATAATTACAACACAACAAATTGCAACAATAGTTGAAACATGTTCTCATTCCATAAGAGTGATACATGTTTAACATATCACTACTTAAGGGTATCATTATTTAGCAAACAATTGAAATAAACATCCAACAAAGTCGAATAAAAGAATGTTACAACTTACAGGAATCTTTGGCACTTCCACCACCTTAGCAGCTAGAAATAGGTTATTCAAAGGGCAGGCACAACAGAAATAAGTTTACATCCAGTTACATTTTAGCTGGTACAAGCATAAGCTAACTATTTACACAGGTTGTAATGGTAACTCGGGTAGGTTAAAACGCCTACCAAAAACCATCTTTTGCCATTTTCAGGAACTCACAAAGTGTGATAGTTGGGAGCTCCTTGTTGCCCGCTTTCTTCTTCTTGATTTTGGTCATCTTCAACACCTTTGTACCTTTGGTCTCAGACTCGGTTTTTGACACCAAGTTGTAGAACTGTCGATTATAAAGAGAATTTAGGGGGTATTTAGATGTGCATTTTAAAAGTTACTATTTGATATTAAATAATTGTTGTCAGATAATTATTTGTTTTCCTCTTGTTTGGTAACCCTGAGAACCCGATAGGCCGATACCATGAAATTCACAGGTCCCACCTTGCTAATCAATGAGATCAGATAAAATGCAGCTTGCATTAAGCAGACGGCATTTTAGGAACAACTACATGTAATAAAAGCGGATCCAAAGTCCAAACACCCAGGGTTCAGGTTATCATTCTAAAAGTGGATAAGACGATTTATGTTCGAGAACATCCAAGATCAAGATAGGTAGTACGGATAATAATTTAAATAAAACTTTCTGAAGTAGATTTATATTTTACCTCACAAACACCATGAAGTAACAACCTATTGAAAGGATCTTGACTCTGAAACAAAGGCTCGTATGTTCACCTGAAACACCTGAAACAGTACATTCCCAGGTTATGCACCGATCAAGAAAAGCACAGATTTTAAGGTAAAGATAGCAAAATGAGACGGTTCGAGTTGGGTTACAGGTTAATTTTGTATAGGTCAAAACCAGACTGGACGGGTTGGGTTGGGTTGACTACAAGCACTTTTGTCCAAAACTTATTGTTATTTTATAAACAATCAGTATGATCAACTATGATTGCAAAAATCACAATACTTTAATAACGATTTAATATATTATTAGAATAACTAAAGAGATTAATCCATTGGACCCATTTCCTAAATGGGCCAAAACCGTCATCTTTGCTTTTACGAGAACCTCACAAAAATTCAGATATTTCAATTGCAACGACTTAAATGCACAGCCATCTTACAAGCAAAAAAACGGAGGTGTACATTATAGGTTGTAGAATACCTCAAAACCATTAACAAGCTCAGGAAGAAAGCTTCGGCGAAATGCCTCTCTAGTTCTGCAGTCAACCCTATGCCATGCAGTCAGCGCAGCTATCTTATCAGCATCTACGCTGCTTTTCTTCTTTGATGAGGAACCTTTAAGGGCATCTATTGCACCAGCCTACAGGGGAAAACTTAGGAGGCTGAAATATTTTTACAACTACAAAAACATGAAACATAACAGATCATGTCTCCGTTCAATTTTGTATACTCTCTTTTTGACTTGTTGTGATTAAATGGGTTGTTTTATCACCAATATTAATTCTGTGGCTTAGATACGGCAATGTAAGCATTCTATCACAAATGATAACTTCGATCACTCGCACGTTAAGGTTTGAAAACAGCTAACCTTTGTTAAATTTTCATGAATATAGTAGACATTTTCTCTTAAATCTACACTGATTTACAAATTTAGTGTCTTGCACAGCCAAAATAAACTGACAAAAATATCAACGTTCTAACAAGAATTTAACTATCAACTCAAGCCGAAATCGCTTTCTTCTTGCTCAATCTCATGTCTAAACCATTTTTAAATTAAATAAATAAGAGAGAGAGAGAGAGAGAGAGAGAGAGATGCATATGGCGTCGGGAGAACCAAGAGAAAAAATAATTGAGGGGGGGGGGGGGGGGGGGGAGCGTTCCCAATGGTACCACACCCTCTCGATCCTTTCTCTTGAGTGCATACTGTCCAATAAGACACTATCGATGCTAATTAATAATCTTAAAAATCAACAGAAAATAAATGCCAAGTATAGAAAAGATTGATAGAGTAACTAACTTTATTGACATAATGAATCAACTTGTCCATATTCCGAAACCATGACTCTACATACTGATATTTGAAGTCTTCTGCCATTGTCCACATTACCTGATTTGTGCGAGTAATGTTGGCCTGATGATACAAGTCAAAGTTCAATAAATCTTTTGTTTAAACACATACACTCAGCTTACCTGTGACAATGCTGCAGCCACGAAATCATTAACTCGTTCTTCGACGTTGTAGTCAAACAAGCTGATGTCATCCTTCAGTATAAGAGATGTAATTATGTCACATGTCTAAATGAACATTCATAAAGCTTAAATCTTGTTTTGAAATCTACCTGCACGATTGGGGAATCATCATTGACTTCGAAGTTGAAACCACCAAGCGGAGGTTCACAATTCTGGGGAAAAGCAACTGCAAAAATCTGTAAAGATTGATGAAACCGTAAGATAGTAATTCTTCTAGATAAACCAAATACTAATGACGATGATATTACATTTTTCAAACACACCTGTGAAGATGAACCAAGACTCTTAGAGGCCTGCCAGATAACCTCAAGATTTTTATCCAATTTTTGTTTCGCTTTATCTTGGTAATCAATTCGACCAAAGAAGAGAGAATCAAATCCAACCTAAACGATCACGACTAAAGTCTAAATCATTTAACAAGATTGGTAATAGCGGTTTGCCGGTTTACAGACTCTACATTTACAAAAGCACATCTGCAATCTCGAAATTAATAGTTTGTACGAGAGACAATAGAACAGAATATATGACCTCTGCCCCTAACAGATAAGCCTGCACAGCTGAATGACCAAAGGGGTCTATTTGCCAACCAATCCTTGGTGTTACATTAAACTGTTCCTTGATATACTTATACCCATATGTTGTTTGATCAATCATGCATGCACCAACCTCCATTTCTGCCCAACGAAAACAGGTTACTCGTGAGTCATAAACTAGTTATATTCACAACATTAATCCAGTGTAATTCAGAAGCATTAATGAAAGAGTCAAGTTAATCTACTCACATCATTTCAAGCTGACCCGAGCTAACAAGGCGCTTGACTATAGCTTCGGTCTCCTCACTCTGATCCCTCAACCAATATTTGAAAAAATGCCTGCAACATTAATAACATCTATCTGATAAAAACTAGTAGCAGAGTCAACGATCAATTTCGGGTCAAACTGCACAATCAAACCAAAGCATTCAAGATTCTAACCTGTTCAACATAAATAAACTTCCGATTCTTATCAGCCACCATCAATCACGCACGTTTTGAACACAAGCTCCCTGAATGGAGTTATTGGATCCAACATAGTACTGATCAATAGTCTTCAACCAACAAACATCATTATGTGTGTATGTGCAACAAGATGCACATTAAGCTTCCCTTTCACAACTCTTTGTGCAGTATCATAAACCATGTACTTTGATTCCACACACACATAAACAACACTTAATATTAACAACACTAACACGCGAAAATCAGCCATTGACAAACAGTAAAATTGTAGTTGCTTAACACAAACGCCTAGCTCTACATAATCAGTGGCGAAGCTTGGTTGTCGAATCGGGAGGGGCCGGCCTTAATTTTTTTCTATGGCGGGGGCCGGACTCAACCCAGACTTAATTTACCTACGAAAATTGCAAATTTCCACTACTGGGCCAAAAAACAGGGGGGGCCAGGGCCACCCCTGGCCAAACCTATCCTTTGTCCCTGTACATAATCAATCAAAACACAACAACAACAAGTCAATGTTTTGAAACAAAACCAGACGAAATAAATAAATAAATAAAAATCCAGCAGTAGGTAAATGTGATACACAAGAGGTCGTTTTCCAGGAATAAATAATAAATAATAATAATAATCGGGATGTTCATTGTAGGCATAGTTTGAACATTGTAATTTTCAACAAGAACCCGACGGGTAGGGTAGGGTAGGGTACTAGATAGTAGTTAATTACAAAAAGCAAAAGCCAAGCAAATCGAACATCTAGCATTCACTTTCAACCATTTGAAGATGCATAGCTCATGATAACTATGTTTGCATCCGAGCGTTCCAATCATATCTCCCTCTTGATATTCTTCTCGACAAATCACACAAATCTCATCATCATCCATAAGTTTATCCAATCTACTTATCTTGACTGCATCTCGAATATTTTTATTTCTACTTCTTATCTGTTCACATTGTAATACCAAATTTGCAATACGCATAGATAAAATATGGTTAGATTCATGATCAACATAATCCAAGAGTTGACCAGTAGTTTCATCATGGTAGATGAATACAGCGCTGACTAATGAGCCGTTAATCGCTGTGAATTTCATCCTAGAAATTGTATAAGGAGGTCCCTCATCATCAAACAACAACGAATTATAGATGCCTTCAGTGTAATTGTGGAGCGTGCATGATGACATACCTCTTGTAGTCCCTTCATTCGCTTCAATTAGTACATCTAACCGATCATCAGGTCCTTCTGCTGCATTTACAATCACGAAATTCCTTGTTGGTCGGTGTACAATACCGTAAGAACGATCCATGGATGTATCAGCGACCAATAGAATGTTTATAGAGAAAGAGAGGTGTTGATGTGTGGGAGTTAGGGTTCTATATATATATACATACGTGTGAGGTTATTATTTTAGGAACCGATCATGGTGTGGGTATTATTTTAGGAACTGATCAAAGCTACTGTTAACGTGGGGCAGTGTAGTAATTTCTTTAGGCTGCAGGGATATTTTGGTCAATTCACAACATGCTGAGCCATCATCCACATGTACACGTGTTATCGAAAGCAGGGGCGTAGCATTGTAGGGGCGGGAGCCCCCCCCCCCCCCCCCCCCCGAATTTTCGTGCAGAAGTTCCGATTATATAGTATTTGTATAGAAAATTTTGGAAATATAGGGTTTCGACCCCCCGAAACTGGTTTTCGACCCCCCGAACCTCCGGGTCAAGCTTCGCCACTGATCGAAAGCGCTAGCTATCTCCTCTCTTTTTAGACCCCCCGTAGTGGGGCGTTATATATCTAAAAATTCAAAAAATAGCGCTCGGAACACCGTTACTCCGGGGCGCTATTTTCATAAAACCGGGGCAAGCGTTATATAAATAACGCCAAAGCAAAACCAAGCAGCCCAATTAAATGTTGACACGTGGCGAGGGATTGAAAAGAAACGGTCAAAAAATTTGACCGTTGGGGGACTTAAATTTTTTGAACGGTAATTTTTTTGAAGGTTTATATATATACACACACTTTTTTATATAAAACAACACAACAAACACAATCATCTCTAAAACCACACACCACAACACAATCTAAACACAAAACATGTTTCCATATTGTTCACCATTCGGGGTCCCAGGTCGCCCGGGTGCGAAGCCAAACACTACTACTCCGCTGCCACCCAATTGGGGCGAGTTTGACGCAAACACAATGCAATACGCGCAACTTCTTGGCATGCCCGGTCAATTTTATCCGGGTAGTAAGTGTGGGGTATTGTGGAGATGAGGGGTTGGGGATTTGAAGAAGGGTGTGAGGATTGGAAGCATGGTGTGTTATGATTTGAAGGATGTCCGGATTAGGGCTTTAATTAAGGGTTTTGGTTCAGATTTGGTTGTATGTATGTACACTGATTTGGGTTTTAATTAAGGGTTTTTGTTGTATGTATGTACTGATTTGGGTTTTAAGAAGAATGGTGGGTTCAGGTGGTGACGATTGATGGGGTTTTGAGAAGAATGGTGGGTTCAGGCGGTGGAGGTCAATTTTTTCCTCCACCAAACTATGTCCAAGCTTCTCAAGAGGAGCCCGAGTCCGTGCCAGAAACTCAAGTCGAGACCAACGAACCACGTCAACCCAAGGGTTCTCAACGAGGGCGCGGGCGTGGGAGACGCTCGCATAAAAGGAAAGATGCTACCACTCCTCGTCAAAAAAAGCAACAAGAACGTTGGGAAAGAGAAGAGGAGTTTGCTTTAGCGCGAAAAGACATAGAGAGATGTTTTGGGGTTCTTCAACAGCGTTGGCATTACATAAGAAACCCTGCTCGTGCATGGACCACAGACAAGCTGCGAGATGCTATGTATGCATGTATAATCATGCATAATATGATTTTAGAAGATGAAGGTAAAGCGATATGCCAAAATTATGTACCGGAAGCCGTTCATGATCTACCGCAAGCTAATATGGAAGAAAGAATGCTCAACGCACATGAACTTCATGACCATGAAGTACATGACGCGTTAACGGCGGATTTGGTCCAACAAACGTGGTCGGTTCGGTATATTCCAAACACAGGAGGAAACGAAAATGAAGAAGAAGGTGAAGAAGAAGATGAAGACGAAGAAGAAGAAGAATATGAAGATGAAAATTAATATTAGTTGTAACTTTTTCTTTAATAGGGGAAATGGAATCTAATAATCTCAACTTTGGGGGTTGGAAGGCAGCAGTCCCAACTTGCAACTTGTACCACAGCAGTCCTAACTTGTCAACTATTTAACTTGGTTGGTCCCAGACTAACTGAGGTTAACTTTTTCTGTTAAATGCCACGTGGGCATCCCACGTGGCAGTCCTACGTGGCAAAATCTGTCCAGTTGGCAAAAAAAATGTGGGTCCCACTTGTTTTTCAATTAAAAAAAATCTATTAATTATTTAAAAAAATCTTTAAATAATAATAAAAAATCTTTAAAAAACGTGGGTCCCACCACCACCCTCCCTCCTCCTCCTCTGTGACCCCAACCATTTCAGCGATGAGTCTGTGACCCCAAACGACCATTTCAGCGATGAGTCTGTGACCCCAAACCTTGTGTCAACAACCAACAATAATCCCTCACCATAACTACCGAGTTAATTAGGGGTTTTACCTTGTTGTCAGATCTGGACCGATTGGAACTCGTTGCAGTCGTCTTCCTCCAAACGACTCACTGTTGCCGTCGTCTTCCTCCTTTCTTTCCCACCGAGTTCTCTTTCTGCTTCCTCTTTCTCTGGCTTACTCTCTCTCTCTAACAGTAGTAATAATAGTAAGTGTGGGGTATTGTGGAGATGAGGGGTTGGGGATTTGAAGAAGGGTGTGAGGATTGGAAGCATGGTGTGTTATGATTTGAAGGATGTCCGGATTAGGGTTTTAATTAAGGGTTTTGGTTCAGATTTGGTTGTATGTATGTACACTGATTTGGGTTTTAATTAAGGGTTTTTGTTGTATGTATGTACTGATTTGGGTTTTAAGAAGAATGGTGGGTTCAGGTGGTGACGATTGATGGGGTTTTGAGAAGAATGGTGGGTTCAGGCGGTGGAGGTGGTTGCAGATGGCGGCGGTGGCGGTGGTTGATGGTGGTGGCAGGTGGTTATGAATGTGGTGAAGATGATGAAGAGATGATGATGATGAAGATGTAGGGGTGAAGATGTAATAATATATATATATATATATATATATATATATATTATAAAATTCTTTATTATTATTATTATTAAATTTGTGAGCTCCTCTTTTTTTAAAAACATTAAAACATTATAAATATATGAGGTGAACATGGCCCACCCTTTTTTTTGACAGACCAACACTTTTTGACACGTAGGACTGCCACGTGGGATGCCCACGTGGCATTTAACAGAAAAAGTTAACCTCAGTTAGTCTGGGACCAACCAAGTTAAATAGTTGACAAGTTGGGACTGCTGTGGTACAAGTTGCAAGTTGGGACTGCTGCCTTCCAACCCCCCAAAGTTGGGATTATTAGATTCCATTTCCCCTTTTTAATATTAGTTGTAATTTTTTTTTAAAATATTAGTTGTGTGTTTTTAGTATTATTATTTGTAATTTTTTATATTTATTTGTCTTTTATTTTAATTATTTTGAGTTAAAAGATTAAAAAAATAATAAAAAAATCAACCAATCAGAAACAGAGACTTTATAAATAAAGCCCCTATCACTACACTTTTTTTTCAGTTTCTCTCCATGCTGACTAAGCAGCCACACGGACCAATCAAGAAGGGGACTTTATTAATAAAGCCCGCATTAGGCATGGTCTTATTATATAAACTAACAAAACAAATTGTGAACAGTTGTAAATCTACATTGGTTGGTTTGGCGGTTCTTATTTGTGTGTCATGTGCTAAGTGGCCAAGTGGGTTTTGTTTTTTTTCCGCAATTTCTTGTCTTTTACTGCTGCACTTCACTAATTTACAGTCATATTCTCACTGAACGTAACAACTAAATATATCTTCCTTCTGTCTTCTTTGTTGTCATCATCGGAATCACTGTCGACGCAAAAGACAAACGAACCTCAAGAATGCAACTTCGATAAACATCAAAGTAGACTCAAAACTGTCATATATAAGATGAGATCTGGGAGATGGAACCTACGAGCTGTTGTCTTGACCTTCACTAGTGTGACATCCGTCACTTTTATCACTATTATTATATATATATATATACATTTCTTTTGTTTCGCACCTCCTATCTTGGACGTCACATTTTATCCTAATAATAGTAATAATAATAATAATAATAATAATCATATTTTTAGACTAACTAAACCCACACTTGAAAACCCATTATCAAACATAATCAAACCCAACCCAACCATTTCATTTTTTTGGTACTACTGAGCCCAACAGCAGAAACAATCCGGCCCACTTATCCAGCCCAGCCCACTTCCCCTTCTTCCTTTCAGTTTAAACAAAAAAAAAAAAAAAGATTTGCATCTCCCAGGAATCGAACCCGGGTCAGACACACACAACTCACACGCGCTAACCACCTGGGCCACACCCTTCACTTGCTTTTAACCCAACTTTAGTTATATTTATACCCGTTTTCGCGTCCCTTTTTCTTCTTCCCTTTGAGCTGTTACGCGCAGCAGCAGCTATGAAATAGATTTATTTTATTTTTTTTGTTTCTTTTTCTTTCTTTCTTTTTGACCAATCAATTACCTAAATTAGCACTCTTGAAATTACATATGGATTGATTACGTGATTGCCGGCCTCTTCTGACCAAGCTACACGTCAATTTCAAATCAATTGACCACCAATTAATTATTTACGCGTATGAACTTCAAATCGTGGTCAACCTTGCCAATTAAACAATCCAACGATCCTCTATATAAATTGATCTGCTACGAAGCATTTCAACTCGTTCACACATCTCTCTTAACCCCCAATTGTTCTGAAACACCTCTGATAATACCCAGACACACGAAGTTTGACTTATTGAGTTGACTGGCCAATCGTGTAACAAACAACACTGTAAGTCCAATTTTTTTGTGGGTTTTGTTCATCGGCAATCACACATCGAAAGCCCTAACATTAATCTGATTAACGATGTATGGATTGTTCGATTGGAAAAGCTAGGGCTTGTAATTTTGATTTGGGGATAAAAACTGTTTTCGCATGTGTTTATATTTTTATTGGAACGGGATTCATCACAAACACAGGCCTAGGCCAAGTGGTTGTGATTGTTGTTTGTAATAGGGACCACCAGGGTTCGAGACCCGGCCTGGACCCCTTTTTTTTCCTTAATTCCATTTCTTTTTACAAATCATTATTATATATATATTATACATTTAAAACTTATAAATTCGTTTTTAAATATTAAAACTATTTTATAAATTCTAAAAAAATTATTTTTAGCAAATCTGATGTCAAAGCTTTATCTACAATTTTTATTTTTCTGAAATTCATTTATTTAATATTTATAATAATTAAATCAATTTTACTTTATTATATTTATAAAAATCCATTAAAATATCAAAACGATCTCATAAATTTCCACAAAAATTATCCTAAGTTTTTATAACATTAAACTTTTCAGAAATGATTTTTATTTCTGAAAAATCATTTATTTAGTGTTTTTAATCAATTTTTGTTAGTTTTAATCATAATTAAATCATAATAAATTCATTTCTCAATATTTTTGCACCAAAATTTTACATAAATTATTTCTATCCATTTAGAACTGAAATACAATTTTTGATTCAGAAGTTCTTTGATTTTAATAATTTTAGATATTAAAGTCATATTTTGACAATTTGAAATAATTAGATTAATTATTCTATTTTCAAGAAAATAATTTTATAAAAATTATTTCCATACTCAAAACCTTATGTTATGATTTTATTCAACTTAAGATTTTACAAAGAGACTTTTATTTATTTATTTATTAAATTTCATATATTTAATAAACAATTCATTAATTAATCAAATAAGCATTTATCCCCAAATTCGAAGCCCTAGAAATACATATATCCTAGAGTTATTTCCCTTACACATTATCGAATACTTTAGGTTGATTCTTTGGGATAATTCCAACTCATATTTCGTTGTCCAAGTTCAATTTCAAGTTACTACGTGAACAGTGAGTATTCCTACCCCTTTTTGCTTTTATACATTTTTGGGGTGTTACATGTACACTATTACAATTTCAAATACAAGATTACATTTTTACAATACAATTCTAGTACTATGTGCATTGCTTACAACGTGCTTTATGCTTAGACAATACATGTGGATTACATTTGTACTTAGTGAAATCATTAACATGGTACAAGCCGACCTTAACATTGGATAGCGCTATTTGGATTGACAACCCGCCTAGATTGATTCTCCCCCTTTTTCATCGGAGAATCCGTGGCCATTGTTAAGTTTTTATCCATTTATTGGATAAGTACACTACAGTTCATACAGTACATTATACAGTCACAGGGTTGATTTCGCTCATTTGTATGATACATAGTTTACATAATTGCACTGTAGCTTGCACTTGAATTGTATAACTTTTTAACCTACTATATATATCAAAACTAGGAATGCTCACCAACATTTCATATGTTGACCAAATCTATTTTGTACATGTTTCAGGTGCAGTTCGATCTAGTGCTTTAACAAGAGATACTTAGTGCATTATTTTAATCAGTTATTTCATTATTTACATTTCATTTAAGACTTTGTATTTTCCATTTCCATGTAAGACAAATTTTGGATTATTCAATAATATTTACATTTTAGTACCATGAGCTTTTGAACAATCGTCACTACGTGGCACCTCGATGATTCCGCCATCGGTTGGGGTGTTACAGATTGGTATCAGAGCCATGGTTATAGGGAACTAGGTTATTAGATAAAATGGCCTAGACTATAACCAAACTTTCATGCATAATATTTCCTAAATTGCCTTACCCTCATTTCCCTCTACTTTCCTTCCTCTATCTTTCTCTTCTTCTCCATTTCTCCTCATCTTTCATCCTGGTGCATAGAGATGGTGTCCTACAAGGAGTGGAAAGCCTACATCACCATGGAACAGGAGCAGTACCTTTCATGAAGACACTCTTAGGCATAATGCCTACTCTTACTTTTGCTCCTTCAAAGTTGTTGAACTTTAATGAGTGTGATAAGGACACGTGCAATCTGGAAGGGTGGATGCCTGTACACTGGGTTTTCTGGCATAGGCAAGCATAGCGCATAAATCCATTTACGGACCTGTTATGCTTACCTGGGGATTCCTGGAGTGAGTGTCCACTTATAGGCTAAAGCACGTCTTCTTTGATCACCATTGGGTTCAATTCCTTTGAAAAGTCAACGTTCTTGTTGGGCTTTACAGCTAGACAAGGGCACTCCAAGCATTTTATGCAAGCTTTTTCAATAATACTCTTTCGTTTCATATACAATATCTCATGATTTTCATATATTGCTTACAAGTTCATACTTTCATAATCATTTGTACAGTTATACACTCACATTTTCTAATCTCATGATTGTTCATTGACTACCTCATAGATGTCTGCTCGCCGCATGCTCCGTGATGCCAGCCAACGCCCTGTTCGTGCTTCGGGACGACGTTCTGATCGTCGCCTCGCATCTTTAGTCGCCGAGCAAATTGCTGCAGTGATCCCAAACCTTGTCAGTGAGATAACCCAGAATAGTAACAGTCGCCGAGCAAATTGCTGCATGCAACGCTATCCGATTGCTCGCGAAGTTCGTTGTCCCTGCTCGAAATTTTTACCACGCAACTGACTGAAATGTGATGTGTGTATACTATATAGTGAGACCCAAAATAAAACGATGGTATTAGACCATGTGTAGTGGGGGGCTTTATATATAAAGCCCCCCTTCCTGATTGGTCCACGTGGCTGCTGAGTCAGCGTGGAGAGAGAAACTGAAAAAGGGGTGTAGTGGTGGGGCTTTATTTATAAAGCCCCTGAGTTGATTCTGATTGGTCCATTTTTGAAAGTCAAAGCATCTGTCCACGTGTCCCTCTTTGATTGGCTGGTTCCTCTTTCATTTGGCGTTATATATATAACGCTTGGATTGATTTTTGTAAAATGGAGCCCCCCCGTACCGGTGTTGGGGGGCGCTATTTTTTCTTTTTTTCAATATAACGCCTCCACTACGAATATGGTCTTATAGTTTGACAGTTTGATATAAATAAAGAAGGTAAACAAAACTGTTGGGCAGTTTGATAGTTTTGCAAAACCGGTTTTCAAATGAAAGAATAATTATATACTAAATATTTTTTTTTAACTTACTCCATTAAACTTAACTTACTCCATTTTTTTTTGAACATCTACTTTCATTAAAAACGGCAAGCGCTCAAATCCGAACGCCGCCCACTAATTACACATATACTAGGGGCTAGATCGACTTGGTGGTGCATAGGGGAGTGGCTAAAGCTACGCTTACCTGAATCGTGTGGTACACTCGAAATGTTGATAAACCATGCTAGGAATGTTGACGGGAACAAGAAGAAGAAAAAAGTGATATACGCGATCGTATTGTTAACTATTTGGAAGCTTTGGTTGAGCCGAAATGATTGCATCTTCAAAGACGTCCAAGTGGCTACTTCGAGACTTATGGAGGAGATCAAGACGGAGGCGTTTTGGTGGATGACTAAAAGAGGAAAATGGCCGGATCTTAATTTCGAAAGCTGGAACGAGTTTACTATTTTTGATAATGGGTAATTATTGTGGGTTGGGCTTTTGTGGTTTGTTATGAACATAGTCAAGGTGTAATTGGGTGGGCCGGCCCAGTTAGTATCTGGCTAACTTGGTGTCGGGTACTATATGGGTGCCAAGGTGTAACTGTTTTTGTGGTTTTTGGGTATATGAATAAAGTTTGCGTTTGGTTGTTCAAAAAAAAAAAAAAAAAAAAAAATTACACATATACAATGGGAACTTTGTCCAATCCTTCCAATCTATACAAACAAATTTAGTTCTATATTTTAACCATAAAAAAGCCTTTGATTTCACTTCCGCAAGAACCTTCATGACCGTCATGTCTTTATCCGTGAAGATTTTAGAATTCCTTGCATTCCAAATAGCCCATATCCCGACCAAGACAATACCTCTTATGATTTTCTTCCTCCACTTACCCCCATGAACATTCTTATAAAGAAGAAGAATATCATTAAAATCGTAAGCCACAAATGGAGCTAATCTACACCACTTACAAATGCCATTCCATACCCCAACGGCAAATATGCAATCAACCATTAAATGCTTCAAATCTTCATTCACTGTATCACACATCGGACACAAACCGTTTGGAATATGAACATGTCTTCTAGCCAAAGCCACCCGTGTGGGAAGTCTATCCAACTCGGCACGCCACGCATTGATATTCACCTTAAGAGGAACCCAACCCACCCATTTCAACTTAGAACCCGCCTGCCCATTCCTATCTTCGGATAACGATTTTTTACACATTGCCACCGAAAAATTACCTGGCGATCCATCCCCCCAAGCCCACGCATCCTCAACCTCCGAAATATTACACTCCGCAAGCATCCTTTCCAGGTCTTGGAATTCCGAGAGCTCCTCCACCGAATATGGATAGCGATACCAATATCCTTCAAACGCCACACCAACACCATTGACTTTAATTCTATCTTTTATTTTGCAGCTCTTGTTTTTTTCTAATTTATATAATTGTGGCCATCTTTGCTTCAAAGTAACGTCTCCAAACCATATATCAAACCAAAAACGAAGACGAGCCCCATTGCCCAACACCCCACGAATTTTCTGTAACATCGACTTACCTTGGAAGCATTCTACCTCCAAAGCTGAAACAAGGGTCTTCCAACTTCCTGTAATTGATTTTTTAACCGGTAGCCCACACCATAATCCCCTACCACCATGAATTTGGATAATATGCTTTCTCCACATAGAATCCACCTCTACCTTGAACCTCCAACCCCACTTAGCCAAAAGAGCAAGATTAACATCTTTCAATCTAGATATCCCCAACCCACCTTTGTCAATAGGAGACGTGACCACCTCCCAAGAAACCCAATGAATTTTATTGACATCTTCCGTTCCGGACCACAAAAACTTCCTCATTATCGCTTCAATATTGTCTAACACCTTCACAGGAGCCTTGTAAATAGATAAATAATATATAGGTAAGCTGGATAACACCGATTTAATTAGTGTTAACCTACCACCCATAGATAAAGTTTTAGCCTTCCATGCCGAAAGTCTACCTTGTATCGTCTCTATCACCGGCAACCAATTGCAACCTTTAGACATATTAGCCCCAACCCGAATACCCAAATAATCAAACGGTAACATCCCAACTCGGCATCCCACAATACTCGCCATATTCCCCACTTCATTTTCCTCCACGCCAATCCCATATAGATAGGATTTTTTTAAAATTAATTTTTAGCCCGGAACAGAGATGAAAGACTCGAAGGATCCTTGCCATATTATCCATATTCTCCTTTAACCATTCCCCCACAATCAATGCATCGTCCGCATAAAACATGTGAGATAAAATAGTACCACTTTCATTAAACCGTATACCTTTAAACTCCCCTAACCCAATCGCCTTCTCAATCATGCAATGTAAGACCTCCATCACCACAAGGAAAAGAAAAGGAGAAAGAGGGTCTCCTTGTCTTACCCCCTTCTCACATTGAAACTCAAAAGTGGGTGACCCATTTACCAAAATCGATGATCTTGCCGATTTTAAAATACCTTCAATCCATCGACACCATTTCTCATGAAAACCCATTTGGTTAAGGGTATCCAAAAGAAAAACCCAATTAACGTTATCATAGGCTTTTTCAAAATCCAATTTCATCATAAAAACCTTCTTTCCATATTTCTTGGTCCACCCAATCAATTCATTAATAACCAAGGGACCATCTAAAATAAATCTACCTTTAAGAAAGGCCGATTGTGCGTCTGAAATAACCGAACCCAACACTCTCTTCATTCTATCCGCCAACACCTTCGAGATAACTTTACTTATAATCCCTATTAAATTAATGGGTCTATAATCTTTTAAACCCACGGGCGTCTTAGACTTCGGGATTAAAGTAATAAAGGACGAACTGCAGCCTCTACTAATGGTACCATGATCAAAAAAATAATTGAAAACATGTACAAAATCGTCTTCCAGGAAGGCCCAAAAGAATTTTACAAACCTGAAGTTAAACCCATCCGGACCTGGAGCTTTATCCGAACCACAATTGAAAACCGCCTCCTTTATTTCTTCCTTAGAAAAATTTCGAACCAAGTACTCCTTTTCGCTGTCTTGTAAAATCTTCAAGGAATCACAACAGATTCTTGGCCGAAAGTTCACCATCTCGGCAAAGTGATGACGGAAATGTTTCAAAACTGCTTTTTTAACCAAGGCAGGTTTAGAAACCCAAACCCCGTCCACCAGTAAACCAGGAATAGCATTTGACGCTTTTCTTCCATTAACCACACCGTGGAAAAAAGCGGAGTTTTCGTCCCCTTCCATAGCCCATTTAATACGCAATTTCTGTTTTAAATCTTTGTTAGCACAAAAATTCAATTTATCCACCCCTTTTTTACATTCCTCCCATATCCATTCCTCCTCCTCCTCCTCCTCCTCCTCCTCCTCAAGAATCCTGGATTCCATGGCCAACTCTAATGTTTCAAGATCATTTTTCATTCGACTCATCTCTTCACCTTCATGACTTAAGATATTTTTCCACCATCCTTTTAGTATATCTCTCAATCGCCGAAACTTGTTGTTGAGAATTTCATCCGGAGCCCCCTGACCAACAAAACCATCTAACGCCTCCACAACCACACTTTCACACCCATCCCGATCAAGCCACGAGTTAAACCATCGAAATGGTTTGGGCCCAAAATTGACATCCATTACTGTAAGAAGCAATGGACAATGATCAGAAAACTCTCTTTTTAACGCCCTCAAGCACGCCGTTGGCCATCTATTAAAAAACGTATCACACACCAAAAATCTATCAATTTTGCTCAATTTGTGATCTTGACCCTGTCCTGACAAACAAGTAAATTTGTGGCCTCTCATGTAATACTCTTTCAGCCCCAAGTTTTCAATAAAATCATTGAAATCTGAAGCGACATATGAATTAAACACTGAATTTCAATGAGGATGAATTGTATATATATATATAAATATTTTTTTCATGAGGACCTGAGATCAAATTCATGCCACGTCTTCTACAATCCCGTTTTTATTTTATTTTATTGATGGTTTTTTTATTTTACTTTCTTAAACTTTTTTTTTTTTCAGTTTTAGATATAATATTTCTTTAATGATTACATTTGTTAACCTGTTTTAAAATTCTAAATATGCTGCTATGTTCGCCTTTTTCTTTAATCGGTTACGACGTATATATTCATTTTCATGATTTTCGATCGATGTAAAGCACATATTAATATTTTTTTTTTTTGGCATAATGCGACTTTATTTTAGGGTTTTCTTTCTTGGTTACTATATCAAGTATCGGTACCGTACGCTTACATACCGAACCTAGGCGATGCCGACCAAATTCCCGCCGCGTAGCGCGGGGAATGACACTAGTTAAAACACATAATCGTAGCGTAGTACAACAAACACACAGTTAACCCTCCTCCTCCTCTCTCTAGAACACCCTCTTCTTTCTCCACGGTGGCTATGGCAGTGGCGCTTGGTGGTGGTGGTGGTGATGGTGATGCTGGATGGTGGTTGTCGCAGTGGGGGTTGGCGATGGGTTAAAGGAAGCACCATTTTTTTCTCACAGTTTCTGTTGCAGAAAATAAGAGGGAAAGCTGTGTTCTTCACATCTTGTGAGTTACATAAACTGATTTTTACACCTTACTGTTTTGATTTCATTCGTTGCCTCTCTTTGGGTCAGCAATTGGAGCAGTAGGGTTTTCTCATTTATGTTTTTGTTAGGTTAATTGATCAGTTTGGGTTTCTTGAATGGGCGTTAAATTGGTCTTATTTTTTCCTGTTTTGGAAGAAATTGTAGTAGTTTAGTTTTCATGCACACCAACTGTTTGTTTCAATGCCTCAATGTGAGATACTCTTTTTTGCTTCATTATTTTATTTGTATGTGCTTTTGAAGTAGATTCTTTATTGTAAATGGATGATTTTTGTTGCGATTAAAAAAAATCAGATTAGGAATAGAATAATATATATAATACATATGGGTCAAGTTATCCTACTACACAATGTAACAAAAATGAGGAAATGAGGAGGGTAAGAAGGATACAAAAAACACAATAGATACGAAGTGCCGGAAAATATAACACAATGCTTTAGAAAAAAGACACAATGAATTGCAAAAATCACACAATGATGAAAATAAGAAAAAGACACAATGATATAACATAAATTCTAAAAACTACAAGCTAAAAATCCAAAAAAGCGAAAACCTAAAAACTAAGATCGTAGGATTCGATGAGACGGTTCCAATGCCGCCTGAATGGGTTCAATCGAAATTCGTTTAATACCCTTCCTATGACTTCCTATTTTTCTTTCACGGTGTATTTGATCCTAACCCTAATACATTATAGCTCTCCAACTATATAAAAGAACAGATGTCTCTTGCTCATGTTGGTTGTAATAAGTTAAAAATTTTCCAATCATGAGAGTAACCTACAAAAATTACCTCTGACGTGTTGCATATTATGGATGCATGACACTAGAATGATCTGTAGTTATGAATCAAAACCTAAACCTTAATGGTGCTATACAGGTGTCTTTCTATCAATCATTTATTTTCGTTAAAGATTTCCGTTGTGCACGAACCTTAATCAAAAACTTACTTTGTATATCCTATATGTTTTTACAGAACAAGGTCCCGCTTCTATCTCTTGAGGCATTGCATCATCTAGACGTATTTATTTTTGTCCTGCCTTTTGTGCAAGTGACATTTTTGTTCTAACTGTTACATTCTGAGGGGCTAAGGTTAATAAAAAGTTATAATATCTATACTCTCTTTTTGACTTATTATGATTAGATGGGTTGTTTTATCACCAATATTAATTTTGTGGCTTAGATACGGCAATGTAAGCATTGGAAAAAATCTACCACAAATGATAACTTTAATCACTCGCAAGGTAAGGTTTGAAAACAGCTAACCTTTGTTAAATTTTCTTGAATATAGTAGACATTTTCTCTTAAATCTACACAAATTTACAAATTTAGTGTCTTGCACAGCCAAAATAAACTAACAAAAACATCAACGTTCTAACAAGAATTTAACTACCAACTCAAGCCGAAATCGCTTTCATCTCGCTCAATCTACTGTGATCAGCATCAAAATCAGTTACGTATGTGGTATGATGGTGGAGATAATGTTATTACCTATGCTTAATATTGAAAGAAATAGTTTCATCATCTTATAATATATTTCCACTTCTTTGTTTTTCGACAATTAAAAGACTAGTTGATTTTCATTAATTTATTTATATGGTTAATTATGTTATGTTGCAATGTAATTCATTTTGTATTTCTCTCTTATTAAAAATAAACAGAGTTTTTATCGGCTTACTAGATGTGGGTATTTGGTAACTACATTTTTGTAGAATCCGGGTTGATTATTTATTAATAATTTGGTCAATTTTGGGGTGCAGGTTTGTCCAGGCAAAACACCATAGACCTTGAATGGTACTTTTTAGTGTCTTGGATAAGAAGTATAGGAATGGATTGCTTACGAATCGAGAATGTTGAGAGGATTTGCAGGATGTTGAGAGGTTGTAAAAGGTAAAAGAGTTGTGCTTGAATCTCAAAAGAACTGCTGAAGAAGGTGGATTTGGAGTCAAAGGTTGTGGTTGAAGATGATGACCGGCAGATAAAGATAGGCAAATTGGAAAAAAAAAAGTAGCTTTTCAATTAATGAGTTCAATTGGAAGAATGGATAGCTCTTTAAGCAGTTATATAGGTATATCAAGTGGTAATACCTTTGGAATAACCTCTGAAGTGGACTCCTTCTCAACCAAGTCTAAAGGTCAGTTGATCCATTTTAAACTTCTCATTTATACAATTATACTTGATCATTGTTAGCACTAAGATGACATTCAACCAACTACTAGCGTTATTCATGTTGATTCCTCTCAGATCGACCATCTGCAGCGGTTACTTCTCTAGCTAAAGGCATGGGTATGAAGCTAGGCAAATCACAAAGGGCAAACCAGTTCTTGGAATCACTTGAAGTAGAAGGTGAGCCCTTGTGGACACATGATATATGGCATTTTTTTAAAATCATTTTACATATGTATAGTTTTTAATTTCATTCATTGGTCACCTAATATTATTATATCAGAATAGATATTGTGTATATTTTTATTTAACCATCTGTTAATCTCCTTGTGGTTCTATCTAATCCGGTGATAAGGAATGACGCTCTTTATTTTTGTGTTGTTGCTCTATAGCACTAAATTATCCGCGTATATTTGATCATGCATAATAACCATTTTCTTTCTATAATTGGTGGTATTTTAATTATCATTATCTCATATTTATGCTTGACTACTGTTTTTTCTTTGAGGTGTAAGGCAAAAGGCGTTAGGATACACTCTGGGGACCTTGCTTAGGTGTCATATAAAACCATGAAGTTCTTTCACATCCTTGAAAAGGAATTTACATGTTCCTGGTGTTGGAAAGATTGTATAACAAACAGGTGAGTTATCATTGATCTAACAACTTATTTTTGTCGATTGTGTTGTTACATGTTTTGGTCAACCGGTTGTAGGTTGTGTGCGTTTAATTTCAAAGTTTAATAATGCATCCCCCCCCCCCCCCCCTCCAAAGCCAAATGTTAGCCGAGATGTTTAATATATTTAACTTTAAAAATGATGAATTTATT
This sequence comes from Ambrosia trifida, assembly GCA_028751855.1. Classification (NCBI taxonomy): domain Eukaryota; kingdom Viridiplantae; phylum Streptophyta; class Magnoliopsida; order Asterales; family Asteraceae; genus Ambrosia; species Ambrosia trifida. The sequence continues at coordinate 107,850,908 of CM054123.1, read as the reverse complement.
GAAATTTACTCTCCAAAAATAAAGTTTAAAATGAGTCTAGGCATGTTTAGTCTCTTGTGTATTTTCGTAGCTATGCTACCACTAATATCTTGATTGATTGTGAGTTAACAGTGGAGTCGAAGCCCTTGAAAGAAAGCCACACATTTTAACCCTGACAACACTCTACTTTTCCCTAACTAAAGGAAATACATCATCATGCCAACGGTTTGTTGGACCGGGCGACCGGCTGCTTTGCTTGTGGGTTTATTCTTATAATGGTTTCTCTCCAATTACTTTCTTGCATCCTTTTATTGGGTCAGTTAACTGAACTCTTTTAAATGATGTTTTGGATCTGAAATTTAACTGAACTCTTTTAAATGATGTTTTGGATCTGAATGATATCCTCTCTACTTCATATAATAACGGCCAATTTGTGGATTAGAGGAGTCATTTTAAACCTGGGTTCATGTGTAATCTGTAAATGGGTTGATTGTGGTGTAATATACAAAAGCATTCCTTTCTTTTGCAGTTCTATTAATTTATTACGGTTACTAGATGTTAGTTTTTATAAGTGAGGATTGTTTCTTTGCAGTTAAATGTTACTGATCCATAAATTTCATTAGCTGAACTTAATGACATTGCTTCTTGATGAGAACATTTGGGCTAGAAAAAAAAATCATGGAATGCCGTAAAACAAGTGGCAATAATTGTTTTTCTCTTGTAAAATATATCTTTCAGTCGTAGGGGTGTTCATCGGGTTTGGTTTTCGGTTATCGGGTTGTTCGGGTCGGGTTATTTGGGTTTTCAATGGTGAAAATATTACCCGATAACCGACCCAATCTATTTAAATGGTTATCGGTTATGGGGTTAATCGGGTTCGGGTTTTTAGGGTCGGGTTAAATTGTTTTCAATTAAATGGTACGAGTGTTTGAGTTACATATTTTTAGCCATTTGGGTTACGTATTTCCATCCATTTGGGCTGCAATCTGTGTAAAATAAATCAACAACATGGGCTACAATATTAAGTTGCAAATTTAGCTACAAAACCACTAGTAGACTAACAAACTCCAACCGTCAAATAGAACAACTTAACATTTAAAAGTAGCAAACAACATGTTAATAAAACAAAACCACCATCTCAAATGTATCATTCAATCAATCATTCAAACTAAAAATATCAATAATAACATGCACATATATGTGTTGCTGAGAAGTAAGAGGAGAATGAGATAAAGATTGTGATACCTTGAATACTCAATTGTTGATGGGATGAAACTGTTGCTTTCCTACTAGTGTATTTTACGATAAGAAGTAATCAAAGAGATTGAAGCCAAAGAATAGGAAAAGATTTACATGTGATTTACTTATTTTGAAGGTAACAAGTTCACCTAGAAATCAGGAATAAATTTGGAATGTAAGTAGTCGTTAGTTTTATATAGATTGAATACAACTTTAGGAAACTTGGAAATAGGGAAGAAGATCATTTTTTTAATACTTCGGGTTATTCAGGTCAACCCAAAAAAATAATATTCAACCCAAACACCGACCCAAATAACTCTAGTCGGGTTCGGGTATAACAGTTCTTCGGGTTAATCGGGTTAGGTACTTTCTCGGGTCGGGTCACCTCGGATCGGGTTTGGTTTTCGGTTACAAAGAACATCCCTAGTCGTGTAAATGGTTTGAATGATAATAATCCCCCCCCCCCCCCCCACACACACACACACACCAGACAAACGACGTACCATGGGGTGGTGTTGGGGGCGTGGAGAGGCTACACAGCAAAATCATTCTTGTTTATTCCTTACGTCCTTGTACATGATGTTTTGGCCTACGTATGGTATGTTTAGTTTATTTTTTCTTTCAATGTCTTTATAGGGAATATATAATAACTTTTTATTGTTTTATACACATTGTAATATAACATAACACGAAATTTATACACATTGTAATATAACATAACACGAAACGTAGCCCGGCCGGCGTTGATCACACTAACATGGGTAAGTACAAAAAGAAACGTATAATATTAGCATTGTGATGTAAACAGGATAAAAGACAATTATGTAACGGACCGGTATTTTTTTAGTCGGTGTCGATCTCATTTTATACGGTACCCTTGCATTGCAACGGGGAGATCCGATTAAAAGAAACATATGGAGTTACGATGGGTCGGTTGTGGAGACTAAAACATATATAGAAAACATTATTATGCACCGAACTCTGCAGCATAAGAATTTAATAAAAGTAATTTAGTAGACAAAATTATAAGAAAAGAACAGAAAAAGAATTGTTGTAGGCAAGGGGTGTCGAACCAATGACGTCCAAGGTGTCACCAACACTAATTTACCAGCTCTAGCACCAAACTTTTACCACATTATAAAGAATTATAATCTTATATGTTTTTGAAAAATTCTATTGCACTACCCGTCCGGGAGAGGTATAAAACTAGTTGAACTTGGTTGAGGTGTTAAGCGACCTATAATTCTTTACAAGTGTGTATGTTACTAACCATTAAAGTGAGAAACTTAACCGAGTTTCGGATGTAATGCGCCACCATGTTTGTTTAGAACCGTGTTGGCGCAGCGAAGCGCATGGGTATAAACTAGTTATTGTATATATATTAACTGAAGGACAAGAGCCTTCTTGCTAGCGTGCACCGAGTACTTTTTGCTAACGTGTATCAGGGCTTTGTTTACTAACGTGCACCAAACCTTTATTACTAACATGCATCGAACTCTTTTTTTCATACCAATCGGTTTGCTTTTTTTTCTTCTATGGTACTTTAAGTAGCGATATTGATTTGTTAAAGTGATAGATTTTTTTATTACCATTGAATGTTGGTTCTGTACTATAGCGATCATTTTCGGTCACGAGTACGGGTTCGATATCTAGTATGTGATTAAGTGCGCATCCCGTCGTAACGTGTAGGTAATGACTATAATTATTAGAATCAACTTATATATATTAGATTTAACCAACTAAATTATTATCCTCGTATGTATTTGTATTAATCAGGCTTGTTTACAATTATGTTCTAAATACAAATTTCAAAGTTTTTTTTCTTTTGAGATCGTTAACTTTTCCACGGTTTAACATGTCACAATGATACCCTTCAACGTAACTTTTGGTCGATATTCTTTTGGTTATATTTCTTTCGGTTAATATATCAAGTGCCAATGGCATACCAAAGCGAACCGATACCAACTAAAACCCTTTTTTTTTTATTTAGGATAAATGGTTACATATAAAAATACTACGCGATTTGGCAACTACTCCAAGTCGTTTGCACAATTCCACCTTCATTCTGGATCCACGAATGCCCTATAGCAAGCAACAATAAATATATCATATATATGGTATATTATTATATTGTAGATATTAATTAAAATAATTAGGAATCATTTTGAAAATAAGTAATTACCTAAAACTTGTTCAGCGCTAGGGCGAGAACCAACATCTTTGTCGAGCATCATGTTTAAAAGGTCCAATGCATCATCCGATATTTTAGGCTTCCCTTTATTAATTGCGCGACCTTTAAACATATTTTGATGAAGCTCATATTCAAAAGCTACATTAAACAAGTTAAGGGTTAGTTTAAAAGCATAATATATACAAAATGTTGGAAGTTCATAAGATTGTTAAACTGACCATCCTCGAATTCATAAAGCAATGCATACATAATTACACCCGCTTTCTTTATATCTGATTTTGGGCCATACTGTTCTCGATCACCATCAAATGTTTCATCTACGATTAAAATAATAAATACATAAATGACAAGAGTATTAGTATATAGGTAAATAATGAACCTAATAATTAATTAAAAAGATGTTATTAGTTAGTTGTCGACAATGGTACCATGTGTGAATGTGGCCGATAAGCCGAAGTCTATGATCTTTACGGTTGGGGTCTCTGTGCTCTCTGTATCCTCCATATACATGATGTTATCGAGTTTCAAGTCCCGATGGATCACACCGTTTTCATGGCAAAACTGTTGAAAGAAAAAAAAATGTCATCTATTTGTTATCTAATAAATTAGAATGTTTGAAACTAATGAATTTAATGCATGTTTCGCTACGTGATTTTTTTCAAATGTCGGAATCAATAATGAACTCCCATGCGGGTATGACGATCACTAGTTACGGTTTCAATCTTACCTTAATCCCTTCAACTATCTGGCGCATTACCCTTGCGGCCTCTCGCTCCGTATACGCGCGGTTATTCCTTCGATGGTCTAAAACTCTCCCACCAGCACAATATTCCATAACTAAGTAGAAATATTCGGTTTCATCAAAAGCCTCTATATATGTGACAATGTTGGGATGAGAAGACAAATTCTTCATAGCATCTCTCTCTTTGAAGGCAGCGGCATAATTTTCAGCAGTCCAGTTGCTTTTTGATTGAATTTTACAAGCAAAAACTTGCTTGGTAACTCTCTCTTCACATAGATGCACGGTACCGTAAACACCCTTGCCCAACTGTTTGATGAGTTTGTATTTGTCATCAAACGTAGCTGCATGATTATCACCATCATAAGGGTTTGGCACTTCAATATTGTCATCAACTATGCCTGACATTGTTATTATTATTATTATTATGATTATTATTATTTTTTCCATAGATAACGAAACACTACAATGAACATATATTTATAGAGAAAGTATTGCAAGGCAGGTTTTTATTTAGGAAACTGGCTTCTTTAATTATCATGATTTTTTGAAAGATCTTTGGTTTGTTTTTTTAACGGCTTCAATGATTAATTTAGGTGAGGTTAAAACATACTGTTTCAATAAATATTTTGGTTAAATATTCTTTCAAAGATCTTTAGTTTATTACTCAAATCTATAAACGGATGTAGAAGATTAATTATCATATTTATGTTGTATGCTAACGTGGGTTTTAATTTAGGAAACTGGATTTCTGTCTTTAATTATCATTATTTTTCAAAGATCTTTGGGGTTTTTTTTTTAACGGCTAGTAACATTATTTTTGGCAATGTAATCTTTCAATAAATATTTTGGTTAAGTTAAATATTCTTTGGTTTTTTTTTTTTTTTTTTTAAAAAGCAAACTTCATTAAATATTCTTTGGTAATAATATACCCTTTTGACATCTTCCTTAATTAATATACGGTAATTAATATACGGTAATGATATCACATAAACTTAAGAAAAAAGGTTAATGGTGTTGAAAGTAATAATGCTTTATTTCAATTTTATTATTTTACATATTTATCTCATCATGTTGAAAGTAATTGTTTGGTGTTTGGTTCGGCTATTTCCGTCTTGGAAATAGTTTGGGCGGTTTTTAATGAAGTTAGCTTTAAAAAAAAAAATAAATAAATAAAAAAATAAATTATGTCATCATGATTCATGTGGCATAAGATTAATTGCAGATAATGGACTTAGATCATTGGGCTGCTTGGAGCTGTAGTTGGCTGGACACTGGACCTGGGCTGATAGATAGCTGATTGGTGACAAAAGGCTTGGATTGGAACAGATTGTAGCTGTTGGATCAGTTTATATGATATGGGCTTATTCTACTTAATAAGTCCAGTAATAATAAGCCCATTAGCCTTAAGTCAGTGTAATTTTTTGTACAATCGGAGTATTTTTTATAACCGTAGATCTGGTCTTTGTCTGTATGTTACTCTTACGGTTACGGGTGATTAATATCCTGGAGATATCTGATGATTTGTTACTGGTGAAGGATCTGGAACGTCGTTCATGTGTATTCTTGATTCATTCAAGCTTGTGAGTTTATTTGGCGAACCCTAACTTTGGAAACCCTCTCCGGTGAGGTCTTTCCAACTTGTTTTAATTTTGTTGTTGTGTCTAGATCTGTGGTGCCGGGTTAGAAGAGTCTTTGTTCCGTTTTTTGTTCTAGGGTTTCGCCTGTCTATTTGTTTTTAGTTGACTCTTTGTTCTGTTTTTTGCTCATTTAATCTGTGTTTGACAGTATGTGTAACACCCCGCCCCTCTCACCACCAATATTGTCCGCTTTGCCCCGATGGGTTGCCCATCCAGAGCTCACGGATTTGTTTTTGGGTTACCCTGTTGAAACTTCCCAGGAGGTCACCCATCCTGAAATTGCTCCCACCTGAGCACGCTTAACTGTGGAGTTCTCCTCTCATCCACTAACATTAAGCCCCAAAACGCGTTGGTTATTTAAGAGGCAAGACATTACTTATGAACCAAGGATCTCTCCTGGCCACGGCCGATGTGGGATTTTCCTGGGGTGTCACATTCACCCCCTGTTAGACTCTCATCGTCCCTGATGAGGTGTGTTCCTGGGGTGTCACATTCACCCCCTGTTAGAGTCTCATCGTCCCTGATGAGGTATGTACCCACCATCCCGAACGGCACAGGAGTGGCTCTGATACCATCTGTAACACCCCGCCCCTCTCACCACCAATATTGTCCGCTTTGCCCCGATGGGTTGCCCATCCAGAGCTCACGGATTTGTTTTTGGGTTACCCTGTTGAAACTTCCCAGGAGGTCACCCATCCTGAAATTGCTCCCACCTGAGCACGCTTAACTGTGGAGTTCTCCTCTCATCCACTAACATTAAGCCCCAAAACGCGTTGGTTATTTAAGAGGCAAGACATTACTTATGAACCAAGGATCTCTCCTGGCCACGGCCGATGTGGGATTTTCCTGGGGTGTCACATTCACCCCCTGTTAGACTCTCATCGTCCCTGATGAGGTGTGTTCCTGGGGTGTCACAGTATGATATTGTTGTTACTGTTGTATTTGTTTGATCTGTTTATCTCTGTGCTGTTGCTTATCTCTATGGTATTGTTGGTTTGGACTGTGTTATTGTAGTGTGTTGCTAATGTTTGTTAAACTTGTATTAATAAGGTTAACTTTTTATATAACACTTATTCATGACTGATAATGGAGATAATAATGTGTCTTTCTTCCTTTTATGAGTGGTTCTTTGTTAAATAATAGCAGTTGAAATCAAATGTGTTGGTCTTTAAAAGGGTATGATTTTGTCGAAAACTCGAAATGTTGTTTTTTCTTCACATTGATTAAAACGGTTATGTGGAAAAGTCATAAAGGGCTATAAGATTATAAACCAGTTGCATCTTTGTCATTTTTCATATGTGAAAAGGTGTTCTCAAGATTTGTTTCATCAAAGAGGGGTATGTTATCTTGTAAGTCCGGTATATTATTTGTTTTCTCTCACTGTACTAAGGCAAGATACATCATATGATGATTGAATCTTTGTATTGGTTCGTAGTGTGAGATTTATAATCAGATCGTTGTGTAAGTATCTGGTTTAGAATAGGAGTTTGATATTGTTTTGAATATTCAATCTTTTGTGTTTCTTCTCTTTAATTCTCTGGTTTGGCACTAGATCTAGGATACTTAAATAAAAGTCTACATGTGTAGGTTTAGGTAATCCGTTAGATCCTGTTAGTGTTATAACATGTTGTCTGGTTGATGACTTGAATTGTCGGGGTTAGAGAAGATTGTAAGCAGTTCCGGTTGGCTTCTGTCTTGTTTGTTCTGTTCTAAAGATTGAATCCTGTTATCGTTGCAGCCTTATGTGCTTTTCTTCTTGTGTGAAAGATTATATTCTGGTACTGGAATCATGTGATTTTATATGTTATCAGATTTTTGTTTAGGCTGTAACAGTGTTTACAAGTTGTGAATCATGTGACTCTTGTTTTTAATATTGGTTTTAACCGTATCTTGATGTGTTTTTGTTATATACACTCGTATCTTGATGGTTTATGTGGCCTGTAGAGTGTAGATTCATGTTGCCTGGTTAGTCGAATCTTGTGCTTGATGGTTTTTTAGCCTGTTGAATTTGCAAGATTGTTCTTGAATGGTTTGTGCAGCCTTTAGTTTTTCCGTGTGAGAATTTTTTTGGTAAAAATCGCGTGTGTGTGTGTGTTTTTGGTACTTGATCAGAACTTTGTGCTTACCTGTGTCTTTGTAATCTGATGTGGAGTTGTGTGATTCCTAAGTGTCATGTTCATTTTGAGATGTGTGAGTCATCTTATTCTCTCATTTATTGTTCATGACTAGGATTTTGTACTGCACTTATTTTTAATTTGAATATGTGCGTAGTATCAAAGGTGTTCTAGTATATTGGAAAAAAAGTTTTCTGATTGTTTTCTTTCTATGTGTCAAGGCTGCAAAAGGCGCTAGACGCTAGGCAGGCGGTGAGGTCCAGCCTAGGGACTAGTCGGGACTAGGCGAAAATTAGGCGGAATTAGGCGTTTTGGTATCTATACTATCTTATTAAGGAGGAGTGATGTACCATATTGTAATTTTGTCCTTGGTACAACTTTTGAAGCAGCATATTCAATACGATAAAGCTTTTATACGTATTTTATATATATACACAAATTTAAGTGTTTTTTGAAAATATGTTAAGATATATACACATAATACTTAGATATATACACATCATACTAAGAAATACCTAGAAATACTTAAAAATTTAATAAAAAAAATAAAAATAAATAAAAAATACCACCGCCTAGGCCCGCCTAGGCTCCGCCTAACTGCCGCCTAAAGGCCAAATCGCCCAGGAACCCGACTAGGGCTAAATTCCTATATTTTGTTCAGCCTAGCGCCTAGGCGCCGCCTAGGTGGCCGCCTAGGCCGCCTTCTGCAACATTGCTATGTGTGCAGAAAGTTGTATCTGTATATTGAGATATGGATTTATATTTTTTGATATTAATATCAGCCATCATGCTTGTTTGTGTCTTTTTGAAGTTTCTTTCTCTGCGTAATCGTATGTTTTTGTTCAATTAGATGCTGATGGCTGTTAATGCTCATGTAGTTTGTGTGATTCATGTGGAGTTGTAAATGTAGTTCTTTGATAATCAAAACTTTACTTTACAGGTTAGGAAAGTTATAAGTTTGATCAATATACTTGTCCCTTAACAGCCATGAAATTTCATATTTTGTACAGTGTTAGGTATATGTATAACTGTAATTGGGAAAGTGTATTGTATATTTCTAGGAACCTCTTAAAGAAACTTGGAGAAAATAAAAGGGCAGTTCATAAGTTATTTGACTTCATAACCAACTTAGTATTAAATGTGCAGGGTAGTATTTTCAGTTTATTTGCTATTTTATTATATTATCTATCTCCAAATGACCATTTGAATCTTTGCGTAGTATGTGTTGTGTTATAGTCTAGTCGCTTGAGATTATCTTTGTTTTAATCTTAGTGTTTGGTAATAAACATTCTGGTCTTATTGATAGATATTGATAATTTCTGGTTTTCGTTGCGAACGGTTTAAAAAAACTTCTTTCTGAAAGACTTTAGAATGTTGCAGATCATAACTGTCACATAGCATTACTACTATTATAAAACAAACTTCTTTCTGTTCGTTTATGTGGCCATGGTTTGGCGACGGTGGTCATTGGTGGTGGCGACGGTGGATGGCAGTGGCGGTGATCGGTGGGCGGCGGTGGTTGGCAGCGGTGTGTGGCGGAAAGTAATATTTTGTCTGTGATTGGTACATTGTTAGAACACACACACTGAATCAGACTGGGTTGAGTTTTGTGGACTGGTTATATGGGGCTTGTACTGGAGGTTACTTTAAAAATGAATGATTGGGCCCCTTTAGAGACACACAGGATCAGTTGGACCAGGTTATGGGTTGCTAAGTTGTGGGGTCAGGTGTTGAGAGATGGGCCTGCTACTCTGTTAGTTTGTTGGGTCCAAATGAAAGGAATTGGTTATGGTCCAGCTGGTTTAATTTGTGCTGGATCCGGAGCTGTTCAAGACTTCAAGTGGGTCAGGGTAAAAAAAGTTCATTGAAGAAGAGTTATATCTAAGCCTGTTGGAGCAGACTATATGGGATGTTGGTGATAAAAATGTGTTGTCTAATGGGCTGATTATTGGGCCTGTTTGACTGGGCATTATTGAGGCATTACTGATTTGGGCCAAACAAGGTATGATTGGACTGGTTGGTTTAAATGGGTAGCTTGTATATTTGGACACGCTTATTGGGCTTGGATGATGACAGAGAATACGAAGATGTGCATTTTTTTATATTGATTTGAGCCTGGCTTAGACGTTTTTAGATTAGACCAAGATGCGGACTCAACTCATACAACGTAGAGTAGATTACAGGCCTTCATGTGTGTTTCACATCAAATAGATAAAAATCATGAGACCATGCAACTTGAATAGTTTGTCTAATAATCTGATGATAAAAAACCAGTTAACTAATCAAAAGACAACTAATCAGGGAACAAGTAATAAAACTAAAATCTCTAATAGATAGTTGTATATAATTTAAACAGTCACAAAATCACTAGATCAACTGTAGATGCACATTGCAACAGCAAGAAGGTGCATCTTGCCTATCTGGAAAGATCAGAGCTGACTAGTCTCCGCGATAACGTGTTACCAACCGTCACAATGAAGGTTCGAATTTCCATAGGGGCAAGTTCAACAACCAGCTTTTTAGGGTCAACAGGTCCACCCCTTTGACCTGTAGATTCATTATCATTCTTGGACCCTTCTATTTTCCACACTAGCCTTTTCTTTTCCATTTCCGCTCTTCCTTGATTAGCGGATAAGCTCATTTCCGACACGTTGGTTATCTTAAATGATTACAAATGGAAGATAAATAAGAAACAAGTCAAAAATAAATAATGAAAATATTAAGATGACTGCATTTTGCATCTTACCTTCCTTTTAGCAAATAGTTTCTTCAACTCGACACTTGTCATAACGGAAAGATCCTTATCCTCTCCGATCTAAGACCAGAAAGAACAAACACCAGCTGAGTTAGATTGTATTAATAAAACAGAAGCTTAATCTTGAGGAGGAAATTTTGATGCATTTACTTTTTAGTGTGGTCAATCGGGTCAGGTATTATCTTTATTCTTTAACGGGTCAAATAAAAAGATTAGCTAAATAGGAAATAGGTCAAATGGGTCGAAGAGGTTTAACATCTAGAATATCGTCTACGTTTGTTTGTTTTTAGTGTTGAAAAACTTCTAAACTATCTTTAAGCATTCTTGTACACTAGTGTTTCTGGTGGACCCAACCCGTAGTAAAAGTTGACTCATTTTGACATGTTACCGAATCAGCCTGACCATCCATTTTGTCATCTCTACTTACAGTTTGGTATAATTAAGTGAATCTATGTGAAGGAAAAATCAAGAACCTCGTATAAGTGTGCCAAACGGAGAAGAACTTTTCCGTCTTCCAGCTCTTGAAGTGTTAACAATGCTACATTATCAGGGAGACTATAAGTGGAATCGATTCCTGAAAATTTCGACACTTGGAAGTTTGCCCCTTTATTTCCATCCTGTAAAACGCGATCTAATTAATATACGTTAATAATCTATGAATTCTAAAGAAACACTAAAATTGCACTTTTGTTTCTTTAACCTGCTCAGTGAACGCCAAAAGAAGTGGTGAATAGATCTCCTGACCATATGATCGGCGCCACTTGGCCCCCTCTCCAAGCGGATCCATTCTAAGATAGTATTTCCCCTGAACCTGTACATACAAGTCAACTAACATAAGAAACTAGCAATGCTAATAGCAAAGTTTTAACATCAATAAGTCGACATTTACTGGCATTAATAATAATAAGAAATGCTTACAGCTAATCCTCGACAGTCGTTACCAACACAAACCGTTTCATTTAGAGCTTCTGCAACACCTTTTCCATCATCATAGACCAATCTCCTGCAAAAACCGATTAAAGTTGTTTATTTGTTAACTGTAAGAACTAATGACATCATCAAGGGAAGATATACCTATGAAGCATCAACTCCAATTCCCCGTCAACAATGCTGGATCCACCGACGGATCTATCAACCAAAACCGAGAGCTCTCTTTTTTCATCTTTTAGGTACATTCCAAGATTGATCTGGAAAATAATCCAACATGAGCTGAACATGCGTAATCCAACTTGGATAATGCATCGAAATTAACAAAAAAGTTATAAACATACCGGATAATAGTTTCCTGCAATAGGTTGATTCACTTCAAGATCCCAGTCAGCTCTATAGTCACGAATCTGCCATAGAAAATTAACTTATATTATGAACAACATATTTCTTCAAGAATCATATGTTTAGTGGTATTCAAATATGACCCAAAAATTAACAAATCATGTATTAAATTTTGATCAAATAGGAGCATTGCAGCATACCCGTTCAATGAAATCTCGACCGTTAGAGTCAGTGTAAAATGTTTCGTTACTCTTTATGGTGGTTGCGATCTTGGTTGCAATCTCTTTCCCAACTCCATCACCAATAGGTATGGGACCGACCTGAAATTCAGATTCAGATTATTATTAGAGATAAACAAGTCCGCAAAACTAAAACAAACGAAAAAAATAAACAAAGAATGTTGAACTTACAGTGAATTCGACCTCAGCGTGTTCCTTATTTTTGTACACTCTAGTGATCTGCCCAAGCATGGAAAAGAAAAAAAGAAACTCAATATTATAATTCATGGATTTATTACAAAAATTAATAACAAAAAACGATGTTAATCAAATCAATTCTTACCTGGTAAATCCAGTTGTTTAGTTTTTGATGTACTTCATCATATATTGTCCCCCTCAAAACTGTTATATTCTGTAGAATATTGTTGAACATTAATAATTTGGATCAGGCTACAAATCATAGGAAACATGCATAAGAAGAAATTTTTATACCTGCTTCTGAGAGCCAATCGGATATGTACCATTCGGACGGAAAATATATGCTCCAGATGCCTAAAAGAATAAATATTAACCCTTAGTGTCATCTATACAGTCCATGTAACATATAACAAAAATAATAATATACCTGCAGCCCGGTAGTTCCATCAAATCCAGCGTAAAAGCTATATGATTGCTTCAAAGAGGCTTTAATCTTTCATAACCAACATCAGACAGTTAGGTACACATTAGCAATTTAAATGATAATAATACATCTTTTTCAACTCTTTCAAATGTAAAGCATAACAGACAATTAATTAAATTACAAAAAAAAAAAAAAAAAAAAAAAAAAAAAAACCGATAATATACTTACTGAGCTTCGAGTATTAACATAGTTAGAGAGCTTTCCTTCACTTCTAGAATATATTAACTTCAAGTTTCCTGTTCCTATTTCTATATCATCTTTTCCTGTTCCATTATCTACGCAGAACTCTTCTCTTACAGAAGTTGACGCTGCATAGTAGTTTTGAACGTTAAATGTTGTTCAACGCTCAAATCAGTTTATTTTTAAATGAAAGTTTAGACATTATACCTGGTTTTGTTGTGCGTGAAATGGTGTATGTGCTAAAACCCAAAGGCGGAACAGATGCTGTAAATGCAAGCCAATATTTGGGGGTTGAACTTGGCGGTTTACCCGTGTAAGCAGTGGTGTAGTAATTTCTTATCGATATAGATTCATTTATTATAGGTAGAATTTGCGATTCAACTTCTTTCTCATTGGAGTCATAGACGGCAAGATTGTCACTCGCAACCTGTTAATCATAAACGATGAATGATTTACAATGTATAAACGAACCAAATGACCAATATGTGAAACCTAACGTAGTACTTACCGGAAGCCTAATAACATCAGATCTCTTCCACCCGAGTGAGTTATAGACAACAACAACCTATAGTCAAAAGTGGCAGTAGTTCATTATATTTTGGCGCACGTATGCAGAATTCAACATAAAGTTTTAAGCATCTGACTTACCAACTTCTTTCCAGATGATAGATCAGCTTCAGTTGGAGGGCAGTTGGTTATGTTCAGAAGTGGACACTGGAAATTAACGAAAAAACCGAAAAGAAAAATCATTAAATACAAACAAATATTCAATTTTTCTATATAAACATATACATATATGATATATGTTGCATAACTATGTACCTGTTGAATATTGGTTGCTAAACTTGCACATCCAGGTTTTGGTGATACCATGCAAGCTATCGATTCTGCAACCACCTTTTCAGCCTCCTTATGACCTATAGCGAGCCGTTTTGCATAATCGTTAGCCACGTGTTGTTGAGATGTACCACTAACAGCATCATGATGCTGAGCAGTCCCTAATGCATCAGCCAAATAGTCTGTAGTGGGCCCTGTTTTATTCCTTCCCTTCATTGCTTCCAATTGCCTTGCAGCCTGATAATAGTTTTAGTCAAGTTTCAAAATAAGATCAATAATTTTAATTAAAACTTATGTTACCCACCAGATAATAGCTACTCAACATTCTCACATAACGCTTGAGAGCTGGCCTACTAGTAAAGTATCCCGTCCAGTAGGCATTTATGTCGCTTGCATATCTAAAAAAACAAATTTAGTACTTAAACTATTAGCAAAATGGAGACTAGAAATGTCATAGTATACAATTTATGGTTTACAAATTGTACTTACGGAAAATAGTCGTCTTTTTTGAGAGGCCAGGTGTCAGTCTCGGCATGTTTAGCATCCGTGTAAATTGACGGTGTTGAATAGAGAGCATTAACCCGACCATCCTGTATGCATGTGTAGTCAAAACTCAAAAACCAAAAAGATAGAGGTGGAATTATGAGCGGGTTAGGTAACGGGTCAAAAAAATGTTATTTTTCAGTATGGGTCAGGTTGGGTTGACCCACCGCCCCTGTTAGGTCCATTAATAATTTTATAAGTAATTAATGCGTTAAATATGATTACAAAAGCTATAACTGAATAAAGCGACTTAGGAGGTTGTGTGCATTGACAAATTACTTTAGGCAACTTCCAACACGTTTAAACCAATTCGACCCGTTCCCTTTTTAGATAAACATTATGACTTGGATGCGAATAGATAATACATGAAAACTGACAGAAAATAAATGCATAGTACAGAAAGGATTGATGGAGTAACTAACTTTATTGACATAATGAATAAACTTGTCCAAATTCCGAAACCATGACTCTGCATACTGATATTTAAAATCTGTCCCCATTGTCCACATAACATGATTCGTCCGAGTAAAGTTTGCCTGATAATACAAATTAAAGTTCAATAAATTTGTGGTTAATCCTTCCTCTTAAAAAGCTCATTATGAAAACATTGACAGACAGATGTTAAAATATATCATGCCGCTCACCTGTGACAATGCTGCAGCCACAAAAGCATTAACTCGCTCTTCGACATTATAGTCAAACAAGTTGATGTCATCCTTCAGTATAAGAGATGCAAGTATGCAATTACGTCACATGTCTAAATAAACTTTGAAAAACCTTAAATCTTGTTTAGGAATTTACCTGCACGATTGGGGAATCAGCGTTGACTTCAAAGTAGAAATCGCTAGTTGGAGGTTCGTAAACATTCTCCGGGAAAGCACCTGCAAAAATCTGTAATAAAGGGTGCAATTGTTAGAAAACTATTGTTTGTTTTCAGTTCTAATGATAATAATATTACAACACATTACACACCTGTGAAGATGAACCAAGACTCTTGGACGCCCGCCAGATAACTTCAAGATTTTTGTCCTCTTTTCGCTTAGCTCTATCTTGGTAATCAATCCGGCCGAAGAAAAGAGAATCAAATCCAATCTAAATGATCATAAGAATAAAGTTTAAAACTTTATAACATGTGACAAGATTATTAGTTAAGATGCATCAGTAGTAAGAGAACATAATTATATGACCTCTGCCCCTAACAGATAAGCTTGCACTGCTGAATGACCAAAGGGGTCTATTTGCCAACCAATTCTTGGTGTCACATTAAACTGTTCCTTGATAAACTTATGCCCATATGTTGTTTGATCAATCATATCAATATAATGCGGCGCTGCCTCGTCATGCATGCACCAACCTCCATTTCTGCTCAACAAAAACAACTTACTCATAAGCTAGCTATACTCTTTAAGGCGCATGAACTTCTTACACTACACGAACCTAAAACAAAACTGAAGGTTTGGGTTTAGTCTAAACGGGATCGACCCGCGAACACCTTTAGTTAAATGGGTCATATTCGTGTGCCAACCCGGCGGGTTCACTGGTTGCCACGTTTCACCCATTTATTTATTTTTTTTATTTTTTAAAATATGTTTTATCATGAACTATTGAATATTTTTTTTTATGCCATCAATAAAATTAAAAAAATAAGTAAATTCGAAACTTAAAGTATTAATTTGCAAAAACTAGTTAAATATTTTTTTTTACTGATTAAACGGGTCATGTTCATGTCAACTCATGGAATACACGTGTCGTTTTCTTTCTTGTAAAATTTTCATGTGAGGTTCATCCATGAACCCATTAACACGACCCATTTAGCAGTCCTATGCTTACATCATCTCAAGTTGACCCGAGCTAACAAGTCGCTTGACTATATCTTGGGTTTCCTCACTCTGATCCCTCCACCAACGTTGGAAAAACGCCTACAACATTCATAACATCTTAGAAACCATCTAATATAAATCAACAGCAATGCCAAAAATCAATTCGGGTCAAACCACACAGTCAAACCAAAGCATTCAACATTAATCTAACCTGTTCAACATAAATAAACTTCCTATTCTTATCCTTCAACAACGCTTGAACAACCGAATCAAGCACGTTTCGAACACAGGCTCCCTGTAGAATAGTTTAAAAAGTCAACAATGATGATATTGGATCAACAAAAACATAAAGAACACAAAGAGAGACCTGAATGGAGTTATTGGACCCAACATAGTACTGATCAACAGTCTTTAACCAACCAACATCATCATGTGTATGTGCAACAAGATGCACATTAACCTTCCCTTTCACAACTCCTTGTGCAGTATCATAAACCATGTACTTTGATTCCACACACACATAAACAACACTTAATATTAACATCACTAACACTCGAAACTCCATCACTGACAATGTAAGTAGCTATTGGTCGTGTGAAGAAAAATAAAAATACGAGGAAGATGATGAAGAGATTGTGCATGGACCCCATGGAACACAAGTGGCATAAATAATGCAAATTTTGTCCTCGTTTAACGTGAGGATAAATGCTAAAATTTGAAAAGGAGATAATAATAATTGGCGTATCATGATCATGATTCATATGGACCATATGATATCTACAAGATGAAGTTGTTTGTCAAGTATTTTTTGTCGGATATATGTGTACTTATATCTTTTATTTTCAAAAACAACTCCTAACAATATCTTTTAGTTTTTTTTTTAGTAATCTATATAATTTAAATTTAAATGCATACATGATATACTAGTTTTTATCCCGGGAACGTACCGGGTTGAAATATCTAATATGACATAATAAAATATCTAATATGACAACATAATTAATGACTTCCCAATATATTATTATTATTATTATTATTATTATTATTATTATTTATTTTAAACAAATCTCTGTCATAAGTTATCATATTCAAATAAAAAAAACAAATCTCTGCGCCGGGGTATAAATCTAGTGCCATTACAAAATATTATATAATGTCAAATGAATGCGGAAGTTTGTAATCGATCATTCTAAAAAGAACTAACATGAAATAAGGAAAAAAAGTTATTTATTGAAATATCGAAGGCATTAGTCTAAGGGTTATGTGATGCGTTAAAAAAATCATGGGTATATGATCGGGTATATAGTTCGGGTATTTGGGTATGTGGTTTCTGGTAATTGAGTCGGGTATCACCTAATCCCAGGCTCGACCCAAACCCACAATTTTTTTTAAACTAATTCCAAATCTGACACAATACCTATCGGGTTACAAAAAATAGTCGTTTTTTTTTTCTCCGTTTTTATATAGCAGTATGGTACTCGTTGGAAAGATAATAAAACGCTCGTTAATTTGGTGTAATTTTTTTTCTTTAAAAAATCCCGTATATAAAAGATATCAACGTTTAAAAGTTATAGGATGGAACATGAGAGAAAATAATAAAGGTTTAATATTTAAATTTAGTAGATTAGGTATTTAATAGATTAAGTTAAACCATATTTATTTCCTTTTATTAATTGGTCTACTGTTGCCACATCACATCCTATGTAGCATATCTCAAAGGAGAGATTGAGGGTTGAGGCCTCCATTGAATGCCACCTCAACAATATTCAATTCTTTTATTATAAGTTATAGATAACTAATAGGTCATCGGATTATTCGGATTTTGAAATTTTAGGAACATATTCGAAATCCGATCCGAATTGGATGTGTACGCATCTGATCCAAATCCATCCGAATTCAATTCGGATCGGATTCGGATAAATCCGAATAATCCAAATTATACCAAACAACAATTTTTCAATTTTTTTATTTTCCTTAATTTATGGTTTTTAACATTTTCTTGATTTGAAATCAATAGACATACAAAAGCGAAAATAAGGATTAGTTTTAAACACAAATACAAAGTTCAAACTTCAAAATATGGTCTTCGAAATGTAAACTTAAACACAAAATCAAACTTCAAAACATATTTTTTTAACACAAAATCAAACATCACGAAACGTGACAGCAATTAGTCGATATAGATGGGCGATGTTGAAAAATTAGTGTCTAGTATTGGCCTCATGCCTCATGGGTTGAACTAATTTACAAACAATTGGTCGTTCCTTTATTAAAACTCAATTGAAGCTTCTTCGGTTTATTCGGATATCAAGATAATTCGAACAATCCAAAATTTTTAATCTAAAATCCAAATCCGATCCGAACAAGTAATTCGGATTCGGATCGGATCCATCCAAATAGCCAAATAAGAATTCGCATCGGTTTTTTTGAATTCGGATTTCGGATCTTTTAAACACCCCTAGTTACAATTATGCTAGTCTAACATTTTTGTCCCACTTCTATTATTTCACCATTCCATATTCCATTTCTTAATCTAAAAAAAAACCTTACGTTTCAAACTACACAACTTTAGAATGTATTGAGGAAGTGACAAAGTTGTACAGACTTCACTCGAGCAAGATGCGCACATGTAGAATTAAAAGTAAGTTGTAACAACCGGCAAAAATAAGGTAATTCCGTACAGATTAATTAGTATATGATTTACGTAATTAAATGCAATTATGTGTGATTTAATTAGCAAGGCCTTAGGAGATAGCAATTTCCAAATAGTGCATAGGAATGCATACGTTTAATGGTAAAACATGATTGGATCATGTGCGAATAAGCTATCCGGTATGGGCGTTGGCAATTACCCGGTAATAATTAAATAAACGAAACGGATCCCGGACACCCAGGATGTAAAATAAAGGGTATTTTCATAAGATATAATGAGTTTTGGAACTCCAAAATCATAAATGAAAACGTCTTGTACAAATCTCCCGGTAACGAATAAAATGCGCGCATCGCACCCGATACGCGTATAACTCATAATTTCACCCGGCAAAGGCCTAAATAACCAATCAACGCTTAAATTAGACTATATTTAAGGGTTATTAAAGGTATATTTAATGTCCGGATAACGCGTGATTAAAACCCGAAAAATACCCGAACGACACCCGAACGACGGGGGATTAAACTTAACAATCCATGGGTAAATATTTGAAGTGGTGGACCCCACCCAAACCCCTCTAAGGGCCGGCCTAAAGGCCAAGGGATGTCCATGCAACTTGTGTTGATAATTATAACCTAAAACCTATGTAAAAGCATGCCTTAACATGAGATAAAGTGTGTAAGTGAACATTAAGTACAAAAGTAACACTTTCTTGTCCCCTTGCATGTAATTTTCGGCCATTAGGCCATAAGGGTCCAAGACACAATCCAAGTAAATCATAACACAAGTTAAAGCATGCCTTGTTAAGTCTTGTATATAGGATCATGATGCCTTGTAAGGATTTGATCAAGATTTGCAAGAAATCACCTATCTATACATACATACACACGGCACCTTACATGCACACACATATCCTCTTTTTCAAAATCTCCCAAGTACCCACATAATCTCCCATAAGATCTCTTAAACCTTTAGCATCATTACATGAGATAGTTATATAATAACACATGTTAGAAGATTGAATAATCAAGCAAAACAATCCTCTTTCTTCTTTCTCTTGTGGCCGTGGGATTACACACACCCACACACATTGTTCTTTCAAGTTTTTACAACTCCAAATCACTTAAAATCATCCATCATCCAAACCCCTTTTGTGTGTTTCAAGAGCTTGGAGCTAAACCACTAGGAAGAACACACTAAACCCCTCTCAAATTCAAGGTTTTTGTCTTCCCTAGCCTTGTGCTAGTAGTAAGCTTCTTAATCTTGTTTTTGATTGTTATTATTCATGTATGTGTTCCTAGTAGCAAGTTGTACATGAAGGGTTTAAAAATGGTTTTGAACATAATCTTTAATAGGTTTTCATGTGTAAAATGGAAGATTAAAGATATGAAAATAAACCATGGATTTGTTGATGATGATGTATTAGTCTTGAAAATATATAAAGTTTACATGTAAGACTAAGTAGGATGATGTTTTGGTTAAGATTTTGAAATGAACTTGGATATGTTAAGACTAACTTTAATTCATCTTATTATGATCATTTAAGTTATAATATGTGGTAAAACATGTTAGAAGTTCATAAATGATTAAGATGGAAAATTAAAGTTAACTCACTTGGATGAATGATATTTTGATGAAATGGACATACACATAAAACACACACATAATTAGTCTTCCATATGGAATATAAGACTAACATAAGTGTTTTGATACAAAAATAACTTACCAATAAAAAGTTGAATCTTCAAAGTTAACTATTTTGAGTGAAAAATGCTAACTTTGGAAGTTAGAGTGGAAAAATGCAACTTTTGTAAGTTAAGGGACTAAAGTTGTAACTTTGAAAGTTAAGGGACTAAAATGGACATTTTAAAAAACTATTAGTCCAAAAATACAAGTATGGAAAGTTTGGTGTCAAAAATGCAAGTAATAAAGTCTAAGGATGATTTTTGAAATACTTGGGTATTTTGTATAAAAGTGTATTTTTGAAAGTTATAAAAATACAAAGGGTTTTAAGATAAGAATTTTTATAAAATGGAGATTTTATAAAAATATTAATCAAACTTGAGAACTTATACAAAAATGAATACTTTTATATAAATGGGAATATAAAAGTATTGGAAGCATTTTTGTATCTAAGTTAACAAGTTGGGCTAAAATACAAACCTTCCAAGTAACATGGGTTAGAAATGTGGATAATATTTCTATAAAGCACATGTTGGGAAAGACTTGGAAGAATTAACTAATCGAGTTAAGATATCGAACTAAGACGCGTTAACGAACCGTACACGGACAAATCATGAGAAAAATGCCATTGCGGCAAGATGGGAAAATATATATTTTTAGGAAGTAAAATATATATATACATGGGTGAAAACCAACAAACACTTTCCTAAGTGTTAAGGGGATTATTCGTGGGAGAAAAGTATAACATAAACAAATAAGACGTTAAACAAACGTATATACTTAACAAGAAAAACTACACATTTATATATATGTACGCTCGTCTCGGCAAAATTCTAGTATATCTACTTAATGGGAAAGTAGATATGTGGGAAGGAAAGCCGCGACGAGTAGACAAAGATATATATGTGTATACCGTACCAACAAGATCTTAGTATATTTATTTGAATGGGAAAATAAATATACGGTATGGTGAGTTGAATCGGACGTTAAGAATATACAATCGAACGACAAGATCTTAGTATATTTGTTTAAATGGGAAAACAAATGTGCGGCAAAGTGAGTCGGGTCGAGGGTCGAAATATATATTATATCGAACGACACGATCTTAAGTATAATTATTTAAATGGGAAAATAATTATATGTTAAGTGACGTCGAGTCGATGATAATAAGATACAAGTTAAGGAAATATTAACAAGAGTAATATATAACTTGTAACACAAAGGGTAATGTAACGCCAACGAAACCTAGGATACGCGCTTAATTAAACGGGATTTGGAATGACTTGTGGTCGGGAGTTGGGTGTACAACTTGCCAAGGCACATGCACTATAGGAATGGTGACTTATACGTCTAGGACGTTTGTAGGTGCGAGACCCTCTATGCTATCTACCTAGTGAGCCAGACAGTGATTCAGGTGAGTTTCACGGCCCCATTTTACTGTTTTAACTGGGGGAAAGATATGTTGGTCAAATGTTGTCACATGTTGAAAAGGTTTTCAAAGGATAAAATGTGATAAGTGGTATGATGAGTACTTGAGCAGTGATCGCCACTCGGGGTTGAGTCCTCTCTTCCGTAATCATTAATTCAGGGAAATGAAACCGAAAGAATATTTGGATAGTACTATTGGTGCCTGACAAGGCCCACCCCTAATCGATAGCGTCGATTATGCATTAGGTTATGCCTGGGGTGCATATATTCTGAACTTAAGTCGTGGGAAAACCGAGTAACGACTTGGAGCGGGGCATTATTATTAGTCTTGGTTTGGTTATGGGGCTCAAGGGACTGCTCATCATTATGGTTTGTAGGAGCTAGCTACTCCTTACAAAGGCCACAAGTTGTGCAGGTTTCGCACATGTTGTAAAAATGGAATATCGATCGACAAGATCCTAGTATAATTACTTAATGGGAAAGTAATTATACGGTAAAGTGAGTCGAGTCGATGGTTGTGAAAATGTTGCTGTTATGAAACTAAAACCTGTGAACTCACCAATATTTTATATATTGACGTCTTTTTAAACATATCTTTCAGGTAACTAAGTGCTGGATAGATATGGGGCTAGTGCGGTGGAATTCGGAATGTCGGATACTGGTCGGGGTTTCATTCCTTGTTACCATCGGGTTGGAACATAAACGGAAATACCCCACATTGAAACTTAATGTTTATCGTTTTATGTAATGCATTGTGCAATAACGGAACGAGATACTCATTTTCGACATTCTAATAAATTGATCTTTTCTAATCAAATATAGTTTGTGTTAATCTTGACTTTGATATGCTTTCGAGCGTTGCGCCACGTGTTTCCGCCATTGGCGTGGTGTGACAGAAGTGGTATCAGAGCCAAGGTTGTAGCGAACTAGCATTTTTGAAAAAAAAAAAAAAAAAAATCTAGACTATAACCGGTGTTGGCTCGAAAACGAAGTTTTCAAAAATAAAACACAACGAGATATTTTCAGAAAAGAAAGAAGATTGTACATGGATTGTACAAGGGGGAAATTCCAACCGACTAGCCATGTGTGTCAATATATGAAGTATTAGAAAATGCGGATAAGATGTTTATGTTGCATAGGAATCCGATTTTCTAAGATTAATTTAATACATATACGTAGTACGGATATTTTGCCAGTAAGGTTGTTGTGTCACGCTTCACATTAGTCCACACTCCTGCACCGATCACCGGTACCAGCCAAGAGGAAGGATACTGTGGTCTGCGAGGAGCCTACCTGCTTGCCTGTAGACGGGATGATCGGAAGGACTAATCTCTATCGCGTTAATGGATGTCGCCACGTCGTTTATGATTTGATGGATCAAGTCTTGTTGTATGAAATCTCGGTTTTGGATCAGGAAGCTCGGAACTAGCGGGCAACAAGATTACCTGGCAACACAAATTATCATTACGGGTGCACACGTAATAATAGTTTGGGGTGCACGGTAACCTTGGTGGGCGCTAGGGCCGGGATTGGTGATCACTCCTTGTCTTCGTTGTTCTTGTTCTTTAGATTTAGTCTTAGTTTTGATCGACCAATGGGTTAAATGGGAGGTCTCGCCGATGTCCCTTTATTTTGATCCTAGCTAACCTAATAAGCTTTCTTCGACATCACCTATAAGGTACGAGCACGGAAGAGCTCGAACGTCTACTCATTTGAGCAATCTGACGTAAATCTTCGCATCGGATAGAGACGGGAGACGAAAACATCCTTGCATGGGAGTTAAATGCCTGGAACGATGCGAGGAATGCTAAACTTGGAACCCAGTGAAGACTTAGGGTGCGTCCCTGCTAGACTAGTGCGTCTAGAGAACGGGACCCTGCATGGATTAAATATGAGACTCGTGGCCGTGTGCTGCGGTGTTATCATGGTGAATAAGTCATGTACGACCTAACGCATGCCCAGGTTGTCTTCAAGGGTTGGATATTTTTCCTCTCCGGTTGGAAGACAGAATCGAAGTTACGGGATTAGGAAGCTTGATCATTGTTGCCCTGAAAGCTCGGTAGCCCTTGTCTGAAACAACAGTATTGGTTGTTCCCATGCAGTCATGGACTGCTGATGAAAGCAGCATGCCGCATTGCACGAGACATGAGTGCTTTATTAAACTCTGATGATGTCAGAATTCCGGCCACTAATCATGACTGCGGCATGGTTTGCCAGTAAAAGGATGACGGCGTATAGTAGAACAAGCAAGCCCCAGTCGGCGTTTGGCAATGGACTCACTCGGAAGTGCATACGATTAACTCATGGGAAGCCACTGCTTGATGTATAGAGTGTTCAAGTATGGATTAACACCCTTTGCAGTAGCGCTGGATCGTATTCCGGAAGGTGATTTGTGATGGGCTTAGCATATTGGTACTTACGTTATAGTACTTTCCTGAGGAGCAAAGGTTATCATAAGATTCCTCTATCTACCTCCTATTCGTTTTTCAAGGATTGTTGGTGGTCTCGCTTCAGTCGAGGAACGCCAGAGTAGGCTCGTTACATGTACTGTGCCTGAATCCGTCATAAATCCTAGAAAGTGGAACCACACTTTGGGAATCGTAATCGTAAAAGTGTTCTGTGATTGTCAGAATGTTGCAAGACGCTTTTGCTGACATTGAAATCCCCCCCCCTCGAAAACCGAACGACGGACTACTGGAAGTGGTCACGTTTATCTGGTAAACTTACCTATGGGACGGAAATCCCATTGCTCTTGTGGCAATAACATTCGTCACCCTCGTCATGACGACGAGACTAGTAATCTATTAGGGGCGGCAAATGACGCGAAGTGTTTTCCCATCAATCCCCATAGATATTGAGACGTTGCGGTGACTTATAAACTAAGGTTGCAAGGTCCATTCGTTGTGGACACGGTGACCTGTCTAATCTCTTGCCGTATCTCGATACTCTCACGGCGTGGCCTATCAGGAAGAAAGTTCACCGGCCTCGCTTGAGTGACAGAGAGGCATTCCAGCTAATTACTATCGGTGCTAGATAGCATGTATGGAGACCCTAATGAGAAGAATGACTCGGCTGGTTTGCCAGGGGCGGTATCGTTTTCCTTTTATCGTGGTGTATCGATAAATCGTGATTCTTCTACCGCTACTTGCTATGCTCGTTGTGACCACTACCCTTGTATCGGGAAAGATGTAGGTTGGTTTCCAGGTCCTATGGATACCAGTCACCACACGTATAAAAGCTACGACGAGTCTAAGGCTCCAGTCGAGCCTGACGTTGCTACTCCTATTATTATCCTATGGCTCAAGCGGATCCTGTTGACGCTATTAAGTGTAGCTCTCGCTGAGTTTGTTGTTGTCAGTGGTTCGATAGCACTTATCGAGCTTGATGTCATCGTTTCTATGTTTGTTGTTGAATTCATTGTTGTCGTTGTCTGTACAGTCCATGTTGGGCTTGATGATGTTGTTCCATGGCTCTGCTCGGGTTGACGTTGTTGATCTATTTGAGGCTCCTGCAGAAGTGAATGATATTAACGAAGACGTCTCTATGACCCTTTCCAGGCCGCTATGACCATCTATGTGTCTTTGTGGAGTTTGTTGTTATTAATTCCATTCTCTTTGAGGCCTTCATTACTAGTTATCATTCCTTGGGCTCTTAGGAAGCCTAACATTGTCAATGGTTCTCAGGCCTCAGTGGAAACTGTCGATGTTTCTGTTGCCATTGTTTGAGTGACTCATAACAAGCCTATGGTCGTTCTCTCCATGAACAATATCGGCTTGAGAAGTCAGCTAAATTATGTGGAACCCGTCGTTCCCATTCATGTTATGACGATTGATGCGCCGGCCAACCCAACCATTCCTACCATTGGGCCTATGGAGGATAGACTCGAGGCTGAAGGTACGAATGCAAATCCCACCTCCACCAGTGATCTGAGATGCACGGGGATGCGTGCTCACCATAACAGAGCTTTATGGTAGTGTGGACTATGGGTTCTCCATGTTGAGCGTCATATTGTCGCGTGCATTCGTGCTACTATGTTACCCCCCAGCCATTGTGCATGCTTGCAGTTGCATTATTTTTGCTAGTTGCGTATCCAGGTGGTTACGCTGCATTGTCAATGATGCATTCCTATTGTCTACTGCTCCTGCAGTAGTGTAGCCTTGCCATCGTATTTCTCTGTGTCGTACGGTTCCTATTGCGGCGTTGCCTTGTCGTCATACTTCTCTGTTGTCATGTTGCTCCTGTGTGGTGTTCCCTAGTTGATGTGCTTCGTGGATATGTTGCTGGCATTGCCATGTTGTTACTACTGTCGTGTTGCTCAGAGGACGTATTGCTACAGCTGTTGGATTACCTCGACGACGTGATGATTTGTCGTTTACATAGCTCTTGTTTCTCTCGGAATGGAGACATCACCTAAACCCCTCGTGCCGTCATTGTTCTATTTGTTTGATTGTGTAGTGCCGACATTGATTATGTAGGATTTCCGGTGTTCAACGGACTTTCTAAAAGTCGTGCTTAGACACTCTAGCCGTAGTAATCACATGTGTATTCCCCTAAAGTCTGAATCTCGTGGTCGTCTGAGTAAGTGACCGAATCATGTGCCAACCCCTGTATATGCTCACGCATTTCGTGAGCGGTACATCTTCAGAATCTGAGGCACCAGTGACGCTATGCCCAGCCCTAACCTTTTACGTGCAATGTGGTCGCCCAGCGATCGGTTATGAAATCAATGTCGGGAAGAAACCCTGTGATCTACACGTGACAAGGCGAGACTTGCCTTTGTGATAAAGGATTTCGAATACGTCTCGAACCTGAAGGTATCGAGAATTTATGAGCGATATTATGATCTATACCTTTGGGACTAGCAAGAGTTGAAAGGTTCAATTCATTTATTGCTCACACCAGTGGATTCATTTGGAGTCATACGTACCATACGGATGGTTATGGGAATACCGTCGTGGACCCACCCATGGGCGTGCATTGGTGAAGTCCCTGGTACATGATTAAGAGGTTTTATGAACCCTGAATCCAGAAGGGCGTGCAGCATTATCTACTCTTTAGAGGTGCCACACTACTAGGTTAAGATGGTTGATCGTCTCGACCCATCGATTAATGTTGTTATTCCTTTGATGGAAGGTTTATCCTACCTTGGTGTCGTGGCATAGATTCTTGGAACAATGGAATACGATTTCGACCTTGAGTCGATAATGGTGTTCCCAGTTATACTTTAACTAGCATTACTCACGCTGGAGTAAAATACTCGGTCCTCAACAGACACTGTGGAGACACCATAGTGATACGAGCTGCCAGGTCAGGGCGTATGGCACCAGGCTAAGCGGGACAAGCTTGAAGGCTTACATATTCCGCCCATATGTGTGACTACTGAGGCATTGAATGGGATGCCTTATGGGAAGGCTCAGGACTATTACTTGAGGTACGATATCAGTCGCTTGCTTGTTTAAGTAACGACTTGAGCGCATGGAGCCGTCAAGCCAAATGTGAAATCTATGCATGCACCTATGGCCCGATTTCACCATTTACATAAAAAGATTCCGAAAGGATGAAACCTTCGATGAATGAGGGTTTTGGTTTCAGGACTCCTTTCACTCAGATCTCTGCATAAGATCTGAAGGTCAATGTAAGGGCATGTGGCCTGCACTACTCGGAATTGATTTACTAGGTTGCTATTGACGATAGAACACTAGTGCCCATGAAGCACATATAACAGAACGGGTACTGGATACCCATGGTTGGGTAGCTACTGGTGTTCTGTATACTTGTCGCAATGGGGGCCAACGTGTTGATATGTCATAATAAACCTTATACGTTGTTCATTGCGACAACAATTTATGATGTTGCATATATCTCTTTTCGGTATAGACCCATGTGCTGGAAGCATCTTGTCGTTGGCGATGAGTCGACTCGTACTACTCGAGGATTGTGGAATGGTACGGCCCGGGCGTCAGGTATACACTGCTTAATGTCAGGGAACTGAGGGGTGAAAGCGACGCAAAAACTTTCGACCTCCATCAGTCCATACTAAGCGCCCTAGTACCATTAACCACAATTGCTCAGGAGGAAAGCAGCAATTCAGTACCTAGAGGATTCTACGGAAATAAAGTCCCATTTTGAATGTGGTTAATCGGTCGACAAGAACCTAGTATATTTATCTTAATGGGGAGGTAAATATACGGTAAAGTGAGTCGAGCCGAAGGATAAATGAAATGGGATACCCGCCGAGGTGTCCAAGGGGACTTTTATGTGGTGCGGTAAGATCACCTGTTTGACATCACCATGACACCCGAGGTGTCCCGGGGTCAGATGTGACCCAAGTGATGAGTGATTGTTGCTTGGAGCCCTCTCATTCCGTACTCATCTGTGGCTTCGAGATAAGGCTTACGGACAGTTACCTATACTCTCGGAGAGAGTCGTGGCTAGACATCGAATTGCCAACTTACATTATATCGGATTGTAGTAGTCACTCTACCTCGAGTTCGACAAACTTTGTACACAAGCATGGGATGCTCGATTTGAGACGAGTATGGCTTGTCATTCTCGGACAAATTGAATGTACTTGACGGAATTGTTCCGTGTTGACACGATTGACGTTCGTGGCAGATCGAACTCATGAGCTCCATCACCAAAATTTCCTATGTGATAGGAATTAGCATCCCAGTGTTCGGGGTGTACTACTCAAAGCCCTTGGAGGGCATACGTGTAAATCTCCAAGTGCGTCGATTGACAGACGGAGATAGATACATAACCTGGTTTAGGTTATTCGAGAGATTGCCAGTAGATCTTGCAGATTAAGGGCTGTTTGGATGAGATGCGAACCTATTAAGAAGTCATACAGATAAGGCGAAGGCCTTAAGAACTTCGGTCTAATAATAGGTTTACACTGAGAGTCATACTCCGAGGAGGTGTCAATAAGCTCAGAGTTTGTAGTAGGCCAAGTTCCTAATACTTCGGTGGTACGGAGATATCAATCAAAATTGGCCTCGTGATGATTAAGCTCGGACTATCGTAAGAGCTTAGTGGGACCCTAGGTAAATCCCGCAAGTCTGGCCTGAGGAAGTTTTGGTCAATTCCTCGACCGGCGGAAGTCCGGTTGGCGATAAGCTCTACTATTTCGGGAAACCGATAGATGTGTCAAGGTGGGATGACCAAGAGCTTAGTCGTAGTTGAACTATGACATTGTGTTTGGTAGAGCACTAAGCGTGAGCCGAGCATGAATCTGGGCTCACTAGGAAAACAGGAGATCTCATGAAGCGCAAACACCCCGCCCTGTTCAAGGATACTATTGTGATGGGTAACTTGAATTGAATTCCGGGACGGAATTCTCTTAACGGGGGGAGAATGTAACAACCGGCAAAAATAAGGTAATTCCGTACAGATTAATTAGTATATGATTTACGTAATTAAATGCAATTATGTGTGATTTAATTAGCAAGGCCTTAGGAGATAGCAATTTCCAAATAGTGCATAGGAATGCATACGTTTAATGGTAAAACATGATTGGATCATGTGCGAATAAGCTATCCGGTATGGGCGTTGGCAATTACCCGGTAATAATTAAATAAACGAAACGGATCCCGGACACCCAGGATGTAAAATAAAGGGTATTTTCATAAGATATAATGAGTTTTGGAACTCCAAAATCATAAATGAAAACGTCTTGTACAAATCTCCCGGTAACGAATAAAATGCGCGCATCGCACCCGATACGCGTATAACTCATAATTTCACCCGGCAAAGGCCTAAATAACCAATCAACGCTTAAATTAGACTATATTTAAGGGTTATTAAAGGTATATTTAATGTCCGGATAACGCGTGATTAAAACCCGAAAAATACCCGAACGACACCCGAACGACGGGGGATTAAACTTAACAATCCATGGGTAAATATTTGAAGTGGTGGACCCCACCCAAACCCCTCTAAGGGCCGGCCTAAAGGCCAAGGGATGTCCATGCAACTTGTGTTGATAATTATAACCTAAAACCTATGTAAAAGCATGCCTTAACATGAGATAAAGTGTGTAAGTGAACATTAAGTACAAAAGTAACACTTTCTTGTCCCCTTGCATGTAATTTTCGGCCATTAGGCCATAAGGGTCCAAGACACAATCCAAGTAAATCATAACACAAGTTAAAGCATGCCTTGTTAAGTCTTGTATATAGGATCATGATGCCTTGTAAGGATTTGATCAAGATTTGCAAGAAATCACCTATCTATACATACATACACACGGCACCTTACATGCACACACATATCCTCTTTTTCAAAATCTCCCAAGTACCCACATAATCTCCCATAAGATCTCTTAAACCTTTAGCATCATTACATGAGATAGTTATATAATAACACATGTTAGAAGATTGAATAATCAAGCAAAACAATCCTCTTTCTTCTTTCTCTTGTGGCCGTGGGATTACACACACCCACACACATTGTTCTTTCAAGTTTTTACAACTCCAAATCACTTAAAATCATCCATCATCCAAACCCCTTTTGTGTGTTTCAAGAGCTTGGAGCTAAACCACTAGGAAGAACACACTAAACCCCTCTCAAATTCAAGGTTTTTGTCTTCCCTAGCCTTGTGCTAGTAGTAAGCTTCTTAATCTTGTTTTTGATTGTTATTATTCATGTATGTGTTCCTAGTAGCAAGTTGTACATGAAGGGTTTAAAAATGGTTTTGAACATAATCTTTAATAGGTTTTCATGTGTAAAATGGAAGATTAAAGATATGAAAATAAACCATGGATTTGTTGATGATGATGTATTAGTCTTGAAAATATATAAAGTTTACATGTAAGACTAAGTAGGATGATGTTTTGGTTAAGATTTTGAAATGAACTTGGATATGTTAAGACTAACTTTAATTCATCTTATTATGATCATTTAAGTTATAATATGTGGTAAAACATGTTAGAAGTTCATAAATGATTAAGATGGAAAATTAAAGTTAACTCACTTGGATGAATGATATTTTGATGAAATGGACATACACATAAAACACACACATAATTAGTCTTCCATATGGAATATAAGACTAACATAAGTGTTTTGATACAAAAATAACTTACCAATAAAAAGTTGAATCTTCAAAGTTAACTATTTTGAGTGAAAAATGCTAACTTTGGAAGTTAGAGTGGAAAAATGCAACTTTTGTAAGTTAAGGGACTAAAGTTGTAACTTTGAAAGTTAAGGGACTAAAATGGACATTTTAAAAAACTATTAGTCCAAAAATACAAGTATGGAAAGTTTGGTGTCAAAAATGCAAGTAATAAAGTCTAAGGATGATTTTTGAAATACTTGGGTATTTTGTATAAAAGTGTATTTTTGAAAGTTATAAAAATACAAAGGGTTTTAAGATAAGAATTTTTATAAAATGGAGATTTTATAAAAATATTAATCAAACTTGAGAACTTATACAAAAATGAATACTTTTATATAAATGGGAATATAAAAGTATTGGAAGCATTTTTGTATCTAAGTTAACAAGTTGGGCTAAAATACAAACCTTCCAAGTAACATGGGTTAGAAATGTGGATAATATT
Organism: Ambrosia trifida; assembly: GCA_028751855.1. Lineage (NCBI taxonomy): Eukaryota > Viridiplantae > Streptophyta > Magnoliopsida > Asterales > Asteraceae > Ambrosia > Ambrosia trifida. The sequence continues at coordinate 107,819,381 of CM054123.1, read as the reverse complement.
TCTATAAAGCACATGTTGGGAAAGACTTGGAAGAATTAACTAATCGAGTTAAGATATCGAACTAAGACGCGTTAACGAACCGTACACGGACAAATCATGAGAAAAATGCCATTGCGGCAAGATGGGAAAATATATATTTTTAGGAAGTAAAATATATATATACATGGGTGAAAACCAACAAACACTTTCCTAAGTGTTAAGGGGATTATTCGTGGGAGAAAAGTATAACATAAACAAATAAGACGTTAAACAAACGTATATACTTAACAAGAAAAACTACACATTTATATATATGTACGCTCGTCTCGGCAAAATTCTAGTATATCTACTTAATGGGAAAGTAGATATGTGGGAAGGAAAGCCGCGACGAGTAGACAAAGATATATATGTGTATACCGTACCAACAAGATCTTAGTATATTTATTTGAATGGGAAAATAAATATACGGTATGGTGAGTTGAATCGGACGTTAAGAATATACAATCGAACGACAAGATCTTAGTATATTTGTTTAAATGGGAAAACAAATGTGCGGCAAAGTGAGTCGGGTCGAGGGTCGAAATATATATTATATCGAACGACACGATCTTAAGTATAATTATTTAAATGGGAAAATAATTATATGTTAAGTGACGTCGAGTCGATGATAATAAGATACAAGTTAAGGAAATATTAACAAGAGTAATATATAACTTGTAACACAAAGGGTAATGTAACGCCAACGAAACCTAGGATACGCGCTTAATTAAACGGGATTTGGAATGACTTGTGGTCGGGAGTTGGGTGTACAACTTGCCAAGGCACATGCACTATAGGAATGGTGACTTATACGTCTAGGACGTTTGTAGGTGCGAGACCCTCTATGCTATCTACCTAGTGAGCCAGACAGTGATTCAGGTGAGTTTCACGGCCCCATTTTACTGTTTTAACTGGGGGAAAGATATGTTGGTCAAATGTTGTCACATGTTGAAAAGGTTTTCAAAGGATAAAATGTGATAAGTGGTATGATGAGTACTTGAGCAGTGATCGCCACTCGGGGTTGAGTCCTCTCTTCCGTAATCATTAATTCAGGGAAATGAAACCGAAAGAATATTTGGATAGTACTATTGGTGCCTGACAAGGCCCACCCCTAATCGATAGCGTCGATTATGCATTAGGTTATGCCTGGGGTGCATATATTCTGAACTTAAGTCGTGGGAAAACCGAGTAACGACTTGGAGCGGGGCATTATTATTAGTCTTGGTTTGGTTATGGGGCTCAAGGGACTGCTCATCATTATGGTTTGTAGGAGCTAGCTACTCCTTACAAAGGCCACAAGTTGTGCAGGTTTCGCACATGTTGTAAAAATGGAATATCGATCGACAAGATCCTAGTATAATTACTTAATGGGAAAGTAATTATACGGTAAAGTGAGTCGAGTCGATGGTTGTGAAAATGTTGCTGTTATGAAACTAAAACCTGTGAACTCACCAATATTTTATATATTGACGTCTTTTTAAACATATCTTTCAGGTAACTAAGTGCTGGATAGATATGGGGCTAGTGCGGTGGAATTCGGAATGTCGGATACTGGTCGGGGTTTCATTCCTTGTTACCATCGGGTTGGAACATAAACGGAAATACCCCACATTGAAACTTAATGTTTATCGTTTTATGTAATGCATTGTGCAATAACGGAACGAGATACTCATTTTCGACATTCTAATAAATTGATCTTTTCTAATCAAATATAGTTTGTGTTAATCTTGACTTTGATATGCTTTCGAGCGTTGCGCCACGTGTTTCCGCCATTGGCGTGGTGTGACATAAGTTTTATGAGTTATCGAGTGTTGATCATTTAAATAAATTTATTGAAAAAACGAATTATTCATTTTATGGCACACACATGTGATCACCAAGGATAAATTTATTACACCCAAAATCTCCTTATTAACCCCTCTCCCACAAGGATCGATCCCTGGTCTATTCCCTCAAGTACCAAAGGTACTACCACTGGGCGATGACCCTTGTGGCAATTGAATGTGTTGTCTAGTATGGGAATGATTTCAGTCAATTAAATAGAATGATTTTAGTCAAGGTCAAACTGCGTTGTCTAGTATGGAATAAACGTGACCAAAGGTACTACCATTGGCCATAACCCATGTTTCAACTGAACGTGTTGTCTAGTATGGGAATGATTTCAGTCAATTAAATGGAATGATTTCAGTCAATCTAGTACAAAAAAGAATACTTTTTAAAACGCTAATATTGTTATATTAAAACAGTGTACAACCGTTCTAAATGCTTTTTTTTTAAAAAAAGTATGTGATCGTCATAAAAGAGTTTGATGAACATTGTAAAAGGAGCAATGAACATTTTAATAACAATAAATATGTTTATAACGCCGTTTTAAAAGAGTTTCAAAAATAATTTATGTATTTATAATAATTAAATAATAAAATTTTAATTATAGCTTCAGGTAGCTTCAATTAAAAGGTTCTCAAACTCGTCAAATACAACGGTTTAATTACTACATTCAATTAAAACGGCTTGATCAAATAAAACGGTTTACTTAAACGGTTCTCAAACTCATCAAATACAATGGTTTAATTGTTACATTTAATTAAAATAGCTTGATCAAATAAAATGGGGAGATGGATTACGCTCCTCAACGAGCAGCTGCGAAACGGGCTTTATGGGGGGATTTAATTACGGTGCTAAGGAGATGTAGTGGGATGGTTGTGTTGATGGGGGATTTTAATGCGGTTAGATTTCCTGAAGAAAGACGAAACTCGAAATTTAACCAGGTGATTGCTTCAGACTTTAACAATTTTATTGATGAAATGGGTTTTGTGGAATATAGTATGCGTGGCTTTAAATTCACGTTTTTAAGTGGCAAGGGTAAAGAACACAAGATGAGTAAGATAGATAGGGTGCTTGTTTGTAGAGATTTCTTCAATAAGTGGCCTCTGGCTTGTCTTAGGGCTTTGAATCGTGATTGCTCGGATCATTTCCCCCTTTTACTATCGGTAGTTGATGTTAATTTTGGACCGAAACCGTTCAGATGGTTTAACTCTTGGTTGAATAGGAAAGATTGTGATAGAGTGGTCTCTAAAGCTTTGATGGAATTTACATTTGAGGGGAAACCGGATGAGATTATTGCGGCTAAATTCCGGTATGTGAAAGAGAGCTTAAAGGCGTGGTGGAAGGAGGTGTTGAAGAGGGAAGGGGGAGAGATGATAGGTATGAAAGAAGACATGGAAAGACTTGAGAAAGCCTTGGAAGATAGAGAATTGGAGGAAGAGGAAGTTTGGATTTTGGAGGAATGTAAAAGCGGCATTGACTTTTTGAATATGTGTAATAATAAAGACTTGAAACAGAAATCTAGGGTGAGATGGGCTATAGATGGAGACGAGAATTCGGCGTTTTTTCATGGTATTGTCAATGGTAGGAAAGCGTCTAATTCCATTCCGGGTATTCAAGTGGAGGGGAAATGGGTGTCAACACCTAACTTGGTAAAAAAAGAAGTCTTCAAGTTTTTTCGTAACCATTTTTCGGAGTCGGTATGTAATAGGCCGAAGGTTTTTTGTGAGACCTTGAAGAAGATTGATCATGCGTGTTCTATAAACATCGTTCGGAGGTTTTCTAAAGAAGAAATAAAGGAAGCGGTTTTTGATTGCGGTTCTGACAGAGCCCCAGGCCCGGATGGATTCAATTTCAGGTTTGTGAAACATTTTTGGAATTTATTGGAGGATGATTTTTATGATATGTTTGAATATTTTTTTGAGCATGGTAATATTAGTAAGGGGTGTAGCTCATCTTTTATTACATTGATTCCTAAGTCCAAGACACCGGTGGGACTGAAAGATTACAGGCCAATTAATTTGATTGGGATTATAAGTAAGGTGGTTTCTAAAGTTTTAGCGGGTAGGATAAAGGGTGCTTTGGAAAAGATTATTTCAGGGACTCAATCGGCTTTCCTAAAAGGGAGATTTATTTTGGACGGTCCACTCATGATCAATGAGACTATCGGGTGGATTAAGAAGACAGGTAAGAGGGCCTTTTTGTTGAAGCTGGATTTTGAAAAAGCGTATGATAATGTTAATTGGGGGTTCTTGTTATCTACTCTTAGTAATATGGGATTTTCGGATAGATGGTGTAAATGGGTCAAAGGGATTCTTGAGTCGGCGCGTTCAGCTGTTTTGGTGAACGGGTCTCCTATCTTTGAATTCAATTGTTTTAAAGGGGTTAGACAGGGTGATCCATTATCCCCTTTCCTTTTCTTGGTGGTCATGGAGGTTCTTCATTGTTTGTTAGATAAAGCGGTAGAATTGGGGGTTATTAAAGGTATCAATTTTGGGGGTGAAGCGAAGGTTTTATCTCATTTGTTTTATGCTGATGATGCATTGATTGTTGGAGAATGGTCTGAAGATAATATTAAGAATGTTGCTAGAATTCTTCGGGTTTTTCATGTTTGCTCGGGCCTTCGTATTAATTTACAAAAGTCCTCTATTTATGGAGTGGGAGTGGCGGATGATGAAGTGGTTTCTTTGGCGACTATCATTGGGTGTAGGGTTGGGGATATGCCTTTTGATTATTTGGGAATTCGGGTTGGGGCTAACATGAATAGGGCTACTCACTGGGCTTCGGTTATAGAGACGTTGGCTCTTGGAAAGCAAAGACGTTGTCTTTGGGTGGTAGAGTGATATTGATTAAATCCGTATTATCCAACCTTCCCATTTGTTATTTATCAATATATAAAGCACCTAAGTTGGTGATAGATGAGATGGAAAAGATAATGCGCAGATTTCTTTGGTCGGGTACGGAGGACGTTAATAAGATTCATTGGGTGTCTTGGGAGGTGGTAACGTCTCCTAAGAAATATGGGGGTTTGGGTGTGGCAAAAGTGGAGTTGGTTAACTTGGCTCTTCTAGCTAAGTGGGCTTGGCGATTCATTACGGAAAAAGATTCGATTTGGAGGAAGAATATAGAAGCCATACATGGTGGTAGAGGTTTGTGGCATAATATCCTGTTAAAGAAATCGCTTTCTGGATGCTGGAAAACGCTGGTAAAGCGGCTGGAAGATATTCGTGTTCAGAACTCGCAATTTTTTCAGTTAATAAGGGGGGTGGTGGGAGATGGTAAAGAGATACGGTTTTGGTATGATTATTGGTTGGGTGATACAACGCTTAAAACTCGATGGCCTTGTTTATATGAGTTAGAAAAACATAAAGGGTGTCTTGTTCAAGATAGAATCAAAAAGGAAGGGACAAATATAACATTTACTGGTGAGTGGAAAAGGGGTCTTAGAAGTGTGGAGGAGCTTTCAGAAGTCCAAGATTTATATAGGTTGATTGATTGGATTGAGTTCAAGGAAGAAAAAGACAAATGGATTTGGAACAATGATCTAAAAGGAACATTCTCTGTTGCTGATTGTAAGAGGATTTTTACTGATTTTGAAGGGCAGCCGCAGTCTAATAGCTTTATTTGGGAGCACTGGGTTCCGTTAAAAGTAAGTATTTTTTCGTGGAGGGTGGCTCAAAATAAGATTCTGACGCGGGTTGCTCTTTCAAGAAGACAGGTTAATATTCCTACTACTATATGTCCGATGTGTAATTTTAGCGAGGAAGATACAAATCATTTGATGGTAGGGTGTGGTTTTGCATATGGGGTTTGGGGCGCTATATGTAAATGGTGTAGATTGGACCCATTTTATGCTTATGATTTTGATGATTTGTTGAAGCTCTATCATAATGTTCATGCCGGGAAGTGGAGAAAGAAGATAGTTAGAGGTATTGTGATGGTTACGGCTTGGATTATATGGAATACAAGAAACTTGAAGATTTTTGAAGACAAAGATAGGAAGATATTGGACGTCGTCACAAAAATAAAGTCCAAGTCGTTTTTTTGGTTGAAGTATAGATCAAAATGTAAAGATATTAGTTGGAAAGAGTGGGCAAAGTACCCCTTGTATATGTTTGATTGATGTGGCGGCTCTCGGTTTGAGTGCTTGCCGTTTTAATGAAAGTGAATGTTCAAAAAAAAAATTTGGAAGGAACTTTGAGCAATGTGCAAGGTGTGGGGGGTTACACTTTCAGTGGTGTGCAAGCCATCAATTAAGCCTGTAATGTTTCAAAGTCTCAATTTGAAAGTTCAAAAGGTGGAGACAATAAAGGGGGAAATGTGGTCAATAAAGGTGAAATTGTGTTGGGCTTATCAGACTCTACTAAAAGGACAAAAAAAATATTTTGGCTCAGTGAAGGAAGTGGGTCAAAACGGCGTGACAATTTCTAGGAAGCGGTTCAGGCGTTTGAGAAGCCCAAGTCAAGACTAAAGGGGATGAGGTGGTGTAGGGGTAGGAAATGTTGAGGGTATAAGATAAGGGTAGAAAATATACGATGTAATAGTTGTATTTTTAGGGTGTTTTGTCAGTTGTCTTACATTGCGTAAGTTTCTCACTTGTACAATGTATGTTTATTTTGAGCGATGAATAATAGCTATTTGCCGTTCAAAAAAAAGTTTAATAGTAAAACCTTAAGTCGTAACGTGATAACTTTGACTTCTTTATGTTATTAGTCGCCCGCCGCTAATAGTCACTTGATATCACCCTACACCACAATGCGATAGTTGTTCTCTGTAGTATGCTCACCATCCTCAACCTAAGCCTCATTCTCGGACATCGGACCTCAATATTAGTGTCCTCATTAGACAATTCGACCTTAGTTCTCACTCGACAACGAAAACATTAAAGAAAACATCGCAATTTCATGGTTGTCCAAATTACTCTTTGCTCGTTTCTCGCTCGACATTCACTCAAGAAAATTTACGCTCAAAAAATGCTCACTCGCTTTTCAACTCGGTTGTAAATGAGCCACTCAGCTCGGTTCGGTTTGTAAATCAACTAAACATCAGCAAAGGTCCGTTCGGTTCGACTCGGCTCGTGAAAAGCCCTACCTCAACCCATCGGTCCACATCCCACCCCTCAAACTAGCACGATGACTCCTCGCTCCACGTCGGGCATTCACAAACCAAAACAACTTTTCAATCTCAATGCCACCACCACATCTCTCCTATACCCAAATCACCTTCCAAAGCTCCATCCAATTCAGATTGGAAAAATGCCATGATCGACGATTTTCGTGCCCTTATTGATAACAAAACGTGGGAACTAGTACCAAAACGGTTTGACAATTCGATCTCAGTGTGTAAAGCGATAGACTTCAAATTTAGAGAGAATGTTTGATAGGTATATTTTTTGAATAAATAAATTGAACGTTTTGTCTTTTTTTTTTCAGTCAAGGTCAAACTGCGTTGTCTAGAATGGAATAAACGTGACCAAAGGTACTACCACTGGGCCATGACCCATGTGGCAATTGAATGTGTTGTCTAGTATGGGAATGATTTCAGTCAATTAAGTGGAATGATTTCAGTCAATCTAGTACATAAAAGAATACTTTTTAAAACGCTAATATTGTTATATTAAAACAGTGTACAACCATTGTAAATGCTTCGTTTTAAGAAGTATGTGATCGTTATAAAAGAGTTTGATGAACGTTGTAAAAGGAGCAATGAACATTTTAATAACAATAAATATGTTTATAACGCCGTTTTAAAAGAGTTTAAAAAATAATTTATGTATTTATAATAATTAAATAATAAAATTTTAATTATAGCTTCTGGTAGCTTCAATTAAAAGGTTCTCAAACTCGTCAAATACAACGGTTTAATTACTACATTCAATTAAAACGGCTTGATCAAATAAAACGGTTTACTTAAACGGTTCTCAAAGGGGCTGTTTGGCAAGTGCTGAACCAGTAAGTGCTGAATCAGTATGAGGTCTGAATGGGTAAGAGGCTCTGAACTAGTAGGTGCTGAACCAGTAAACTGTTGTTTGGTTAAACATCTGAATAGATATGTAAAATGACTATTTTACCCCACCCTATCCCACCCACCTGCCCTCTTTTTTTATTTCCTTTAACTCACGACACTCTTTTCCCCAACCTCCACCCACCCTATTTCTACTTTATGCCTTTATCTTCTACTCTTCTTCTCAAGAATATGTCCACACACACATACACATCGATTGTTAATGAAGAATTTGTTTAACTTTTCTTTTCTCTTTTTATTATCCTTTCATTTTCACAACACACATGCTGCAGAGAGGACGACGTGGGTGAGGGTCGGACGATGTGGAGGAAGGTGGGTTAGGGTTGGACGACGTGGAGGAGTGTGGGTCGGAGGTCGGACGGCGTGGAAGAGGGTGAGTCGGAGGTTGGAGGAGCAGAGGTGCATGTTATGTGGGAAGAGGAGGAGAAGGTTAGGGCAAATTAGGGACAACAATGTTTATTTTTCATTCAGCATCAACCAATTGCTGAATCATTCAGACTTAATGGCTTCCATTCAGAGGTTGGTTTTTTTCAGCCAAACGCCCTCACCTCTGAGCAATTCAGAGGTTGCTTCTTAATGAAACCATTAAGAGGTCAACCAAACAGCCCCAAACTCATCAGATACAATGGTTTAATTATTACATTTAATTAAAACAGCTTGATCAAATAAAATGGAGAGATGGATGGAACTATTTTGGAAGGAACTTCGAGCAATGTGCATGGTGTGGGGGGTCACACTTTCAGTGGTGTGCAAGCCATCAATCAAACCTGTATGTTTCAAAGTCTCAATTTTAAAGTTCAAAAGGTGGAGACAATAAAGGGGGAATGTGGTCAATAAATGTGAAATTGTGTTGGGCTTATCAGACTCTACTAAGAAAGGACAAAAAAAAAAAAATATTTTGGCTCAGTGGAGGAAGTGGGTCAAAACGGCGTGACAATTTCTAAGAAGCGGGTCAGGCGTTTGAGAAGCCCAAGTCAAGACTAAAGGGGATGAGGTGGTGTAGGGGTAGGAAATATTGAGGGTATAAGATAAGGGTAGAAAATATACGATGTAATAGTTGTATATTTAGGGTGTTTTGTCAGTTGTCTTACATTGCGTAAGTTTCTCACTTGTACAATGTATGTTTATTCTGAGTGATGAATAATAACTATTTTCCGTTCAAAAAAAAAGTTTAATAGTAAAACCCTAAGTCGTAACGTGATAACATTGACTTATTTATGTTATTAGTCGCCTGCCGCTAATCGTCGCTTGATATCACCCTACGCCACAATGCGACAATTGTTCTATGTAGTATGCTCACTAGCCTCAACCTAAGCTTCATTCTCAGACATCGGACCTCAATATTAGTGTCCTCATTAGACAATTCGACCTTAGTTGTCACTCGACGACTAAAACATTAAAGAAAACATCCCAATTTTGGTTAACACTCAACAATGCAGGTCACTCTACCGAAAGGTTTTCAATTAAAATTCATCATGGTGAGGAGTTTACTGATCCAACAAAAGTAAATGTGATGTACGTTAATGGGAAGGTTAACTACATTGATGAGGTGAACTCTGATTATTTCTCTATAATTACCTTGTGTGACATGCTGGTGGAACTTGGTTACTATCAGGATGACGACTTTAGGTTTTTCGATAAGCTGCCCAGTGAAGACTTGGGACTGGGTTTAAGACCACTGCTAAATGACAGTAATGTGCGCGTGTTGAACAAGATTCTTGAAACTGAGAAATCAATTGATATATATGTTGAGCATATTGATCCTGACTATGATGCATTAAAAAACAGACTTGTCTTTCATCAACTTTGGCATGAGCAGGTTTGGCAGCAGGTTGAGGTTGATCCTTTTGAGCAGGTTGAGAATGATCCTTTTGAGCAGATTAAGAAGGAGGTTGAGCATGATGACCCAATTCCAGATATTGATCCAGATGTGTTGAAGCAGGAATTTGATTATCGCAGCACAAACACGGATTATGATGAGTGGTACCATGATCTATATGAAGCGGAGTATGATCCATTATATTCACCCTACTGTTCAGATGATAACTGTCATTGGAAGTTGGTAGGTGTGTTAGTAGGCTAAGATCATAGTTGTTAAGTCTTTTGGTATGATAAACAATGGTAAGTTGATGTGGTATGTAAGTGTTAGTAGGTTAAGATCATAGCTGTTCAGTCTTTTGGTATGATAAACAATGGTAAGTTGATGTGGTATGTAAACTGATGGCTTGAACTTCATGCTTTTTGTATGTAAAACGTGGTTTGGTTATAGATATGTGTGAAATGTGGTTTGGCTATATTAGTGCATATTAGTAGTTGACCCATTTACTAGATCATATGTAACTACATATAGGTGTGCATATATGTGCAGTTGACCCTTTACTTTAGTGCATATATATATGTCATTCATGATGACCCATGACCCATGACAAATGTGCGGTTGACTTGATCCACCCAAATGGGTTATACAGAGGCTGTATATACACACATAATATGCAAAAGTGTGCTTCCAAATGGGTTAAACAGAGCCTGAATATTTGTCTGCACATATGCAGTAGTTCACTTCCCAATGGGCTGCATATATTGGCTGCAAATATGCAGTGGTTGACCTGCAGTTGACCTGCATATATGTGTGCAAATATGGGCTGGACCTGCAGTTAACACACAACATACAAAACTGCATACACACACACACACACACACACACCATAAAGCAGTTAACACATCATGCAAAATAGCAGTTGACTTCCAAATGGGCTGGACCTGCAGTTGATTTCCAAATGGGTCTGGGTCAACAATTAACACACAACATATCCATAACACACAAAGTCAACATACAAAATTGTATACACAAAACTGCGTAGACACACAACATATCCATAACATTTAAAAGATTCTAACAAAGTCAACATTTAAAACTGCAAAGTCAACATACAAAACTACAAAGTCAACATATCCGAATACAAAGATTCTAACAAAGTCAACATTTAAACCCAGTACATAAACTACTAACTATAAGGGCCACTGTCTTTCTTCATCTTCGTGTTGCAAGTTCTCTTGCTCTCCTTCCACTGACCATACCATAACCTAACATCCCTCATTAGCTGACATTTGTGGTCCATGTTTAAGGATTTCACAATCCATGCACCTTTAGATTTGTCCCTTTCAATGTTCAAAACCCAGTCACATCTAGTCATTTGGGGACTGATACCACCCTTACACACCACATGAAAGGTGACATTGTCATTCCAGTCAATCACTACTTGCCTCCTGTTAATCACGACATGGTTTTTAACACGAATCATGAAATCATCTTTATATCTAAAGGCTTGACCAAGATAAAAAGGTGGATCTCCAGTTTGATCATCATCAGTTAAACTATCAGAGTCACCAACATCAGAACTGTAACTGGAAGGTTTGTCAGTCATCATAACAGCTGGATGTTTGCAACATTATGGAATACAGTAGATCAAACCCTAAATCAGTGTCAGTGATGATATACATACCTACACAGTAAATCAGAAGAAGAAGACGACCTGCTGTGGAGGGTTTATAAACGAATTGGGGGAGAAAATGGATTCAATCGTATTTAGGGTTTATAGTGAATTGGGGGATAAAATGGATTCAATCGTGATGGTGGTGTTGTGTAGACATAAATAAAAAGATTGAAAGATATACAGAGATGGGGGAGTCATCAAGGAAGAAGAAATGAGGCTGGTTATAAATTTTTAGACGATTGGATGAAAATGCCCCTGACTTAACTGAGAAAATCTAACTGGGTTAAGTGGTCGGACTGAATTGCCCTATTTTCTTGAAGATTAGGGAGTTTTAAGGAATTTTTAAAAAATTGGGCTGGATAGGCATATTGGCTGGGCTGTTTTGGTAATTTACTCTATTATATTTTTTATTATTATTTTGGAGTACCACATCCATTGTTGTGGATTGCAGATTGCTTTATCCACTCACACACAACCCAACACTTCCATAGTTCAGTCTTCTTCTTCTTCTTCACATTGCCTGAATTATTATTATTATTATTATTATCATTCTCAATCGGAGTTCCAAAAATGGCATACTCATCCGCCTTATTCTCCCATCACATCGCCTTCACCACTTCTAACCATAACACTCTCTACAAACCAAACCCTCGAAAACCCTTAACCATATCCGCACTATCCACCGACACACTCGACACCACAACCCTAGCTGTAATCGGCACCAGCTCCGTCGCCGCCATAGCCGCCGCCATTTCCCTCTCCGACCCAGAAAAACGGCGCCAATTACAAGCAGAGGAGGTCGGTGGCGGCGATAAGGAGGTAGTACGAGAGTATTTCACAAACGATGGGTTCCAGAGATGGAAGAAGATATATGGAGATACTGATGATGTGAATAAAGTGCAGTTGGATATACGGATTGGTCATGCGAAGACGGTTGAGAGTGTTATGAAGATGTTGATCGATGAAGGGTCGATTAAAGGGGTTAGGGTTTGTGATGCTGGGTGTGGGACTGGGTTGTTGTCTGTTCCGTTGGCTAAAGAAGGAGCTGTTGTTTATGCTAGTGATATTTCTGCTTCCATGGTTTCTGAAGCTCAGAAACAGGTTAAGTTGTTGCTTTAATGTTGATTATTGTAGTGGTGAGATAAACTGAACCGTAACCGTAACCGAAAAATGACAAAAGTGATCGGTTATGGTCTTGGTTTTAAAAGCGCGAAACGCACAAAAGCCACGAGGTCTAAAACTGAAGCGCAGAACGTAAAAGCGGTGGGCTTTTCGTATGCGAGGCGCAAGACGATTATATAATTTTTTTTATATCCTATAGGTTTTTAGCATCATTTTCCCAAAATATAGATATAAATAAGGTTTATATATGATTTAACTTAAAATGTACAACCTTTTTAGCTACATGTAGAACACTTTGAAGCACAAAAACACCCCGTGTACAAAAAGTGCGAGCCTCAGGGGCTTTTTTTTTTTTTGCCAAAAAAGCGTGTTTTTCTTGCGCTTTTTGTACGCTGTGCGCCTTGAGTGACATAAGGTGCATGGATCTGCGCCTCAGGTCGCGTAGGCCCGCATTTTAAAACCTAGGTTATGGTTAAGTGAGTCTGGTTAACTGAACTTTGGTTATAGTTATGGTTATGGTTATGGTTATGGTTAATGTGTCTTTGTTAACATACTTTAACCTAAGATAATTGGTAATTGGTACTAAATCTTTCAGAATTAGTACCAATTACCGATCGGTTATGGTTAACTGAACCTTGGTTGTAGTTGCGGTTAACGTGTCTTTGTTAACAGAAGATAATTGATGATTGGTACTAAATCGTTTTCAGTTTTGTAAAACTGAATTTGCTTCAAAGCGGAAGCAAGAATGATAAACGGATAATGAGTCTCGAAGAAATTTGATTAAAAATTGAATCTTTAATGCAAGGGACGCGATTATATAGGGATATGTATATTTGGCAGGTTTGTCGATTTTCGAAATCTGGAAATTATTGAGGTTAAAACGATAAATAGATGCGTAAATTATGCTAGTCGATGGTTTACGCGTTTTATCTATAAAAGGAAAATATTAACGATTGAATAAGTTAGGGGGGAATTTTTAATGGCGAAATCGGAGTCTTGAATGGTGAAATACGAGCGTGACAGCTGGGCCAAACTGCCTCTGGCATTTACCAGATGATTTAACTCGTCGAGACTTTCCCGTCTGCTGGTCATCGGCTCTGTAACTCAATTCGTAGCCCAAGTTATGTTCGTAGCCAAATTTTCACCGTTTAATTCAAATATAAAGAGAAAATAACCATCAAGCAAAATAGATAGAAACAGATTCGAACCAATAATCATATTTTGAAAATTTTCTGCAGGCAAAAGAAGCATTACAGGGCAAAGAAGATATCCAGATGCCAAACTTTGAAGTGAGTGATTTGGAAAGCTTAAATGGGAAGTATGATACAGTAGTGTGTTTGGATGTACTGATACACTACCCGCAAAGCAAGGCTGACGCCATGATTGCACATCTTGCATCTCTTGCTGAAAACCGCTTGATCCTCAGTTTTGCGCCCAAGACATTTTATTATGATTTGCTGAAGAGAATCGGAGAGCTTTTTCCAGGACCTTCAAAGGCAACAAGAGCATATCTTCACTCAGAAGCTGATGTGGAACGCGCGTTACAAAAGGTTGGCTGGAAGATAAGAAAGAGGGGTCTTACTACCACACAGTTTTACTTTTCGAGAATCGTTGAAGCTGTTCGTGCTTAGTTTGGAAAGAGGTCAGATCATTTCAAACTCTCTTGATAGCACTATGTTGTATTGTGCATGTGTTCTGTAACACAATGTAGATTAACCTAGATGATCAAGATTCAAGTATATCCTTAATCCTTATGCCGGAACTCTGCAATTTATATTCGTTCGCATTGTAATTTTCCCATATGTTGTGTCCCGTTGTCTAAATCGTCTACACCTGAACTGTTGGTCAATAACTTTCTTCACCCTTTTGAATTTTTTCATAATTGGTTAAAAATGAGAGTCATAAATAGAAAACTTATTATATTTGGTTGTTGTTTAGTGAGTTTTTTTAAAAAAATTTAACCTAAAGTAATTGCTAAGAGTATTGCTAAACAGGATCCGAGTTTCATAAATGTTTCATTTGAATTTGGTCACTTGATACGGATCATGAAACTTGTTATCGGTCCTGTGTAAATGTGTAACCGATAACAAACTTTACTATAGTCATGGTAGTGAAACTTCTCATTAAAACTTAGCTTCTAGACTTTTGGTTATTGAGAGGTAGTGGTGGTTCTGGTTCAGGGCCATATTCCCTTTCCATAGCAGGGTGTGTGAATGAATCGAGTTAAGTCTTAGTTCTGCTAAGCGTGAGCCTGGCTTGTTAATTTGTAAAAGCTTGAGTTTGGCTAGTCTTGAACTTTATGTGTAAAGCTTGAGTTTTGCTTCTCGATTATTGTTAATTTTTTTGAAAGACTATTTTTCTCCAAAGGCTCGAATGCTTGACCTTCACTTTAACTCCAAAGGTTTTAGCCATTGGACCCAACCCAACACCTTTCTTTAATTAGGATTGTTTATATGAGCTAGCAGGGTTTGTGAACAAATAGAGTTGGAGTCTTAGTTCAACTAAGCATGGGCTCGGCTCATTAATTTACAAAAGCTTGAGTTTGGCTTGTCTTGAACTTTATGTGTAAAGCTTCAGTTTGCTTCTTGTTTATTGCTATTTTTTTTTACTAAATGGTATGTTTCTCCCAAGGCTCGAACCCTTGACCTACATAGGGAGATATACTTTAACTCCTATGACTCTCCACAACGTTGAAACCGCCCGTCGTCCCTGCCCGGTTCCATGTCAACCTACCCAGCCTTCCAATGGATGCTCAGCAACTGACGTTGCAGCCATGGCCCACCTCGTCCTCTCACAGTCCTGGTCTCTCTCCTCCACATGCGAGCCCTTGACAACGGGCAGCTCCCCTCCCTCTCTCTTCCACCTCACCTTCCACGTCGAAGAAGATTGTTACGGGTGACACTTTTCAAGCAGGTTGGAGATAGTCTAAGGCCTTACCAATTAGACTCAACCCTACCCTTATTTTAATTAATTGTCATATAGATTGATATCTTTTAGATATTTGTTAGACTACATCTTTCCTTATTAGGTATGTTTGTTTTTTCAATGTTCGGAATATTATAGAAAACGTATTAGGTAGGGGTTTTATTGTGATAAACGGTAAACCTTAACTAATATATTTCCTCTTATTTGAAATTTATTGCATGAACATACATATTTAGGGTGCCTTACCACTTCTACATGTTTACCAAGTGATTACTCTGAGTTCGAGTAGGATTTGTATCGATTGCATTTGCTCGTGAGTATTAGGAAGGGGTTATTTTTAACAAAAACATTAGTGAAAATGCATTTGAATGTACATAAGAGAGAGATCTTGGATTTCAATTGATGGTTGATTGGTTAAAACCCGGGGATGACCATGTGCTTGGAGCTTCGAATGCTTGATTCTTGACGGAAAGGGTAGAATGTTCTCGCTAATATATGTATGAGCAATAGCGCGTACAAGATCACACATTATAAGATGCACCGTTTTATGATAATGAAAGTTTGAACATGTAATAGAAAATGCTAAATATCCTACGTTCTTGATCATCAACAATGAATAACTTTAAAATTTAGATGAAACAATTTGTACTTGATGGATAAAATGAAGACTGCAGGTGTGGACGGTTTACAGAACATAAGAAAACATGATCAAAACACAGTCAAACAACGATGTGCAGCATGTTAATTCCAACCAATAACTCAACCACGGTGAACGGCCAATCGATACATGGTTTGATCGTGTCATGTATAGCTAATCAAATCAGACAACGTGTGATTTTTTAGTCATATCAGAAAGGAAATAGAAGATTAAATTTGGAAGTTAATGCAAGATTGTCTACATTTTAGAGATTAAATTTAGATGGATGATCAAGACTAGTTGCAAAACAGTATATATGAAATCAATATACTTCGATATTATGTATTATAAACGGAAGTAAAAAACATAACCGGTTGGAAAAATGTTAGAAGTTTTCTAAAATGTTTTCAAGTCTTAAATGTGGCAATAATTAGGGATGGGCAAATAGTACCGGATTTCAAAACTGAACCCGTACCGTACTGGAACAATTTTTAGGTGGTACCATCTTTTTATGTTTTTCGGGATAGGTACGATACCGTTATTTTGGATTGATTTACTTTCAAATACTGTACCAGTACTATACCGAGCACTTTCAGTACTGGTACCTACTACTTTTAGTGATTTTTGGAATCCATACTTCCGGTACTGGTATTGGAGCTCATCACCATGTGCAT
Source organism: Ambrosia trifida (assembly GCA_028751855.1). Taxonomy (NCBI): domain Eukaryota; kingdom Viridiplantae; phylum Streptophyta; class Magnoliopsida; order Asterales; family Asteraceae; genus Ambrosia; species Ambrosia trifida. The sequence continues at coordinate 107,802,663 of CM054123.1, read as the reverse complement.
ATCATGTGTTTACTATTTGAAGACATAAGTTTCAATTTGTGTAACATACTAAAATCATTTTAATATAAACAATCTTAGATCATGATGATATTAAACGATAAATTATAACAGTAACAAAATTTAAGGGTTTACAATGATTGAAAAATCATGGAATTTCAGCTGAAAAGTACAACTGATTATAGGTGAAAAAAGAGTTTTATTATTTATTTTTGTGAAAAAAGAGTTTTATTATTTATTTTTGTACGGATGTGTATGTCTAATTTTCAAAACAGGTTAAAGTTATATTATTAAAAATTTGTTTTTAAAGTCAATCAAAATATTTAATGGCTTGATTTAATACTTATTAACTCATTTATGGTTTATTAATAGTTACCTACTGATATAATTAATACTTTTAAAAAAAAAATCATGATATTTAAATAACTGGAAAATTTTCACATATTGAAATAAGTATACAGTGAGTGAACCAATATAAAATAAAAAACATATCACTTTTGTAAAACTAATAAATTAACTAATGTCTTATTAGTTTATTTATTTGCTCAAATTTTAGTTGGATGATATATCCGTATTGAGTGAACCAGTGAGATGGGTATATTAATAAACGTGGTTTTAGAACAACTTTTAGAAAGGCTTGCAAATTTTTCCAAATGAGTCGAGCCAGAATGAAGGTCAAGTCTTTTAACTTAAAAAGCCTATGCTTGAGTTACGCTAATTTCTTATTTAACTATTTTACCATACACATATAATAATTTTATTTAAATTAATACTTTAATAGGTTAATTACATATAGAACAGGTCAAAAAAATTAATTATTTCGGTTAGTAACTTTGGCATTGATCACAATGCCTAGCCCCAGGTAGGACAGGTGTCAAAATGTCATTAGATGCATTTATAATTTAGATTTAGATATATATAATAATAAAACATAAGCGATTTATAGGATAAAAAAAGTAATATAAAAAGACTCGACCTCACATGCTTATTTCTTGTTTTAATTAAAATATTTTTAGATAATAATGACCCCAGATTACGTAAATGTCGAGTTGTGATTTGCCATACTAGTAAACAAACAAATAAAACAGACAAGCTAACACGAAAACTAATTACGTTCCTAATCAACTCATGTTGATTGATGTGATACAACCATATAGAAGTGTTACAAGTGTACAATTCATTGGCACATACTTGTATTAACATTTACGCTTGTATAAAAATTGTATGTTACCGGAATCCGGATACATCCATATCAGGGCGAATCTTCTTGAAGGTCTGGTTAGGTCCTGGCCTCCTTAGTTTTTTCAATTCGTAATGTAATTTCTACCAAAAAAATTCCAAAAATCTTATATATATCGAGTCCTCCCAAATTTTAGCAAAAACTAAGTTCAAGATCCGTCAATACATACATAACATTGTATGACATGTTGTATGCCCGCATATAACATCAAAGGTGTTGGTATACATCTACTAAAAATGGTATACACCTAACATATAATTTACTTAATGGTTAGCGAGGTGAACTTGTGTAGAAAAAATTTCACTAAGAAAATCAAGAGATATCATAACATCATAAGGGAGGACAAAGTGTTTACTGTGAAGCAACTGTGGAGCACCTTCACCGCACCAATCGCAGCCCGTCACTTGGACCACCACACGGGAACCTCTCCATCACCGACACCACCCGTGAAGCATCCCAACACTCTCTCCTCGGCACACGTGAGATAGACCACGAAAACGGTACACGAGACTACCTGGGTCAACGACAGTGGTGAACCCGTGGAGATAATGAAATACCCGTGTCATTTTCTGATTGTGCCCCGCATTCCCTAAGATTTTAAAAACAAAAAATATAAAAATCTTACGTTACTTGTGAAGTTATTCATATCTTACGGATTTTGTTTTTATAAAAAAATCTGATGAGACTGTTTTGAAATTTGATATAACACCCCAATTAATAAAAAAATAAAGTCTACATAAAGGAGCGTGCGTATAATATCAACAACAACAATAATAATAATAATAATATCTATATCTAGTTAATTAATAATTCATAATTTAACTGCTTCACGCAAACACACACAAATCGCGCCCATTTCTTTTTCACCAGGACTTCATCTTCTCTCTCTCTCTCTCTCTCTCTCTCTCTCATCGTACTTTCAGTCTCCGGCAACCATTGTGTGTGTGTATATATATATATTATATATATAGGTACTGCTGTTTGTTGCTTTATGATTTACTAAAAGAAGAGAGAGTCGGTCACTGGTTAGTTCTGGTTTACCTAATTTTTATAATTCGTTCGAATTAAGTTATGTTCTTCGAATTAGCTTTGTTTATGACGAATTTAGACGGAAATTGGAGGTGAAGGTTGGTTATCGTGAGCGTTTATGTTTGATGGTGACGTTTTGCACGTTGATCTCGTTATACTTGCGTGTTGTGTGAATGTTAGGTGTTTAGGTCGTTGATCTTACGTTTCGTGGAGTTTAGGTGTTCCAGATGATGTTTATGGAGTTAGGTTTCTGTTTTAGTTTAGGTTTTTTAGAGTTTTAGTCTAATTTGTATAAGATTAATCGGTTCAGGTGAATATGTTAATTACTGGAAACTTAATAATTGATTTGGAGTAAATGTTTAGAAAATTCTGTGTACTTTCGGCTGTGTTTCGTGTTCGTAGCTTTGAAAATTGAAGGAAGTTTGTCCTGGTTGTGAAATTGTGGCTATGTTTCTGTAATGTTTCCATGAGCATGTACGCTTGATGGTGACCCTTTATTCGTTGATCTTGTGTTTGCGCGCATGTTGTTACTTGATTTTGTTAGGATTTTGTGACTGTTTGGTAGTTAATCTTACATTTTGGGGATTTTAGGTGTTTAAGATGAACTTTGTGGAATTAGTTTAGTATTTAAATTTTGTTTAGATGGATGTTAATTACTAAGGAAGAATTGGTTTGGATAGGTTGAAAGACAGACCTTCCATTATGCTGTTCTGGTTATGGAATGAATGTATAGACTATAGAAAATTCTGAGTAATTTCGGCTATGTTTCCGTGTATGTGACTTTGAAAATTGAAAGAAATTATCCTGATTCTGAAATTTTGGCTATATGCTGTGAAACCTTTGCAGGTAACCTAGTAAATTGGGGAATCTCGGTAAATTTATTGTTCAATTTGTTTTGCTTCCCTACTGCCATCATGCCGGTTGCGGTTGAGGATCCATATGATACTTACAGAACAAACTTCCCTTGTGAGGTACCCTTTTTTAACTTTTGTAAAATACCATATGTAGTTTGTTTTTTTCTGTCATGTCATATATGGTTTGTGTGCCTTTGGTATTAGCCGTCTCAAAGGTTTTTTTTAACTAAAATTTCTGAAATACCTATGTCTTTACTTTGCAAGGAACATGTTGAAAAATCAACTCCCAAAGCTGATGAGCAAGGTGAGCATTCCTCGTTCTGTGCTTATATATAGTGAATTATTACTTATACAAATTTCCGGTTAAAATTAGGAGATGACTAGACTGGGCTACCAAGATTATATTGGTCTAAAAGACTAAACTGAATAAGCTTGTGTGCCCATTATATAGTCATCTATACATGGTTGTTCTTCTTGCCTACAACTGTCCAATATCCATCACCTTTAATTGCTCCCAAAAGATTATTTTAGATTAGTAAGCCTTTTCATTATCTGTTGGCAACACGGTAACGCCTATGTGCTGTCAGTGCATGTTGCTTGTGAATTGTGATAATGATTCATTATTAATTAATTTATCTGTAATTACTGCAGTCACCTGCCTTGAAGAAAAAATATCATTACTTTGTACCAAACAATCACAAAACATTGAAAGTCTTCTTCCAGATGAGGAAGATCTCTTCTCTGGTGTACTTGATAAGTTGGGATGTACAGCTTCTGCTAATAGTGAAGATGAAGATTTTGATCTGTTCAGCAGTAATGGAGGCATTGAATTGGAGGGGAATTCTAAATTATATTTTGGTCAAGGGCAGTCTTTGGTCGCCGAAGGACTTAATAGTGATCAACGCAGTTCAGACTATTTAGTTTCCTGTGAACACCCTTCCAGAACACTTCTTGTCCAAAATGTAGATGAAAGAGTTGAGGATCCAAAACTTAGGGGCCTTTTTGAGGTGCATAGCAGCTTTTCATTATTTTCTCATTTTTTTCGTTCTCTTATTTATGTTACTTCAGACATATAATGGCTACTTTCTTCTACCAGCAACATGGAGATATACAAACTTTCAACACAACTTGCAGAAGCCAAGGTTTTATGATAATATCATATTATGACATAAGGGCTGCTACTAATGCGTTTAACACACTTCAAAACAAACCATTGGGAAATGAGAATCTTAACATACGTTTTTTGAATCCAAAGGTACGCCACCCACCATTCACCCTCATTTCTTAAATGTCATTTCTCTAACCAAACTGGTTAACTTTTTTTTTTTTAGCATTCCATGTCATAAAATTTTGCTGGATTTTCACTTTTTCAATTGACTTCTAAATAGGATGATACCACAGGACAGGACATTGATCGGGCAAGCCTTGAAGTATTCAGTTTTGATTCGTCTATATCAAATGACAAACTTCACCAACTATTTGGAAATTTTGGAGATATTGAAGGCGTAAGTTAATTCCTGAGATTCATATTACTAAAACAACATGGTGAACCATCCTTCTTATTTGTTTTTGTTAATTACAGATATGTGGAACTGCACATCACCAACATATAAGATATTATGATATTCGAGCTGCAGAAGCAGCTATTAATGGATTAAGTAGTAGCAACATGTTGCAAGAGAATAAACTTGAAGTAAACTATTCAAAACGAGCAAAAAGGTAATATTTCTAACAGGTCATCTCTGTTGTTTGCCTCCATTATCGAAGCTGAGATAATGATAAATTTATTATATATTTGGTCCCATCTTAAACCCGTCTTCATTTGTCAATTTTTGATGATTGTGTAATTATGTATTTATCTTCAACTATCTTGAAGAGTTTGGATCAGTAAAATTCTTATTATCTTTTCGCCTATAGAATAGAAATTAAACCACGCTTCACTGTTTGGTGGTTGGTGACTATTTTATCCTTTCTTGGGCATCATTCTCTTTTGTAGTTGAATATAAGTAGGTGCTCGTTCTTGCCATAGATGGAAAAAGTACTGTCAATACCTTTTTTAATTCTTAGCACATGCACATAACATTGTACTGCTCTTCTTATCGTAATTTTAATTACAAACAATTATTTCTCTATGCAGCTTGATGCAACAGCTTACTCATGGGAGAATGCAAGATCAACTTAGGTCGTGTCAAACCCCTAATGGCAACTCTTTACCACAAGGTAGATATACTTGCTCCTTGAAACTTCGAAAGAAATTTGCACCTAATTTGATTGTTTTATGTAGAGATATTTCAACCATTTACTTATGAATGGGGTTGTTTGGGTTGTGTTTGATATCAAACGAGTCATGTATAAAAGTTTAGCAAAAAGGGCAATGGCTTAAATGGGTTGAAAGTTGTCCAATGTCTATTTTTAATGCATATTGCATAAGCTACCTTTAATGTTTTATTCAAAGTTTTCATTAAAATTGTAATAATCTTGCTTTTGTAGTAATAATTAACGTATTAAATACACATAAAGTTTTAGGATATGAGCAAACAGGTCCATCTGTCCACACCTGGGCCTTTGACTTTTTTGACCCATATTTAAAACTTTTTTGACCCATCTGGTAAGAGTTATTTGTTTATTTTATAAAACTTGTTCTTAAAAAAAAAAAAAATTAAACATCATAACAATAAACAAAACATTTAAAACAACCTGGTTCAACATGAACATGTTACCCGACCACCTGTTAAACCACCTCTATTTCTAAGAGGAAGGGAGTGCTCCTCTTTAATCTTGACCCCTCTCATCACAATCATTTCATTTCTTCTAATACAGCGGTAACTAGCTGCATGAAAGATGAGTATATCTATGGTGTGCACTCACTACTACAGCCCAGTTGCTCTTTTACAAGTAGTTATCCATCTACGGTTGGGATGCCATCTGCTTACCATCAATTCGGTCACATGCCTTACTATCCTACTGATCAAGCTTTACATCCCCAATCATTACCCATCAGCTGCGAAGGTGTTACTACCTATGACTGTTTAAACTTGGAAATTGTTGATTTTACAACAGAAACATACGACAAGCACCTTCATATGTTGGGTCCATATGGCCCACCAACGGGACACATGTTTTGGGGTCAGTATTCTCTCTTTCTGTCCAGATAGTTGTGTTTCTTTTGCAATTGAGTTGTGGAAAATAAATGCTTTTGAGCATGATTCGGATGGCATAATGCACTTCTGTGTAATGTGCCTGGTGGCTGGTACAATTGAAAATGCCTTTAGTTTATGGTAAATTACACAGTAAGGTAACAAACTTTGTTCTCATTTTTGTTAGGGTAACCATCTTTATATTCACTAACAAAAAGGCTCAAACGTTCAAAAAGTTTTCATTTAGAGTATTCTACCAAGTTGACTGGGTTGTCTGGAAAAGTCAACATGGTCAGAGTTATTGACATGCCATCATATTGACTGGGTAGTCAGATTACTTTACACCTATTTTTTTTGAAGCTGGTTACCTTTCAATGGATGAAAAAAGATGGTTAACCGATTACAAAAATGAGACCAATGTTAGCTCTCTTTTGTGCAATTTGACTTATATTATCTCAATTAATTATGATGAATACCACAAGTTGCTCAGTGTTACCCAAATAATTATCATGGTCATGACAGGCTCTACCAGATTGATGAGGTCAGCACTAGGTGGACATAGCCATGCAACGAGCTGCTCAAACTCCATTCAAAGTCATCCTCTAAATCCTTTAAGCTGGTCAAACAGCCCTCCATTTAATAATAATGCTTGTGTTCATACCACGTCCAAGTCAATGAAGTGTTCTTTAAGTAGGCCAAAGGGACGGGGTAGAAGAAATTACCATGGAAGACATGGACATGTTTCCTGTCACACAGACGATAAACAGTTTGAACTTGATATTGAGCGTGTTTTGCGTGGGGAAGATTCCCGAACTACATTGATGATAAAAAATATTCCAAATAAGTATGTTTATATATGTGTGTTGTTTTGTCATTCTACAACTGGTTCTGATTATCTTTTACTAAATCAAGTGTTATTACCATTTACCGCAGGTACAGTTCTGCCATGCTGTTGGCTGCAATCAATGAACATAATCAAGGAACTTATGATTTCATTTATCTCCCTCTTGATTTCAAGGCAAGTATTTGTTTCACACTTTTTTCTTGTGTTGTATAATTCACCACCTGCAATCATATTCTTGCTATAAAGTCATGTTTCATATGCATACGTACTGTTTAACAGAATAAGTGCAATATGGGATATGCATTTATAAACATGACGGATCCACTTCAGATAGTGCCGTTTTACAAGGTAAATTTCATTCTTTGTGTGATCTGAGTCATTCATCTGCTAAATTGTTGGTTTTGATTCAACTAAATGAAAAGAAATACAAAAAATGGCGTATATGTTTGCAGTCGATCAATGGGAAAAAATGGGAGAAGTTTCATAGTGGAAAAGTGGCATGTCTTGCATATGCTAGAATCCAGGGAAAGGCTGCCCTAATTGCAAACTTTCAAGAGTCAAGCTTGATGAATGAAGATAAGTGTTGCCATCCTATTCTCTTTGCTACTGACGGCCCGAATGCTGGCAATCAGGTAACGTATTATATTCTACCCAAATTTCTTAGTCATAATATTCTAGGAAATTCACTCCATAATCCAACAACTTTTCTAGGAAATTCACTGATTTCACTCCATGATCCATTTGATACTTCACCTTTTACAGATTCCATTGACCTAAATGTTGACTTTTGATGCCAAGTTGAACTGCCAACACATTTTGTCCAATTATATTATAAACAGTTAACATATTAATTATGGATAAAAGGCTATACAAGTTGGGTAAATAAATTGGTTTAGGAGTTTAAAAAGATTTAAACTAGAGTTGGCAAACAAACTTGGACCCGATAGGCAAACTCGAAACATTTGGGATGGGTATTTAGGTGTGGGAATTTCGCAGGTATGGGCAGGGTATGGTAGTCGGTGATATCCGACCCGATTACCCGAACCATACCCGTAAACATTTTATTTTCTTTTTACTAATTTTTAGTTTTTATATTTATAATTTTATTGGGTAAAAAAAATATATAAAAACTTTAGTAGGAAAAGTATATGGAAATCCCAACAAGTAATTTTTGTTAATGGGTATACCCGATACTCAAGGGTATACCATGCGGTTTTACATTCTGGTGTGTGACTGGGATTACCAATACCCGTCCATTGCCATCCCTAATTTGACCAACACTTTGGTGAACTTCAACCAATTAGAAATAAAATTTAACCTATTAATTGTGTATAATCGAAGTTGATTTTTTTGCGTGTACAGGAGCCTTTCCCACTGAGTCCAAACATCCACACAAGGAAACACAAGAACCGGTGCAACCCACACAAAGGGAATGAAAACCAAGTGATCTCATCAACTTCCTTAGAAGGGGAGACTTAGTACTAAATATATAACCATACCTGAAAAAAAGAATTTTGAATGTAACCAATTGTTCTAACATATTCTAATGGTTACCTTTTGCTATCATAAAACAGAACAAAGTTCTATGAATTTATCACATGAATCCATATCCATCTGCAGAGCCAATGCGTTAATGACATTGTTGTAAGAATGAGTCAAATCCACAATATGTTAAAAGACTGTTGTGTGTAACCTATGTTTGTTTAAAACTTGTTAAATACAAAATCAGTTTGAAGCAGAAATATGTGAAAACCGTATAGACAAGTCTAACTGTGTTAGACATGTTAGAAACAACGCGATTAATGCTAGTATTACACATGAAAAAGACTTGTTTAAATTTGTTAAATGCAAAACCAATTTGAAGCAGAAACATGTGAAAACCGTATAGGCCTATAGGTTCCGTATAGGCCTACAGGTGTAGTATAGGTACCGTATCATATATTATCATCATATTCTAGTATAGGTCATGTATAGGCCTATGGGTGTAGTATATGTCACGTATAGAGTTACAAGTGCAGTATAGGTTTCGTATAAGCCTATGACGGTAGTATAGGTCCCGTTTAGGGTTACAAGTGTAGTATAGGTCTCGTAGAAGCCTATAAGTGTAGTACATGTCACATATAGGGCTACAAGTGTAGTAAGTGGCGGAACTTGAACTTTTAGATGGCGTGTGCCGAAAGTCACAGGACTCATTTTTTTCCATATTAGTGGGGGTCGGACTCAATATATACAAAACTTTAGGATGAAAATGGGGAATTTTACACTAATAAGCCAAAAAAACAGTGCCCCCCCACCCCCCCGGGTCCTAATGCTTTGCCTCTAAGTGTAGTATAGTTTCTTATATAGGCCTCATATAGAGCTTAGAGCTATGAGTGTAGTATGTGTGTCGTATAGCATTGTATCGTATCGCATATTATCGTATTGTATCATGCAGTCTAGTATAGATTTTGTATAAGCCTATGGGTGTAGTATAGATCACACGTATAGGGTTACAAGTGTAGTATAGGTTCTGTATAGGCCTATGAGCGTAAAATATAGATTCTGTATAAGGTTACAAGTGTATCATAGGTCTCGTATAGGCATACGAATGTAGTATATATATGGCTACAAGTGTAGTATAGATCTATGATATAGGCCTCATATAGAGCTATGAGTATACTATAGGTCTCGTACATGCCTATGGGTGTAGTATATGTATCATATAGTATTGTATCGTATAGTGCAGGTCATGTATAGGTAAGTATAGGTCATGTATAGACCTCATATAGGTGTATTATAGGTCCCGTATAGGCTCTGTTGCAAAACAAGGCCGAGTTGACCGATTACTCCCCGAGTACTCGCTTCAGGGTAGGTCGTCGAGTATAGCCGAGTTGGTCGATCACTCCGAGTACTCCCCGCATAGGCCGACTTGACCCCCGAGTATTCCCCCGATTAGTCCGAGTACTCGCTCCAGGGTAGGTCGTCGAGTACAAGGCTAAACCGAGTTTTACAACACTGCGTATAGGTCTACAGGTGTAGAATATGTATCATATATTATTGTATTATATTATATAGTCTAACATGGGTCCCGTATAAGCCTATGAGTGTATATAGGTCCCGTATAGGCCTATAGGTATAGCATATGTATCATATATTATCGTATTGTATCATATATTCTAGTAAAGGTCCTGTATAAGCCTACGGTGTAGTATAGGTCTCATATAATCCTACAAGTGTAATATATATAGGTCCCATAGATATGTTAGGCCTATAGTATAATATACTATAGTATCACATATCACTATACTAGACTATATAGTATAGCTCTATAGTATAGTATATCTCTATATCAAGCCCCATTTAATGTGTCATATAGTCCATACTAATGTTATTTTATGTGTCATACAGTCCTATAATCTTAACAAACTAGCTGATTACCCGTACCAGTCCGGGTAGCGACATGAATTTATACATAATGAAATATTCTACACATTGACACTAACCTGGTTAAAAAATGGAATCTATTTCACTACGTTAATCGTGTCACAAATTTTAAGTTTAAACAACTGATGCACATTAAACACTTGATAATAGTATAATATTGGTGGCGCACTACTGAGCTTCAAATATCATCGCCTTGATTCCCTCTTTCAAATATGGTGAATGATCGCCTATAATTGTGAGTTTCAGCTAACGACGTTAGTGTGAGTTAACGGCAAGTGCAATGAGAAAAAATAAATTAAAAGATGGGACTGGTGAGAAAAATAAACTCATGTGGGATTATTAGTGGCCAACAACAAAAAAGTTGGATTATTAAAATCCAATTTTCCGCATAATAAAATAATATTACAAGTAAACAGTGTGATAACGAATGATAACTAATAAGTGATCAAATAAATTATATCAGATCCTAATAGTAACAAACATGTTAACAAATGATTTAAGAGATTCCGTGCAAATAAAAGATGGAGCCTGCAAAAGACCTATTCAACATATTTTTGTTTAAGCAACTTTTTATTACGGGAAAGTAAGGGAAATAACCAATTACCAAATCATTTCGATAAAAATAAACATGTGGAGCGTCTAATCTTAGACGCCTCATGGAATTAAAACGTCTAAAATGTAGACGAGTCAGTTAAGCCAATCAAATGATAACATGTGGCAAAGATTCGGCTTAGACGTTTGGTTTTATTTTGATCCCTAGGCTTAGACTCTTGGAGACATCTAAAAAATGTACCGTGGCGTCAATATGAGTTTCTTTCTTTTTGCCGTTCAAAAAATATGAGTTTCTTTTTCTTATCAGTTAATTGTTGTATCTTCACTCGAAATGTCCGGGTGCCCACATCAAATACAAAGGACCATCTCTAATAAAATTTGGTATATAAATATTCAATAGCAAAAAATATGGCACAAAATTCTTTAGCGTAACATGATATAGAATAAAAAAAAAAAGAAACTACATATCACCATGTTTGTAGCATACTGCTGTGAGCAGACTACAGGTAAACTTCTAAACATCATATTTAACTGATTAAACCATTTAAGAATTCTTAAAGGATGAAATTACAAGCCGCTTATATCAAAATCTTTTAAGTGGTTGAGAGGCTCCTAAAATTGATAAAATGTATCTGAAGTTTTTAAGGCCAATTGCCTAGCTGACAATTCTTCCTCTTGTGCTTGTTTGTATTCAGCGAGATCCTATCTATCTACTTTTCATAAGTATTGTCTGCTACATACGCTTGTGATGGTTCATGTCCATCCCAAGATACATACGCTTCGGCCACATCTACGCCTCCTTTCTTTTGCAATATTTACCAATCCATGCCACATCTATCACAACCGAAAGTTATATAATAATTGATAATTAGTACCTGAACTGCATCCACATTACATGTAATCCTGTTAGTTTCTTATATTCCCGTAAAAACATCTTTTTGAAGAATATAATTTACGAAAAGGCGCCAGGCAGTGCACCTTGTTGCGCCTAGCGCCTATGCGCGCTTTTTAAAACCAAGGTATGCGCGCGCAGCCAAGTGCTTCAAGGTTGGAAAAACATGATGCTATTGTTAACTATTATTAGTGTGTGCAGAGCACATTTGTGAGTGAATTCAAGCTTTTAACAACCGCCTGATTTTAGCTAACTATGTTCAACAATGGAGTGCTTATTGACCTGAGTCTACCATTATATTTACATCAAATGACTTTGGTTGCTACTGTGGCCTCTTTAGCCCTAAGGTCAAACTTTTATAACACTCAACTTATATAGGTGTATATATATATGATACCATAAGACATAGTCAGTGATTTCATCTATATGAATCCTATGTTTGTTACAGAAAATACCAAAACCATATTACCTTCAATCTAGATAAATAATTTTTTTGTTACCTTTAAACCTACCGACTTTAGTGGTGTTTCCCTCTTTCTTTTCTGATAGTTTTCCCATATTCTACTCCACTTGTTTGCTGTTAACAACAAAGACAGATCAAACATTGACTTTTAGGTGAACAAACCTTTAAAATCTTGATAACTATAAACAAATTTCCCCTGCCCTAATCAATGTGAGTAATTGCAGCAATACGGACACTAAAGTTCTTCCAAAATATTACTAAAACCATATCACCTTCTATTTAGACAAGTAATTTATTATGTTATTTTCCTTCAATCACACCAATTATGCCCAAAGGGGGACCATAACAGTTATTGACCTATGAAAAATTGGAAATGCACAACAAACCCTTTTATAAGGCCTTCAATTAGGATACCTTTATTAAATGTATTGTAGAGAATTCCTAACAAACAAATGTGTGGTTAGTCACAAGAGTTCAATAAAAAAAATACTGAAAATAGCAAATCACATGGTCTTCTAAGTATCGTGAGAACAATCAGATTGCTAGCCTCAAGAATTGAGGTCCCTATATTCCTATCCCCTTGACCGTCAACAGCTAACTGCAAATTCCACAGTAAAAATGTTTTTATAGACATATGTAGAGCACCAAAAACCTGTAAACATTTATACAGTTAGTAAAAAAACTAAAAGAATAACACACCTAGAATCGGCGTTCATCTCAACCAACTCTAGATCATCATATCAGTTACACGAACAAAGGAATACCCATGTTTTAAAATCGTGTAAGGCACAATGAAAGATGATTAAAACCCAAAACGTACAATCTAAATATATTGATGAATACTAACCATCTAGTTTATTAATTCCAATGCCAAAAGTCACCTGTCAAAAAAAAGTCAAAGCTAAATTAATTAATGGGAATTATAACATAGATTGTATCATTGTATGAATTTCATCAGACCTCAATATACCTTCCATGATACTAAATCTCTTTTTGGCATTTTGTCAAACACCTAGCATGCTAGAAAACATATATCTTTGTAATATCAAGCAAGAAGCAACTAATAATTTGAATAAGAACAATTTTGAAATCGAAATATTATACAGGCACGATGCGTAGAAATTCGATAGTCCTCCACTTTGTGGCCCCGTCGATAACAGGCAGAGGTGGCCATTACTTTTGACATGGCGATTGCACGATGGATTGCCCTCTTGCTATTCCAGATGATGGATCGTCAGAGTAATGGATAAAACATCAATGTATGAACACAATTTAAGCACAGATGGATAAAACCTCAATATACCTCTGCAAAATCTAACATCAGATCGTATGAATTAGATCAGTAATTCAGTAGATAGCTAACAAAGATAAAACTTACAAACGGAGAAGAAAGATAATGGAGCTTTTAGCATGAAGGCAAGAAGCAGACGGCTTCTGAGATTGAGATATAGTATTTCTCCTACTACAGCTTTCTGCCCCTTGTGCATTCTCAAATAAAAAAATCTACTAACATAGCTATCTGAAACAAATTAAAGAGAAACTGATCAGAATGATGATAAATGTAAGAAACTAGTTTTATACCCGCCGCGCGTTGCGGCGGCGGGGGCAACCGGATTATTGGTTCACAAACTATAAACACCAACCGGCAACCACACCGACGTGCTGCTACAATGACATATATTATATACGAAGATTAAGCGTTATAAAACAACAAAGATTTCATGTCTCAAACCGCAAGGCCACATTGCTAATATAACCATGGTAATGAAATTATGCACTATTGGGCATTAGTCAATTGCTAGACTAAAACCATAATAGCATATAAGAAGCAATCCATAATTACAAGGTTGATGATAATGAAGAATTTATCCAGTTCCAAATGGAAAGTTTGCAACATAAATGTACACATTGTGGAACAACACAATATACAGTTGTCATTTTTAGTTGTCTGAAACCAAAGAAGCCTCTTCAATGGGTCCATGAACATCACAGGCATGAAGCTTGGTACAAATATCTTGTTTCTCAAGAAATTGCTCAACATTTGCGAGGATCAAAGGCGCGTATTCAAAGAGCAAAACTTTACACTGTCCAAAAGCGAAAAAGTAAAATAAAAAACATTACACATCTACAGAAAATGGCATAAAAAGACGAAAACAAACGTGTTTCAAGGGTTCAGCAAACTGATTATCGGTTAATATTTGTTAAAAAGAAAACTGATTATCCGTTAAAAAGAAAAGAACAAACGTTTTCATGCGAATTGGAAAAATAAATTCGGAATAGAGCAAACCTTTGGCACATATTTCTCCACGGATTTGCATTGTTTCAAGAGTAACTCCAAAATTTGCAACTGACAAAATATCAAAAAATTTGATGAACATTAAATAGAGGAAACATATATTATGAAAAATCTTGAATTGAAACAATTTTGGTTTTTTGCATTTTTTGCATAAAAGAGGTTAGTAACACGGTTATAGTACAGTAAGGTAAACCGACCCATCTATGTATACAAAGAGACCATGACTTTCAAATGTCAAACTTGTATCAAACAAACTTATAATTACTATAAATAAGCAATACCTGATTATCAGGATCTTTGAACAAATTGATGATTTCTGAAACAGCCAAATTGCAAACATCACAGTTGTTTTCTGTCAAGTGGTAGGACTATTGCATCAAAACATAAGACTTGGCTTCCCTATTCGAATGAACCGAACAATTGCCAAGCTCCGTTTGGGACACAAAGAAACTGTTATAAACATAAAATCTAATTGCACTGTTGATGAGCCGCCGCGCGTTGCGGCGGCGTGCGCGTGGTGTTGTTTCGGCTCTTATTTGGTTGAACCACACAATAATTCTTCTACAACTTAAACATGTCAAGAACTATGGACCGCATCCGGTATTATTGTATGTACGCAGATATTACAGAACAGCCCAAGACACTGACCTGTGTCTTGAGGGAAGTATAATCATCTTGCTTGCCTTCCGCTTTGTGCAAGCAGAGGCAGAAGTATCCTTTGTCCTAGGTCCCTGAAATTTAAAAATAATATATAAGAAGACTAATTGTTAATTGATAGAGACAAAGAAAACATACGATAGGTATTCCCAACTCTTTGAGACTTGGTACCCCATTTGGCTCAAAGTAGACATATCAACCTAACATTCAATAGGATTAGCTTTTTAAACTGAAATCTACAGCAACAAACATGATTCCAGGTAACGCACAGAGCAAATATAATACTCCTTAACTTTCGATAACTCGATATATAATCAAATGCTTTTAGTTAAAACATGCGGCCAAATAGGATGAATGCTTGCCAAAAAGATGAATTACAACAAACCAATGGTTGTGACGATCAATCATGTTAGAATGGATGTGAGGAATCACAGGTGAATTCCGAATTGTACAGTAAATTGAAGCTAATTCCTAGATGCTTGTGGATTTAGGATCCTAGGAAACTATGGAGCGTGGTGTATGGAGCTAATTTATCACAACCTTTCTGTCAATTTATATAAAAAAAATGTCTATGAAAAACATATATATAGCTATACCATGTCACAACATGCCTGACTGTAAATGATTAATAATTTTATGCCTCAGAATTTATGTATTTATACGTGTGCGGCACACGTACGCCTATACTGTCTTTTAGTTTCCAGCAACAAACATTTGATTTTGAGTTGAAACAATTAAATTTTGACATGTTAATATATTGGCAGACGTAATGCTACTACAACTAAAGACTTAGTCAAGTTACTTTATGGCTATTATCGATCTAATATAACTTAATTTCTTGCTGCATTTCTTTTCATCTAACAGATTTCAAAAGATGAACATTACCTAAATTAACTAATCAAAAACACACTTTGTGTTTTCTACTTATAAGTAATCAACTCATGTATTAAGTAAAAGGAACATTACTGAAATCAACCCAAATAAAACCACGCTTTGCACGACTTTAATCCGACTTCAACCCAAATAAAACCACGCTTTGCGCGACTTTAATCCTACTTGAACCATTACTGAAACAGAACGGTACCTTAGTAATGGTTGGCATGGTCAGGTGATGATGATTTCTTTTACTTAGTCAAGTTAATAAATACCACCCACATCCAGCAGAAAACAATGTCGATACTTGTCATCAAAGAGAAAAAAAACGCATCTGTGATACGACGATTAAGCATTATAGACCTTACCACCGTGTTAAGCGACTACATGTTAGTAGTGGCGGACGAAGCACGCAAAGAAATAGCATGGCTGCACAGCCGAAAGCTCATGGCAATGACCTGAAAAATACCAACATTACTTAAAACATATGAAGCATTTAAATATGAGTAACAGAGAAAGAATAATCAGCAAAGGAAAAGTGACCTACTAAAGCAAGCTATGAATTTGGTATATAGTATACCACAACAGGAAGAGATCAGGTAATGTCTTCATGGCGGTAACCGCTTCCTGTTTTCGTTTGTTGTGTTTTCAGTTTTAGCATAATCGTTCAGGCTCAGACTATAAAAGACGTGATATAACCATGGCTGCAGGAAAGGTTGCAAATAACGGATTGCCATCCTTTAACCCTGCCACGCCAAGGCGATCCCGACATCAGTTTTACAATCGGATATATTGAATCATCATTGCCTAACATGAAATATGCATACCAGAAATGCAAGATAACAAAACCATGGGTCGCGGAAGAAGATGCAAGCAGAAACGCATCAAAGTAAGCTTGTCACCATCCGTCAACCATATCAATGTTAAATCAGCAAAGGCACTATCAAAGCAATAAATCCGCATTAATAAGTCAACAGCTTATACCACAACAGGAAGATATCATCTAACGTCTTTCAGATGCACAAAGGAAAAGCAATCAGCTGCACAGTAGAAGCGGAATCATAGTCGACATCCACATTGCATAAGCTGACTACATACCCACTGTTAACACAATCAGGCGGCTCAGGCGCACAACGGGGAGTCAATCGGTTGCCCTGCAGTAGCGCCATCACAATCAACAACCACATCGTATATGCTAACATCATAGCCACCTATCATTTCAAGAAAGCTGACCCATATCGCCCCGAAATACATCATAAATAAAAGCTTTAGTAACAACTACAATGCCGTAAACTGAAACTACAAACCAAAACAGTAAAACGCTCCACATACCGACCGCCAAGGGTTAAAAATTTGTAACCGGTGGTGGTAACCTACAAAAGAAAACAACACGACATTAGAAGCAATAAAGTTTAACAATAATTAGTAATCAAATTTATAATGAACCAAACAATCAGCAGCCCAAAGCCGCTGGCTTCTCCCCTCGATATGCCATCAGGACTCCTAAAATACCGTACAGGCCTACAATCTCCTCTTTCTAATTCAGCTCGATCTTTATTTTATATGCAGCCCATCCGTTTGTATAAGTTGTCGGCCCAATTAATTAATTATTAGTGGAATACTGAATACCCAAATGGCTTAATAACCAACTAAGTTTCATTTCTTTTTGCTGTAATTTTTGAACATATAAATCTTTAATAATCCTTCATACAAAATGTAATTGTTGAACAACATATAAATATTTATTAATCCTTCACACAAAATGTAAACGAACATTTGCTTTCAAAGAGACATCATCGTGCTCGCAACGTAATATCACCAAATGAGCCAAAAACAACCTATTTACAAAAGACACAAACATAACAGGTAAATGCATATCCTATTACACATGACAACAAAATTCCATCCCCAACATACAATCTCACCTACAAAGAGAAATACCTTCTCGTGGTTTCCTGAATCTGATGAGAAGATAGCCCCTTCACGTGCGGCCATACCGAGGCAACAGAACATCGTTGGGTAACATCCTCTGCCGCCTAGGGTTCGACAATAAAACCACCGAAGGCCGCAATAACAGAGGTTAGCCACCGAGCATCGGGAATAACACGACATCGGCAGAACATAACTTCCAACTACCTCCCTAAATACACCGACCGAACCGATCTACCACAATCAGCTAGAAACGAAGAACCACATACACCTGAAACCGCCGTAACCGGGCGACAACAGGCGACGGAAGACGTGCCTGCCGAGTAGAACCGACACAGAAACGAAGGAACAAAGATAGCAGAGATAAAGAGGAAGGTGATATATATGGAAGGGGTGCTGCTTGAAGGACTTGTACGTGGCTTTATTCACTTGTATTGAGCGAAACAGTGATCATCCCTCACAACAAAAGTTGGTTTTTGTATATATATATAACTAGCTTATACCCCGGGAGCGTCCCGGGTTGAGAAAATCTAAGTAAAGTGAATAAAATTAGAAGTATCTAAACTATAAAAATGACATCTATATAGCAATTACCTGTTGGAGAGCGTCCCAGATTGAAATATCTAATATGACATAATAAAATATCTAATATGACAACATAATTAATGACCTGCTAATATATGATTAATGAATATTATTATTATTATTTTAAACAAATCTCTGCCATAAGTTATCATATTCCAATATAAAAAAAGGTAATTGGGTCAGATATCATCTAATCCCAGGCCCGACCCAAACCCACAATTTTTTTTTTAAATTAATTCCAAACATGACACAATACCTGTCGGGTTACAAAAAATAGTCGTTTTTTTTCTCCGTTTTTATATAGCAATATGGTACTCGTTGGAAAGATAATAAAACGCTCGTTAATTTGGTGTAATTTTTTTCTTTAAAAAATCTCGTATATAAAAGATATTAAAGTTTAAAAGTTATGAGAGGAAACATGAGAGGGAAAATAATAAAGTTTTAATATTTAAATTTAGTAGATTATGTATTTAATAGATTATGTTAAATTATATTTAAATCATATTTATTCCTTTTTTTTAATTGGTCTAGAGTTGCCACATCACATCCTATGTGGCATCTCTCAAAAGAGAGATTGCATAATATTATGACATGTCATTAAAATGGCTTTGGTTTATTATATGTATAGATTTGACTGTATTCTTAACAATCGAATAGAAATAAAAGAACTCAAGATCATTATATAGCATAGAAACAAAGCTACTTTAATATAAGCATATGTAACACCCCAAAACCATTCGTTCGCCTAACTACGTCATTAGGCGTGATTAGCAAAATATTAACACGAGACTTAGAGGATAAGAACATAGGTTATATTCTAATATGGAAATAACCTAGTTAATAATATTATGTTTATAAATGAATAAAAGGTGTTTGAAACTAGCTTATGAGTTAGTTTTTATACGAAAATGACCTGGTGGGTTAGTTGAGGGGCTATAGTTGCCAATGTGATGAACTTGATTATGATTAATAAAAAAAATAAAACAATACACACACAAGTGTGTTACGAAAATACATCAGGAGAACACATCTCCTTCAAGATTCAAACCCTAAACACAAGAACATGCTTGAATCCAAGCCAAATCAAGGGGTTTTTCAGTGCATTAGCAAGATGCGGGTTATCTAAGGCCTATAGAACATCAAGGTACCTTTTATTTGGTAGAAATTGATGTTATATTCGTTTTTAATTCTTATGAAAATTTAGGGTTTTGATAAAAACGTGGAATTGATGGTTAATATGGGTTACCCTAGTCTTGGGGAGCCTTAAACATGTATAATCCGGTTACAAATCACACTAATATGTGTATTTGATTTTGATCATATGCTTATGTATATGTGTAGAATTTTGGGATTTAACCTCTAGGTTGAATCAACTTATATCTAGTAATCTTTGTGACTCTTAGGAGTTGTTAATATGAGAAATTTAGGCAAAGTGGTTTAAATAATGTAATATGATGATGATTAGACAAATGGTTATGCTTTGGCTAATCTTGAGCTTTTGAAACTAAGTATATTGGTGGATACACACCAAATGTTTGATGAAATGCCTAGATGAGTTAATCTCAACTAGACATGTAAGAAAATGGCTATGGATTTAGCTGTAAATGGGTAATGAATGCATGATTTATGGATAGTGAATTAATTCCATGTTATGTATTCTAATAATCAAGTTTGACATGTCCCTAAGTTAGGTACAAGAACTAGGGATGCAAACGGGTCAAACGGATGCAAGAATGGACATGAGGTAAGTTTTACTTACACCAATGTATTATAACATAGCTTAATTGTTATAAACATTAGTTTTAAATCTTGAGTGTGAGATAAAGATAAACCCCAAGGGGTAGAATCTATTAAGTGGGTCGCCCTATGTGCGCTCAATACAAAATGTGGTTTTTGACCTTAATCGAGATAATAAGTTATGACCAAATGGAGAAATCCATCAAACGGGTCAACTAATAAAGATATGTGAGAAATGATGTTTTAATCCAAATTAAATCAATTGAATGAAGTCGTTAAGCATGATGTTAAATGGGTCAAGTTTGTGTCACTTGATCCATAGATAAAAACTTGGGTATCATAGTATTATGAACTATGAGTCTAAACAGGTCAAATGGTGATGTCCTCACCATGTGAGTCCAACACTTGATGCTTGTATTCCAAACATTAAGATTCATAAAGTTAAACGGGTCAAATGGCAAGTTATTGCCATTTGAATTCCGAGAAATTAACGTTGCCTATTTAGAAAGCATACAGGTAAATGCATTCGCGCGTGCATGCTCAATGCTAAGAATCATGTAGGATAAACACAAGGTATGGATATGGGTCAAGGCCACCCGGTAAGTCCGTAGTCAAATAAACGTCTTCGGGCGAAGCAACATAGGTGATAAAAGCACTCACACGAAGTGTGGATGCTCATCAAGTAAGTTATTTCCATAACTATGTCTAATGCGCGCTACTATGCTTAGAATCTACTAAACAAGTGAAAACTTGAGAAAGGATGAAAATCTAAGTCCGGAAGGACTTAGAGGCTTTTAAACAAGTCAATGAGTCAAAAACATTGGAATTGGAACAAGAGGTTTCGCCACGAATGGCTAAATTGAAATATTTGACCATGAAGGGGCATTTTGGGAAGTTAAAAGATTTCTAAAGGTTGAATCTAAGAAACTAAATCATAATGAAACAAATCGGATAAACGCTTTTGTTGATCAAGTGTCTAATGACTTGACAACTTAATCGGTAGGCATTTTGTGTGGTCAAAAAGTGTCTTGTTTGATTCAAGGCCTTAACGGGTCAATATGGGTAAAAATCAACACAAACACTTAAAACTTTGAACCGGGTCATAGCATTATGAACCGGACTATAATTTCAGTCAAACAAAGGTTTATTTAGTCGGCAAGTCAATACTTAGGCTTCGGGAATCATCAAATGCGGTTGAGACATGATTCCCATGCTTAAAAATCACCAAATTTACATCAGAAGCTGTGAGCGGCCGCTCACAGAGAACAGCACGACGGCACAATCTTTAAAATTGCATATAAAATCGTAGAAAAATCGTTAGGAGGCGTTCTTTATATGTCTGGAAAGCTCTCGGAGCGTAGAACAATTCTTATTTGAAAGTCGAAGTCGGATTTTTGGTTTTAGAAGGGGTAAAAGTGATCCGAACAGCTGCTGCGCAAAAGTTGCAGCAGTTTGTTCTCCTGATAAAGGGCCGTTTGGCCTGGTTCGTTCCGTTTCGACGTGTAACGACTATTGTACTAGTTTAAATGTATCATTGACAACCCACTAACCATTCCTTGTGTAATGGTGCTAAGTAAGCATGTGATGGAAGTCCCGGAGCAAGGCTCAAGCCGCGATAAGAGCCGAACACACCTGATCACTCATCAAGCTTCCGCATTAGAATTCAAGGAACTCCCGTTAAAATGCAAAATCTTAGAGTATGTTTTAACTACTAAAATGTAAAAATTTGTGGGAATCAAATATGTATTTGATCTTAATGGCTTGAGTTTATAATAAATATCAAAGTTTTAATCGGGAGTGGTTTAAGTAAGGTCCAAACCCGTAAGATTAGACGTTAATCACGTGATTACGGGTTAGGGTCTTACAGCATACCTTGTACTCACCTTGAGTAGATGTAGGGATGACCTCGGATATCACAATTCAAAATATTTAAGCATTCAAGTAGTCTCTCTAACTCTAAGAACAATCCATATGTAAGAACCCATGCTACAAAAGCACATTCAAAGTTTATTAAATCATAACTTTTATATAAAGACAGCAACATAATATAAGCTAGTGTATGTGATAAAATATTCAGCTTAATCCCAAATTCACCATTAAAACACACCACAGAAGCAGTTACCATCTTCCCCAATATATGATGTCTCATGGTATGTCCAGATTATGGTAACTCAATATCATCTCTGATAAAAACAACTTATGAAAAAAACATTGTTGCCTCTGATCTACTGATTTGTAAAACTTACTGAAACAACTGATGCAAAGTTCTGAATCGAAACAACTGTTAGATGACATTGAAAGAACTGATATCGAACAACTTTTACAACTACTTATCCGTAACAATGAAACAACTGATATATTCGTGCTCGGTTGTTTTGTTGTTGTTGATTGAAAGACTACTTCTAATCAGTGCTAAATCTAAAAGCAAACAAACAAAAAACTGAAGAAACTCAATTATAACATGGATTAACAGATATATACTATCATAAAAGGATTTATACCGAAATTCGAAAAAAAAAAAGAATTAAGCATAGATCATCACTATCTATAAACAAAAAAGAGTAAAGCTAATTAAACCTTCACCAATGATAATTAATATCTACAAAGCACACAAATTAACAGGGTAAACTGATAATATATCAAAACAACTTGTATTAGATCCAAAAGCAAAACAAAAACAATCTAAAATTAAAATCAGAAATAGAGAACATAGCATATTGCTTACTGAGGAGGATAGATGATAGATAAAAAATTGAGTTTGTGGAAATCGAGTGACCTTGCCATCAGAAATTGTTAAATCCCTAGATTTGATTGGTTGCATTTGAAGACGAACAAAAGAAGGTGCAGGGGATGACGATTTATGGAGTTTAGAACATTTTTATGGACGTTGATTAGAGTTGGGGGGTTTTAATAGGAGATGGAGGAAGGACTTGAGAACATTGTTTATGGATGTAGGGGATTAAGACTCGATTGTTGCAGATGAAAGATCAGGAGGAGGAGGAGGGTGATACATTGATTAAGGAGGTTGAAGGAATACATATATGGACGAATGAAGAAGCGTATGTTGGAAGGAGGTGCAAAACTGCACATGAACGTGGAGCGGGAAAGATGGGTAGGAGCGTAGATCTAGGTAAACTGCTGAAAACCTCCGTGAACTGCAAAAGCAGTTAAAAAACTGCTAAATTTTGATAGTTTTTTTGAGGTTCAAGGGCTGAGATTAAATCTTATGACAGTTGAGCAGTTTTTTTATGAGTTTCTACGGTCAGAATTACAGCAAAAAACGGTTATGTGTCACACGGTCTATATATATATATATTAATTTATACTTAATATTCTTGTTAATTTAATTATTTTTTTCTTTATAAAGATAAGAAAATAATATTAATATTTTACAAAACTTGATGGATGACATTTATAAATGTTTGTAAAAAAAATGAAACAAAAAACAAAATAAATACACAAAATGGATAAATATTGCTTAAGATATTTGTAAAAACCTACATATTTATGAGTCATATAGACTTATCCTACCCTTATACGAGGCTAAATGCTATACAACCCGTATAGCTCTATACGTGTCCTATAGGCCAGTCGTCAGACGTGATTTGACAACAGTATTAACTTTTGGGAAAATAAAAAAGCTATCCAACACATATAGCTCTATACGTGCCGTATAGGGTTAACATTACACATATAACTCTATACGTCATATATACGTGAGGTTAACAGAAATTCTAGACATATAACCAAACAAGGTGTAATATCTCCTCCCTTTTTAAATCATAGTTGCGTACATATATATATATATATATATATATATATATATATATATATATATATATATATATAGGGGAAGTATATGTGAAAAACCCATATTAGATGAAAAACCATAGTAAACCCATTACTTGGTCCACATGCTTCCACATCATCCCACCAACCATTAATCTCTATTATATTATGAGGGTTAGTTTGGTCATTTTCCATCACCCCCTTCTCTCTCTCACTATATAAATTGTTTTCCCCCCTCTCTCTCTTCATTTTTTTCAAATTCAATTTTTTCAAGATGCCCTCTCTCTCTACCCTCCCCTTCTCTGTCTCTCTCTAGAAGCACCACCACCACCACAACAACCAACGCCACCGCCACCATCGTGGTTGACCAGAAACCCTAACTAACCACTGCAAGGAGGGGAAGAAGGGCAATAATAATAATAATAACTAGAAAAAGAGTCGTTGTTGGAGGTGGTGGAGCTGTCGGAGGACTCGCCATTTTTTATTCTAGTTTTTGCCATTTTTTATGCTAATTGGTTGTGTCATCCAACCTATCAATATGATCAAGGTATTATTATTATTATTATTATTATTATTATTATTATTATTATTATTATTATTATTATTATTATTATTATTATTATTATTATTCAGATCTGTTAGTAATACATGGAGATCTACAAAAACTAACACTAAAAAGTTGTTAAAGAAGCCGTTGACTTTTTCTTTTCAGTCAAATTTGACTCACCATTTTTTATTCTAATGTTGGAAGATGTCTACTTCAACGGATTATAAAAAGGAAATCTAGTTTTTGCACTTCGCCAGTTTTTATTCTAATTTGACTCGCCATTTTTTATTCTAGTTTTTGCCCTACAAAAACTAATAGTTTTTATAATAATAATAATAAAAGTAGTTTGGATGGATGAGAAAGCAGTTGGATGTGTTGATGCGATAATACCTTTGTTGAAACTAGTGGAGTCTTGATCACTATTGTTTCTTTTAGTTATGGTGAGTTTTGAAATATTTGTTTGTAGTTAGGTTTGGGTTTGGGTTTTGTTAGAATAATAATAATAGTAGTTTTGGGGATAGTTTTTGTTCGCATACCAAGTGTTCGATCAAATGCTTGAATGGAAAAAAAACTTATGTTAACGTTTTTTTTATTTTTTTTATTATTATTATTTTGTTTATGTTAGATTTTTATTAGATTGAGGACATGAGGTTGACAGATCACATGTGATTGATGAATAATTTTGTAGTTTTTTTATGTTAGTATATGCTAACACATGTTATCTGTTCCAGTGTTGGTTTTCACGAGTAGGCTATTTGGAAGAAGGAGGCGTTGGTGATGTGGCTGTGGTAAGTGATGTTTTTTTTATAAAGAATATAAATGTTTAATCTTTTGGTGAATAGGGTGTTTAAATAATTTTTGTATTATGTTTAATAAATTTTTGGCAAGTGAAATTGTTATGAACTCGTATAGGGTACATGTCTATTTTTTGCGGTCACACACGTTAGTGATGCTAACACATGCTAGTATATGCCCAACTAACAGGTGCTAGGACCCATATGACATACGTTATTTTTAGTAAGACATGTATTTTAGAATATGCTAACACATGCTACTGATGTCTTTTATTATATTATATATTTCGTGTGCTAGTGTTTTGATTTTAGAATATGCTAACACATGCTATTAATCGTATTTGAGTAGTTGTATTAACATAGTTGTAAAATTGAGTATGATATACTTGGCACTGCATATTTGGTGTTGTTTTATACACATGTTAGTGATGCTAACACATGCTAGTATATACCTAACTAACAGATGTTAGGGTTCATATGACATACGTAGTATATGCCCAACTAACGTGTGTTAGGGTTCATATGACACATGTTAATTCAGTAAAACATATGTTTTAGAATTAACATAGTTGTAAAAATCGCGTTTAGTGTTGTTCATACACATGTTTGAGTATTATACACTTGGCACTTCAAATTGAGTACGATACACATGAAATTTGCAGATTTGGTATTTGTTTATACACATGTTAGTGATGCTAACACATGTATATACCTAACTAACAGGTGTTAGGGTTCATATGACATACGTAGTATATGCATAACTAACGTGTGTTAGGGTTCATATGACATACGTTATTTCAGTAAAACATATGTTTTAGAGTACACTACACATGTTAGTGATGTCTCATTATATGTTTCGGAGAGCCCAACTAACACGTGTTATCTTTTTTTTGTAGGTGAAGAGATGTTTTGTGTTAAAGATGAAGATGGGTATCAAGAACGAAGCATAGCTAGATTTTTTTTATGTTGTTATAATAGTTTTTTATCATTCACAAATAATTATGTATGTATGAAAACTTTTTTGATACATTTTTAGTATTGAATGTAATGATCGTTTTTATCATTTATTAAATAAATACACAATTTATGTGATCTTTTATTATGTTCTTTTAGTATATGCCTGGTAACACATGTTAGCGATGTCTCACACGAGGTCAGAATTTTGCATCACAACACTAACGTATGTAATTTTTTGTGCTGGAGAAAGTGCCATAAAGTAGGAGAGAGGTGACTTGACAAGTGTCAAATCAACCTTTTTAAACCTAGGATTCAGAAAATTAAAGTGGCCCACTTGCTTTAGTAAGATTACCATATTGCCCTTTATCCAATTTTATATTATAGTGGCCCACTTACTTTTGATTATTAAATAGAAATTAATCATGGACCATTGATCAAACTTGATCAATGGTCACAATAGAGTTTCTAAGGTTTTTCATGAAGATGAGGTTTCCTATATATCCACCCCCTATATATATATATATATATATATATATATATATATATATATATATATATTTTTCCATTATATAACTTGGTTTGAAGGGAACATGACAGTTGAAGAAAAGAAAAAATACAAGTAGGAGAATTTCTGAATTTAAAATTGATAACAAGCAAACTTAGAACAAGAACATTATAACGAATTACATGAATGAAGATACTTAATTTCTTTTTTGTATGACCATGTCTTTAGTTCCTACTAATTATTTCTTGGATCATAATCTTGCCAATATTGCATGGATTCATAACCAGATGAGCTACCTTGTACATTATCCGTAGATGACGACGAAAACGACTGGAAAATATTTGGATTATAACCCATTTGATCATTTGCACCCAAAATAAACTGTTGGTAATGAGCAAGATTTGGATCAACGTACTGCGGCTGTGGCTGAGGAGGTGGTGGCTGAAGGTGGTTGGGATAGGTGGTTAGATATCCTAACTCGGACCTCCCTGGTTGAACCCTTTCGGGGAAGTTGAGCTTTGCTTTGTTACCTTTAAACCTAAGTGCAGCTTCATCATAAGCCATGGCTGCGTCTTCCGCGGTCTCAAAAGTCCCTAGCCACACCCGGGCCGCTTTTTGCGGGTCGCGTATCTCTGCAGCCCATTTGCCCCATGGTCGTTGCCTTACTCCTCTATAGTGCCTTCTCCTTTGGTTTGGTTCTGTTGATCATAACACATTCTAATTAATTTACATAAATTATAGATGATACAAAGGAAGGAATTGTTCGTAGGACTGCAAATGAACTGAACTTTTAGCGAACAGTTTATGAACCGTTAGTCAGGAAGTACGTTTGTGTTCGTTCATTTAATAAATGAACCAACACAAACAAAAAAAAATTGTTCGTTTAGTCAAGCGAACGAACATGAATAGATGTCGCGTTCGTCCGTTTATGTTCGTGAACATCCAATAACGTGTTTGTTTGTGTTTGATAGTTTAATAGTAATTTTTTCTGCATTCTTTAATTTTACCAAATAAATAAATAATTTATATGAGCTAATTATATGAAATATATGAGATCAATAAATTATACTTTTACTATAATCATTAAATACATAATTAATGAATACTTCAGGTTTAAATAAATAATTAATGAAGAGAGAATGCGAGCTTAGTTTTGTGAGACACTAGGTTAGGTATGTTAAAAAACTGCTAAAAACAAATATCCTGGTTACATCATGTACACAAAAATGGTAGTTGTGAAAGAATTTTGTGAGCATGTACACATTAGTCAACCAGATAAACCAAATAGAAATAGACATACACGTTTACACTATACAATGGCGTACAAAACGACATGCACACATGCATGCAATCCACAGGACCAACACAAACCCCTTGAACAAGTCATAAGATTACATCCACATTAATTACCTTAAAAGAAATATGTATGCATATATGCATACTAGTATTTAATTTGTATGTTGTTATATATGTTATGTATTTTGGTTCCATTCACATATATATGTTAATAATCCGTGCATACTTGTAATGTTATTTGGATATGCATGTAAATTAATGATATATACTTACATGATTTTCTTTTATTGTTGCATGTTAGCAAAAGATTGTTACGCAGGAGGGATGGTAAATAATAGAAAACAAAACTAAAATATAGCTGAAAAAATTAATTAACAATGTAAAAAGATAAATGAGTTAGAAAATTATCAAAAATATACAACTTTTAATTACCAAAAAGTGTTATTGAATAGTCAAGTTAGTCGTAAACTAAACAAAATAACACTGACTAAACACTAAAAAAGCCCTAGCCATAAAACATACCCTAAAAAAGTTCCTAGCCACCTTAATTAGTAGATAGAGCAGACTTGACTAATTGGTTTACAAAATTGCTCAAAAATAGTGTTTGTTTTGGAAAGTTTTCCATGTCATGTCAAGTTGTTAATTATTTGTAAGTTTTCTTATTTTATAAAGTATATTTCATTTTTTTTAAATTAAAAAGGTACAAATATCATAGATTAATTGGTATTCCCACTTTTCCTAAAAGCTTTGTTTCTTATCTAAACCTTCTTTATATATCTATGTATATATATATATATACATACATATGTGTGTCCAATTGATATAATGTGTGCAATGCAATCTAACAAAAGAAATTAAGTGAAAAAAATGAACCTGGTGATTGTTGAATAACCGGTGATGGTTGGTTTCCATCAGCAGAAGAAGTAGAGTATGACATATCACCATGGTTGTCAGTCGTGGCATCATCACCCCCAATCACATGCGACAGGGCGGATACAATGGCGGTCATATCCTCTTGTGACTGCGGCGAGTACACTGGAAATTCGTCGTCCTCTTCCTCCTCAACCGTCCTCTTCCCTTGTCTTCTACGAAACATCCTTAATTAATATATGTATGTGTGTGTTAGTGTGTATGTGAGTGAGATATCAAATGAATGAATAGCTAGCAAAATACATTTGATAAGTAACTTGTACAACAAGACTTATTTAGAAGAGTGTAGGATCTTAAAGGATAGATGACTACATATATATATATATATATATATATATAGTGTGTGTTGTTCTGCATGGTGTGAAACTTTGAATGCTAAGAATTACGCGTTTATTTCTCTTTATAGATCGAGATACACATGCATATATGACGTACGTGCTTCATTTATGTTTAATATTATTGTTGGTGTTAAAATAAGTAATAATTTATAAATCAAAAGATAATTATTAAACAATGCATGCGATTGGAATGAAAATTGATACTTTAGTTGGTTTCCACGACTACGAATTGACATTTGTGCTATCGGTCACCTTTTATCATTATATATGTATATATCTTAGGTTCAAGTTTCAACACATGAAATTTGAATTTCGTTTATTTAGGTCTATGTTTTACAAAACTAGAATACATATGTATCAAACAAATGCTAAAATTTAGGAGTTTTTTTTTTTTTTTTGATGAATTAGTGTATTTTTTCAAAGTTTTTGTGCCTTTAGTAGTTGTTAGACTTGAATTTGTGTTTTTGGGACTTCCGCAATCTAAGATTGCGGAAGTAATGACATGTACAATGAGTTGGAAGTCTCAAAAGCACATTGCCATGTCAACCACTTCCGCAATCTTAGATTGCGGAAGTCTCAAAAACACATTGCCAGTCAGCTTCATCAAGTCCATCGTCGTTGCTTTTTGTTGAGTCACATTGCCATGTCAACCACTTTCGCAATCTTAGATTGCGAAAGTCCTATTTTCACAATTTGAAGTCTGACAATAACCAAAGTCACAAAAAGGTTGGGAAAAAACGCTATTTCATCAAAACACTCAAAATTTAGTTTGATGTATATTAATTATGTGTGTTACTTAATATTTCTTTATCTTTTTTTTTTCATATAAATAAGGATACTCACAAGTATATCGTTTACAAAACATAAAACAATAAATTTATGGGAATGTATATTGGGCAAGGTGCTAGCAACTCCATCGATGCTCTTGTGGTTCACATTATATTATCACATAGGATTAATAAGTTCAATGAAGAGTCTTATAATCGGGAATTATATACGACCAAATTAAGTTTATGGACATGTTCATGTAACTCCTTGATTAACATAAGTTTGCATTGTTTAAGATATATGACCGCACCATAACTAAGTAACTAAGTTGTCATTACCATTGCAGTGTAGCAGTAGAGACATTGGTGGACAATGATAGAAGACCTAAGGGATCATGGGTTCGATTCTTGAGCCAGACGAGTTTTACCGGTAATTTCATCGTCGTGCCTACGGACAGGTGTGTTACCGGGCCGGTTTTCTTCGGAATTGGTGGTTGACAACTCGGATACTCTCGAAGTACTTGAATTTGTCGAAAAGGTACGCCGAGAGTGCATGGGTTTAATTTGTTGCCGGTTCAAAAAAAAGTAACCAAGCTTGTAGTAATTACGGAATCGGTTGCAAAAGGTAACAACCAATCACTGCGAACTTATAATTAAAGAACTTTTATTTATAATTCATTAGTATTTACAAAAAGAGAGTACCAACAAGAATTTCGTTGTTTCACCTAGAATAGAAGTGACTTATATGCTCAGATCACACATTCACACTATGATAAGACAACTTAAAGGTTTGTTAAAGTAAGCTTTTACGTAGGCTTAGAAGTCGGATATTTTACTCGTAGAAAGATGCTTAGTGTAAATGTAAAGTTATATAAATAAGAAGTTAAAATATGAGCCATTTTTTTTTCAAATTATATTTGAGTAATATTGTTTAGAGAAATTGGATTTTAACACCCTGAACTATTAACAATTGGCCACTGACGTGGCATGGTGATGTATCCATTTTTGCTGATGTGGCATGGTGATGTATCCATTTTTGCTGACGTGGCATGAGGAATTGGATTTTAACATCCTGAACTATTGATTATTGGTCACTGACGCACCAAAATACAAAATTGATGGATTTGAGCTTGGTTCAAGAGTTTCAAGTCATCATCTCTGTCTTCTATAGTTCAATTATTTGTATTGTTCGGTCATTAGGTTCTTTGTAACATTGGACCAAGATCCATCTTTGTGGTGAATCATTTTGGACAATAATCACACTTGAAGATATTTCGTTTGTTTTTGCTTTGTTTGTGTTTGATTTGTTAACCATTTACATGTGTATGTTAACAAAATGATTCACCACAAAGATACAAATGGTTAACAAATCAAACTTGTTAACCATTTATATGTGTATGTTAACAAAATGATTCAACACAAACCAAATCAAACACAATCTGACTTGAAACTCTTGAACCAAGTTTAAATCTATCAATTTTGTAGTTTAGTGCGTCAGCAGCCAATAATCAATAGTTCAGAGTGTTAAAATTCAATTCTCCATACCACGTCAGCAAAAATTAACCATGGTTAGTTTGAGGGTGATACAGGCCAATAAGTTGAAAGTACAGTACGGTGTTATACAATTTTGTAGTTCAGTGCGTCAGCTGCCAATTGTTAATAGTTCAGGGTGTTAAAATCCAATTTCCCTATTGTTTATCAGAAGGGTTGTTTTAAAAGGGTAATTCAACAACAAATTGTTAAACCATGCAAGTCACATGTTTCCCTATAGTATATATTCACAATCTTTGACAAAAATTGAAATGTTTAATCATATAAAAATATAGATAGTTTAAGACTAGAGAAATTAAAGACTTCAATGACAAAAATTTCACCACGGTCGTTGAAAGATTAGTTAAAAAAAAAAAACTGACTTTTCAAAATGTCTACTAGTGATGGGTCTTTTGCAACTTGCAAGGCGCTACTTACTAAGACTGTAAGGAGTGGGGGCGGGAGAGAGGGCGGGAGGGGCTTTCCTGGGCGGGAACACCGCCGCCGGTGGGGCGGGAAGGCTGGCGTGGGGCTGGGGGCGGGGAGAGAGTCACCGGCGTGGGGGGAGTAGGGGGGACACGTGGCAGCAGCAGATTGGTCAGCTTTTTTTTTTATTTTTTTTTAACTTTAACACAATATAATATTATTTTCTTCCCCCCCTCTTCCCCCCCCCCCCCCCCCCCCCTTCCACTCCCCACAATTATTTTCCCCCCCACAAGGGTCCCACAAGTGCCACATGGCGCTTCATCCCCCTCTTTCCCGCCCCCCCCCCCCCCCCCCCCCCCCCACTCCTTATAGTCTAAACATAATAATTGGAAGAACGAAAAAAGAAAATCAACAATTGTAAGCCTCTCCGATAATAATCATTTTCGAATAAGATTTTATTTCATGCTTTTCTTTTCGGTCGTTATTGAATGGGGCGTGTTTGCGACGAACATTCTTGTTAACTTTGATGATATGATTTTGGTAATTGACTGATCCTTTCAAAGCTTTTCGATATTTGTCAAGATTTATCTTTTTCTCAATGATTTTCCATTGATTCATTTGATGATATGATTTTGGTAGACTGATCTTCTTCATTGATTCATTAGATGGATTCGAGTCGACGGTGTAAAATGAAAAAAAAAAATGTTGTCGAGGCTATTATTTTCACGGCTTGGTGGATTATTTGGAGATTTCAAAACGAATTTTGTTTAATTTGGTCGGCAATAGGAGTACAAAGAAAGCCTTTTTGATTTGATTGTATCGATTCCTTATTCCTAGTTTGCCTTTAAAAAAATTAATTGCAAAAAGCTTATGTTTTTTTTGAACGTTAACTTTCATTAAAAACACAAGGGGAAGACCTCAAAACAAGGACCACACCCCCAAATTACAACATATACAAAGGACTAGAACACCAATTCTCCCAAAGGAGATCATTGTGTTTAGACCTATACTTTAACCATAAGAACGACATAGATTTAACATTCCCAATCACAACCGAGGCCTTCGGCTCCTCTCCCTTAAAAGTCTTGTCGTTCCTTGCCCTCCAAATCATCCAAAAAGTCACTAATATAATCCCGTGCACTATCTTCTTACCCCACTTTCCTCCCGGAGCGAGCTTGTATAAGGAAAGCAAGTCCTTCGTATGAAAAACAAAAGTCGTGTTTAAGCCGCACCATTTCCAAATACTAAACCAAACCCCGTATGAGAACCCACAACCGGAGAAAATATGGTCCGCGGTTTCCATGGCATCATCACACAACTTGCAACGATCATTGGGAATGAAGACGTTTCTTTTTTTAAGAGCTTCGACAGTGGGAATCCTATCCAACTCGGCCCGCCAAGCAAGAAATTGGCACTTCAACGGAACCCAGTTAACCCATTTAAACTTAAAGAAATAACCCGGGTCTCTATGCTTCTTCACAAAACCTTTAACTTCAGCCACCGAAAAACAAGGATTATTGGCCCAAACCCATGAATCTTTAACCGCGGAAATATGGGCCTGAGACAACTTACTAGACAAATCGGCCCATTCTTGAACCTCCCCCAACCCCACCGGTTTTGTAAAATCAACTGGGCACCATGTTTCATTTACCCAACAGTCCTTAATAAGCCACTTCTTAGAAGATGAGGCCCGATAAAGAAGGGGATACATATGCATCAATGGATCAGGAAATAACCATCTATCCTCCCAAAACCGAATTCTACTACCATCGCCAAGATTCCCTTTCAAGAGTTCAAGAAAGAACTTATCCCCGCATTTGAATCTTTCACAGTTTAAAACAATCGCAGACCAAACTCCCCCGCTGCCCGAAATGCGAGGAAGGCCGGACCACCTACTCCTACCATTATGACACGCCAAGATGATCTTTTTCCACATAGTCCCTTCCTCCACACGAAAGCGCCAAGCCCACTTAGACAATAAAGCTTCATTAACATCTTTAAGACGATTAATGCCCAAACCCCCTTTGTCTTTATCCCGAGTCACCCTATCCCAGGCAACCCAATGCACCTTATTTTTTTCGCCAGAAGACGACCAAAGAAAACCTTTCATAAGGCTTTCTAGAGTATCTATCACCCCCGCCGGGGCCTTGTACAAAGAGAAATAATAAATTGGCAAGCTTTGAAGGACCGATTTAAGCAAAGTGATTCTCCCTCCAAATGAAAGAAGATTCGCTTTCCAAGAGGATAGTCTAGCTTCAAACACTTCAACTATTTTCCGCCAACAATTAATTCTATTCATATTAGCCCCTACCGACACGCCCAAGTAATCAAAAGGGAAAGAACCAACCCGGCACCCCATAACCGAAGCCATAGCTACAATATCTTCATTATCTACTCCCGAGCCATATAAAAACGACTTATGGATGTTGAACTTAAGACCGGAGCAAATGTGAAAAATTCTAAAAATTCTCGCCACCACCAAAATATTAGAAATCGACCATTTGCCCATTAAAAGGGCGTCATCGGCGAAGAATAAATGGGAAACCTCCGGACCGTTCTTAGCTAACTTCACACCTTCAAAAACTTCCAGTTTGGTCGCTTTGTTGAGAAGACAAGTGAGAGCTTCCATAACAATTAAGAATAAGAACGGAGAGATAGGATCACCCTGACGCAACCCTTTGTGACACTGGAACTCAAAAGTGGGCGATCCGTTAACAAGAATCGCCGATCTAGCTGAAACTAAAATGCCATTAATCCACATTCGCCACTTCTCCGGAAAACCCATTTGCTCCATAACCGAAAGAAGAAAACTCCAATTAACGTTATCATAAGCCTTCTCGAAGTCTATCTTCAAGAAAAAAAGGCTTTTTGCGCGCCTTTTACACCAAGAAAGGATTTCATTCGCGACTAAGGGCCCGTCAAGAATATTCCTATCACTAAGGAAACCCGTTTGATTATCCGAAATAACAAACCCAATCACCTTCTTTATTCTCAGAGACAAGACTTTGGATAAAACTTTACTAATGATACCCACCAAAGTTATTGGTCTAAAATCCTTAAGCCCAAGAGGATTATTGACCTTCGGGATTAACGTAATAAACGACGACGCACACCCACGGCTGATAGTGCCCGTTTCAAAGAATTCAGAGAAAATCTTCAAAAAATCATCTTCTAGATTATCCCAAAAGTGACAGACAAATCTAAAATTGAACCCATCAGGGCCCGGGGCTTTATCTTTACCACAATCAAAAACCGCATCCTTGATCTCTTTTCTATTAAATGGCGCAATCAAGCCTTCAACCAAATGCTCTGGAATTTTATTCAAACCTTCACAAATAAGGGTAGGTCTAGACGGGAATCTATCTTTAAAATGGCTACTGAAAAAACCCATAACCTCCTTTTTGACTAGACTAGGCTTCGTCACCCACTCCCCATTAACCATCAAACCTTGAATTGTATTCGAAGCTTTTCTACCGTTGATGATTCTATGAAAGAAAGCCGTGTTATCGTCCCCATATCTAGCCCAGTTCACTCGAGACTTTTGTAACAGGTCCTTTGCTTTTAGAAGCTCCTGTTCCTCAATACCCTTCTTGCACTCCTGCCAGACCCATTCTTCCTCTTCTAGTAATTCACGGTGTTCCAATTCAACTTCTACCCGCTCAAGCTCATTTTGCAATAATCTAAGCTCTTCACTTTCTTTAAGCTCAACCTGTTTTTTCCAATCAATCAAACACGATTTTAAATACCTGAGCTTGGAAGAAAAGACCACATCCGCGGCCCCTGCCATATTGAAATTGGACAAGGCGTTAGAAACTACGGCAGCGCAGCAACCTCTATCCAACCACGAATTGAACCATCTGAAAGGCCGCGGACCGAAATTTTCATACACCACAGTCAAGAGCAAGGGGTTATGATCAGACAAGTATCTCGGTAAAGCCCTCAAACAAGCTTCAGGCCACCGGTTAAAAAAATCCTCATTCACCAAAAGTCTATCTATCTTGCTGAACTTCAACGAAGAACCTTTCTTAGATAAACATGTAAATGATCCACCCTTCATACCATATTCCAAAAAACCTGTAGCAGCAATAAAAGAATTGAAACAGTCGGCATCAGCCTTGTCAAAAAAACAACCTTTCCGATCCTCGGCGAGCCTAACGGAATTAAAATCCCCAAGCAAACACCAACACCCAGGGCTGCTACTGACCAAATTCGACAATAAATCCCAAAGAGACCTTTTATCAACCAACTTATGCGGAGCATAAATATTAAGAACATTGAGCAAAGTCCCGTCTTTCTTCAAAAACCCCTTTACCAAAATAAAATGTTGATTCTTAACAGATGAAACTTTGGTAAATTTATTAGGATCCCAAAAGGACACCAAACCTCCCGATCTCCCCCTGGCTTCCACGATTTCAACTTCCACATCCGTGTTTCCCCAAAACTTAGCACATTTAAAACCCGACATATCCCTAAATTGAGTTTCCTGTAAAGCGACAAAAGAAACTCCATTTTTTTGCTTAAGACTTTTGACCCATGAATCTTTGCCATATACTCCCAAACCCCGAATATTAAGAGAAATAAAATTCATACCGGAACGTTTTGTAATCCTTCTTGAATAACGAAATCACTAACCAACTGAGATTTATCCTGCAAGTGAGCTCCCAGAGCAACCCCGAGTTTTACTGTTTCTTCCACTTCTACAATAACCTCAGGAGAGAGAGCCGGGTGTGGAGCCTGTGTATCATCCCTAGTCGAAGATAGCCCACCTTCCTGTAAAAGAGCTTCACCCTCCTCCATATTCTCCAGAAGTTGCTCAAAAGAGGGAACTGAGTCCACCGAGTGTCTGTCCAAATTAACGCCATTTTCAATCACTGGAGAAATATGATTGCGCTGCTGGGCCACGATAACCGCCGGATCCATAGGCCCAATTAAGGAATTTAAATCGAATGGGTCACTACCACT
Organism: Ambrosia trifida; assembly: GCA_028751855.1. NCBI lineage: Eukaryota > Viridiplantae > Streptophyta > Magnoliopsida > Asterales > Asteraceae > Ambrosia > Ambrosia trifida. The sequence continues at coordinate 107,765,314 of CM054123.1, read as the reverse complement.
GGGCTTGTTTCTATTCTTCTTTTTAGATGGGCCTGAATTATTAGAAGACCCACTTCCAGATTTCTTAAATCGATAAATCTTTCTCTTTCTATTTAAAACACAAGCGAAGCCCCTTTTCTTTTTACTACTGCCACATGCAGTCCCTAAGGAAACTTCCACTCCACCTTCTTTATTACAATTCAAACTCCTTCTGTCCGAAATATCCTCCCTCCCATAACCAACATTAATGGTGCGAGCACAATCATAGGGGGTTTCCAAAAAAACCTCCTCACCATTATTATTACCAAAATTAATGTTGCCGGAGGATTGAACATCAACAACCGGAGAAACAACCGGTGTCATGCCGGCATCCCCTGAGACTGTCTTCGAACCGACTACCGGTGTGTCAACCGAGGCACCATCATTATCCCTTGCCACTGATGATCCTGAAGAATCACTAACGTGTTCCTTCGGAACTTCCTCAAACTCCGGTATCCATTCACCTTGCTCTTCCGAAACCCAAATTCGAAACTTCCGGTTCTGCCAATTAAGAGTAATTTCCTCTAGGACCCTCTTACCATCCCCTACAAGAACGCCGATGTATTCGAAAGACAAGTCCCTGTCCCTTTCAGACACATTTGCTCCATGGACGATCACACCAAACAGGCCTCCTATCGTATCAAAGACAGTATTGGTGCATAGATGTAATGGTACACCTTGGATTTTCAGCCATGCTACCCTCTCATACCCTAACGTTTGCCCTTCCCAGAATGAGATAGAAGCAATCTGTTCTTTCAAAGTTTTAGCCGCCTCATAAACCATCGCCGCCCTTTCTTTATTTTCAAACGATAACAATACATCCAAACCACCTAAGTACTGGGCAGTAACCGGACCCGGACATAATTTGCTAATAATCACGTACACTTTCTTCACCGAATCAATATTAGCCATCTTGGCTACTAATGCCTTCCCATACAAAGATGAAAAAGCCTTACCATTACTAGCAATGGTTATCGATCTACCCACCAAAAGATCTTTAAAAGATCTGGAACCGGAGGCAGACGACCCCCCATTGTTCTTTGGAAAACCCTCACTCTCTTTATGGAATGTGCTATTATTATCATTATTATGCATATGTTGCCTCTCATCTTTATTAGTGTATATGTTATTATCATTATGATGAACAAATTTCTCTCTACGATTATCAATCTCACCCTCTTCTAGCACAAAACGAGCAATGTTAAACCAAAGTTTTTCCTTCCCCATTCTAATCCCCCGAAGGTTACTAAGTAATTCCTGTTTATCTTTGACATCTAGCATTGACACAAAACCAAAGCGATTACCTCCTTTATCTCGTTTTCTTGCGATATACAGATCGTAGATCTGCCCAAAAGGTCTTATTTGAGCCGATAGATCATTCCCGCTGCATCCCTCCGGAAGATTAGAGACAAATACCTTGGTAATTCGTGCTTGGATGTTCGCCGGAATCGGTGCATTCCGGCGTCGGGTAGACATGCCTTAGAATTATCCTCTTCTTTCTTCTAACAGGTCAAAAGCTTATGTCGACAGTGGATAATACATTTTAATCCTATTCATCCTAAGTCATATTTATGCTTTGCTTATTAGACAAACGAGTTAAAAGATAGGTTTTGAAAGTTATGCAAATCAAAGGCAAACTTTTGTAGTTCTCAATTTTGTGTCAAGTTGTTGTATTTTGACGTTACCCTTTAAAATGCTACTTTATATAATTTATTTACTAGGAGCTTGTTTTTTGGAATATAAGAACTTTAAGCATACACATTCAAACTAGACCTTTTTTTTTCTTTTGTTTATTTATTTAGCATTCTAAACTTCAAACTCTCAAAAGCTCTCCACCTACACCCCATTACTATATAGAAGATCTTGACAATGGATCAATAGTGTTTTATTGTATTTTATTAATTTTTAGTTATTATAATTAATTAATTTTAGGCAGATTTTATTTTTCTTAATGCTTTTTAAGATACGTCGTTATATAAAATTTCAAGCATGTCGTTGCTATATATACCTATTGTTATCTACTTTTCAATATCAATTTCGCTAGGAAACAGAGTTATGAGTAATAATGTACAACTCATCGAAATACAAATATACATGTTATCACAACTTCCTCGCTTTTAAGGATTTTGTTTTTTATTTCTTTTTTTCTTTTTTATTTTTTGTTTACCCTTTTCATCCTAATAAAATAACGTAATGTTTTATAACATTTTAAATAAACCGTTCTGGCGTACTTAACTTTACCTATGTATTGATAAAAGTATCGCGTTTAAATTTGAATGGGTAAACAATAATAGATTTGTTTTTTGTTATTTTATCACGAAGAGCCGACCAATACCGTCCAAACAACTTTGATAATGATACCAGTATTTCTTTTTATGGTTATCAATAAATTTTTTGTTGATTTCATAGTTCTACACGAGAGAGTATCTTTTTGTACGGTAAGATTCAACGAGTGTTAACTCCATTGTCGTACCATGACGAATCGAAGGGACACTGTCTCAACAATATCGGTACAACGGCAATTCTGAATTAACAATATCAGTAATGGTATAGTTACTCTAGGAACTATTACTGGTATTCGTTTAAATAGTTTTCAATCGATATAAAACGCATGTCGATATCTTAAGGTTGGCACTGACATTTTTTTGACCCATTTTATTATGATAACTTTTATATAGTTTCTTAAATAATTAAATGTCAATTATACTTTTTAGTAACTTTATGTTATCATAATATGGGTATGTTTGGCAAAAAGTTTTTAAGAGCTTCAAGCTCTGAGCTTTTAAGAAAAAACTGATATTTAATAAAAAATCTTGTTTGGTTAAAGGAGCTTCAAGCTTTTATGTTAGGAGAAAAAACTCTATATTGAAAAGTTACTATACTAGCGTTTAAGAAAAAACTCATACTAGCTACAAGCTTTTAACGAGTAAATGACACAAATACCCATCTATTATCTATTGTTGACGTGGTGTTCAATGGTGGCCTCAACCCCCTTTGAATGTGTCACGTGGCATAATGGGGTGAAGACTTTATTATTTTTGAATTATTTCGTTTTTATTATTAAAAAAACCATAGGATCCCATGGGGCAATGAGTCTTTTTAGGAAAAACAAAATTTAAAAACAAAATTGGATTTTTCTCTCTAATGTTTCCTCCTATAATTTTTAAACGTTAATATCTTTTATATACAAGATTTTTTAAAGAAAAAAATTACACCAAATTAATGAGCGTTTTATTATCTTTCCAACGAGTACCATAGTGATATATAAAAAACGAAAAAAAAATGACTATTTTTTTGTAGGGTTTTATTCATACAAGGAAAAAAACACAAACTGTTCAGGTTATTCATTAATCATGTATAGACAAGTCATTAATTATGTTCAAACCAATAAATATGAATTCTATTTACAACAGGTGTTGGCATTTGAGTTGTACATTGTTTTATGTTAGGTTTTAATATTAGAGTTATACATTGTTTAAGGTTAAGCGTTAAAAATGGAGATACATTGTTAATTCTTTTAGGTTAGGTGCTACTCGAAACTTTCCTGCATGTAACTGTAAAGCGCAGCAGTCTATTTCGTATGTAAAATTGTTATGTCATATTAGATTTCTCATCCCGGGACATTCTCGGGATATAAATCTAGTTCTATTATAAAAAAAACATCCATACAAGATTTTAGTTAATGCGCATTTTGGTCATTTTATATATTTTATTAAAAGCTTCAGCTATCCTGCCAAACACCAAAATATATTTAAAAAGCTACAGCTACCAACTTCCATCCACCAGCTTCCAGCTACGTACCAGCTACCAGCTAATTTTGCCAACCATACCCTATGTGTTATTAATTCTTAACGATGTCTAATGAATCATGTTAAGCGTAACATGTTATTCGTATTATTGAGTTGCTTATTGTAACACCCCAACCGATGGTGGAAACATCGGGGTGCCACGTATTGATGATTGTTTTCAGTAGCACATGGTATAAAATTTTAAATAATTTATTCAAACATAATATCCAAAATATTAAATGATGTCTAAGAATTCAAATACATGATATCAAATAACAACTTCAATAACTTCAAATAAAACTTCAAGTAAAATCCTCATGCTAACTCAAGCCTCAGCTTCATTGTTACCTGAAACATGTTAATTTTGAAATTATTTTGGGTCAACATAAGTTGGTGAGAATTACATAGGTTTTTGATAATAAAATGAATAAAATGTTGTGCAATTCATGTGTCATGTCAATCTAGCCCATATGTGAGAACATACTAGAAATAAATCGAGTGCATAATCAACCCTGATGACTGTTATAATGTGATACATACCATACGCTCATGGTCCAAATGAATATGTTATGCGATAACAAACACCCACGTAACCTTTGTAGGAGGCACGTATCCGGGTGGGATTGTCAGTCCAATAGATCTATCAATGTATACCGTCGGCTTGTACGGAGTTAATGATTATGCTAGAATGGTGCTTACTCTAATCATGCTCAAGACATAATGCAACATAGAAAACACATAGACACATTGATGATTGAATTGCAATGATAATGTTATAACATGTTTCACCCCAAAAATGGTGATAATAAAAGGGGCTATGTAAAACTCACCTTAGCAAATGTTAAACTTGTTGAAAAGATGAAATAATAGTGTTGCCCAAAATGATTCCAAATATCACCCTATAATAAGGTAATATATAATAAGTCTAAGTCTAATTAACTTATAAGTGTATCCTAGGGTTTCGATTTGGGGATATCCAATTGTTGAATTTAAATTAAAATGTTAATTAACAAAGGAAAATTTGAAAATTAATGAAAGAAAGTCTTTTTATAAAATTTGAATTTTGAATGGACACATTAAAGTATTTGAAGTATAAAAATAATTTTTATAAAATTATTTCATTTAAAATAGATTTTTAAATCTATTTATTACAAATAGCCAATATTTAACTTTAATATTCAAAAATACTAAAATTAAAGAATTTCTATTTTAAAAATCATATTTCTGTTCTAAATAATTAAAAATAATTTGTATAAAATTTTGGTGCAAAAATGATGAAAATTGGATTTATTATGATTTAATTATGATTAAATCTAACAAAATTGATTAAAAATATGAAATAAATGTTTTTACTGAATTAAAAATTATTTCAGTAAAGTTTAACTTTATAAAAAGTCAGGATAATTTTTGGAGAATTTAATAAAAATTTTTTGATATATAAATGGATTTTTATAAATATAATAGTATAAAAATGATTTAATTATTATAAATATTAAATAAATGAATTTTTGAAAAACAAAAATTGTAAATAAAACTTTTGACTCAGATTTAATAAATGTAATTTTTTTAGAATTTATAAAATAGTTATAATATTTAAAAATGAATTTATAAAATTAAAAAGGTTTAATATATATATATATATATATATATATGTGTGTGTGTGTGTGTTAGTTTGTTTAAAAGAAAAAGGAGAAAAAGGAGGGCAGTAGCCGGGACTCGAACCCGGGTACCTTCTGTTGCAGACCATGGTCACAACCACTTGGCCTAGGCCAGTGGTTGTGATATTCTCTGATTAGAATTTAATTAATACGCTGTGCCCAAATCAGTTTATCCCCAATTTTATACGAACGAACCCTAGAAATTGCAATTGAACAAATCACACATCAATAGCCTAATTAACCATAGGGCTATTGCTGTGTGATGGCCGATGAACATAACCCACAAAAGAAATAGGACTCACAGTGATGAATTGTGCTCGTTTGCCCGGTCAAAGCCAAAGTCAAACGTTTGATCAAAGTAGCTTAATTATCAGTGTTAGAGAATAATTGGAGGTTGAGAGAGAGGTGTGAGCGAGTTGTGAATGATCGTAGGTCATCTATTTATACTGAGGATCAAAGGTTTAGGTTAATTGGAAAGTTTGACCTCGATTAATTGTAGACGCGTAGGGTTTTCAAATTAGGTTATGATTCGTTGTAATTGACGTGTAATTGAGTCACACTGGGCCGATAATCACATGAATTTACCATATAAAGATCAATCACGAGTTAATTCCTTGGATTGAATCACACGTTAACCCACAGTTGACTTTCTTTGTCAACTGTGAAGGTTTTAAAACGCGTTTATAATTAATAATGGTCCGGGTTTATTACAAGTTGAAAGGCTAGCCCAGTTGGTTGGATGGTGGTGTTTGTGTGACCCGGTCTTGGCGCGGGTTCGATTCCCGACCAAGACATTTAATTTTTATACATTTTTAACACACACAATCACATATATATCTTTATATATATAGTACTAGGGTTTCAATAATGCGACAAAAATAATAAATGCGAACATATAAGATGAAACTTGACGTTTTTATTAATGTCAATGGTGTAACGTACAAGTTTTAAATGCGTAATGTTACACTTATGTTGATTAACGGTGTTAGACATGTATCATATCATTCACATTATTGCACAAGTGTCATTTAACCATGTAAAACGTACTATGTAACCCGTTTAATAAACACATCCGTGTTAATCTTTAAGAAAACGATCAACACATTTAGTTAACGTCTCATATTCAGATTCACTAGTCGCATAAACATATCGGATTGAATACGACCTATTAATTTACACATGGTTGAACACGACCTTGTGGTGGAGTGGTACCGGGAAGTGAGGGAGAGACACTTGATCCTTGTGGTCATGGGTTCGACTCCTGATCCCTCCAGGTTTTACCGGTTTGCTGCCGTCGTGCCTTCGGGCGGGTATGCGGGCCGGGTTTTCCCTGGAACAGGAGACAGGTGGGCTAGAGGGCTCCGTGCGTGCGGATTGGGCCGCTACAAGATACGTCTTGTGGGCTACCTTTAACCAATGGGGGCCGCGTACGGACTACCCGGCAATACTTTAGTTCGTCGTTCAAAAAAAATTTATATACACATTTAGATTTTTTTGCCAAAATAGTGCTACAGGACGGGATTTTTTTTTATTTGGAGGGTGTCAGATCAAGATTTAAACTTTTGGTGAAACCGCAAGTTCAACTTGCGGTTTCTCTCTCCTACTCACCAAAAGTGCATGATCCTCCCACCTAGTCAACGACAAATAAGCATAAACCGCAACTTCAAGTTGCGGTTTCACCAAAAGAACAAATCCTAATCTGACACCCCCTAAATGCACAAAACTAGGACTATTTTGGCAAAAAAATCTACACATTTAAGAGCTTGATCTATCCTTTGGCGGATTCGAGAAAGCTAGGGGCTGGCTCCCTAAGGGTCCAGCATGCTGTGGGGCTCAACTCATGACGTCAAACAAATTAAATTCACAACACATTAATAAATTTTTGATGAATAAAGTGATCGATAACGCGTTGTTGTAACATATGTTGATGCTTTAGGTGCACGTGTAGGTCTGGTATTGTTAACCATATGTGAATCTGATACCATCTTTGTTGCTTTTACTTTGCTTTCAATTCGTCTAACATTTGTGTGTTTTTTCGACGATAAAAAACTAGTTTTCACACAGCAAAGGGTGTCATAAATCTAACAGAAACATGCTAAAAACAAATGTGGATGCATGTGTGGTAGGGACTACTTTAAACTGTGTGCACTTTTGTGTCGCATTGGATCATGAACCATGGTTTCAAAGTCGAAAAAGTATAGATGTGACTTTATCGGATATTGATTCCATGCGTGGGCTTAAATGGGTACACAAGAAAAGACCAAGTGCCGAATATTGAACTCTGGTTCATGCTAAACATTTCTGGAAAACCAAAAGCGTTAAAATTAATAAAATAATAATGCATAGGGAGTTACCTAGTCAAGATATTGTAGACGTATTTACTATTTTCATGATGGATTTATCCATAATAACATAATATGGGATACAATTTGTATTTTTTTTAAAGGCAAACAAACGATGTGCCAACTACTCGGTGTACAATTGGTTACAAAAGCACCTCATACGCCATTGGGTGAAAATATGTTTTAGGTGTTTGCCCACAGGTAGCGTTGGGTAGTCAGAACCCACCAAACCACCAGTTTTGAGGAAAACCTGCCCCCACCCCCTTGAAGACACGACAGTGGAAAATCAGTAAAACCCGATGGGATCAAGGATCGAACCTGACACCTTAAGGAGACTAGTCTCTACTCATTATTTCACGTGTCACTCCACCACTCCACCCATCGTTGGTTAATAGTTATTTATGTTTCCGTTTGATACGTTGATTCTTTACCCACGGCATAACTTATCTATTGCAACGGCCGTTCATCGGTATAAAGGGCCTTGAAATTTTTGTTTTTAATCATCCTAACACGGTTCCATGTCGTAGTAATAGTTTAAGTGGGAACGGTCAAAATCTTGATGCCATTTGTAAAGTTTATCCTGACTATATGTAGTTGATAAGAGGTAGTTTTTTCAAATCAATAGAGTATCTATTTTATATCGTAAAATATAGTTATTTTTATGTTTTACTGTGATGAACCAAACTAATATCTTTAATGTTTGAACAACAGTAGTGGTACAAGTATTCATTTTTGTGTTTTTCCCGTGTAAATTTGGTTGAAACAAAAATGTATTAGCAACAGAGTATCTATTTTATACTTTATAGCGAATTTTCGTACCGTACCAGTATCGTGACAAAATTAAGGAACTTAGAACTTATACCATCACAACAATATTGGTACCACATTGATATCGGTACTATTTGAATCATTACTGATAATCATTTATAAGGTTATCGGTGTATGTAAAACACGAGATGATATCATTTTAGTCACAACGTTATTCAGTTTTATATTTTAGTTGCTATACTGAATGCCGGTGATACGTGCCACATGTTTTATGAAGCCACCAACACCACCATGCAACTATGCTCAATGATAACCCACGTTGTTCACATGCAGATAGTTAGTGGGGAAGTTTAATTTAGTTATTTATGTTTCCATGCTGCATGATTAGAGTAAAATAAAGTTAAGATCATACATTGTAAAAAACATATATATCTATGTATCTGCTTGGGGTGCAAACTAGTCGAGCCGAGCTCAAGCTCGACTAGGCTCGAGAAAGAGAGCTCGAGGTCGAGCTCGGCTCGATTTGAGCTTTGCCTTCAAAGCTCGAGCTCGGCTCGTTGGTCATTTCACAAGCTCGAGCTTGGCTCATTGTTAATCGATTAGTTAATATATCAAATAAAAATAGAATAACTAATAAGCTCCTTTAGGCTCGCGAGCTCAATAAGTGAAGCTCGGGCCCGAGCTCGTTTACTAAACAACTTTAAATAAGGGGTAAATATTAATAAAACTAATATTACACTAAACTCGATAAAGCGCAATGAGCCTGGCGAGCTTCACATGCAAGGCTCGAGCACGGGCTCGATAAATAAACGAGCTTTGTTTTAGGCTCAAGCTCGATAAGGCTCAGCTCGCTTTGAGCTTTAGACCGAGCCGAGCTCAAAAGGCTCGCGAGCGGCTCGGCTCGTTTGCACCTCTAGTATCTGCTAAAAAAACTTCTAATTTTTTTGACACCGGTGTGGGTTTTGGGAGTGAAAGAAGCAAGTTCACTGATTCCTTGAAATTGGTAGGTTTTCTCCAACATGCACGAGAAGTGTATTATGGCCAGTTTAAGTTTCACTAATTAAAATAAAAATAGGTATAAACCCTAAGTTTAGACCAACCAACCTTATCTAAAGATGTCAATTCAAACTTGAAATATATACATTTTTATATATAAAATTATTTAAAACAAAAAATAATTATAAAGTTTAAAATCCATTATTATTATTATTATTATCATTATCATTATCATTATCATTATCATTATCATTATCATTATTTACTAAAACTAACCCAATCAAACAAAGTTTTATAACATAATAACTTTAACGGTTTTAGTTTTGAGTCATGCATAACCATCTAAACGACTAAACCCAACTCTCATATACCCATTTAAACTAATGTGTCCCAATTTAAAGCTTACTATTTTAAACCTATAAAAAATAACTAATTTTTTTTCTTATGTCTTCTTCGATTAGAGTATCAGATGACTATTAGGGAGACATGAGTAAGGGTGATTTTGTTCAATTGTTCACTATTCACGTTTTAAAAAATCGGATAACTAAAAGATTATTTAGAAATAAAAATGTATATATATTTTTAAACGGCACACAAGCCTATTTTATATTTTGGTATGAATTTGTAATGTTAACAGAATATGAACTTTCAAATAGTAAATCGAGGTACCCATTCTAATGAATTACTTCTAAAGGTTCACATCAAACTAATGCTCAAAGGGTTGAAGGGAGACAATGCATCAAGCTGTTATGTCTAACATGCTTATTAATGACTCGTTGGATTTATTCAGGCCATTTCCCACTAAGTATTTCCGATAGGGACAGTTGACAAATGAATCCGATTTTTCTCTAACCGCCACGTCCGGTTTGCCAGTCTAATCCGAACCGGTTTAATGGAGACTTATTAACGGAAATGGTTATGTAGCCGGTTCACAGTCTAGTTCCAAAACGGTGATCAAAATACATTTGACACATAACGATATGTGGCAATGGAATGGAAATCTAATTTAACTGAAGATAGCACACATATTTACGAAATTATATATTTGGAGGAATATCACATAAATAGTAATTCTTCCACCTGGTTCTATTCTACAATTGAAAACAGTCAAAACAAAATCGAGCAAAAAGTCAAGTTTTGGTTTGATAAATTACAAATTTCTGCCTTTCAAAATTCAATTCAAAAAAACGGTAATAAGTCTTATTCAAAGTAATGATTATTGTAGCACGTCAAATTAATTTTAAAGTTAAGTTTCACATGCAAAAGTCAAACGTTGACTCTTTTATGAGCATGCCATGATCATAATTCCACGAATCTCTTCAACCTAGAAATATATCAAATATTTAGTTTCAAAAGTTAGAAAAGATATCATCGTTTATTACGTATATTTGTTACAAGTCACCCCAAGACATTCCTCCTAAGGATAAGGACCATGTGTCATGAAGCACAAATAACCTAACACGCATATATTTACCTGATTGAGTCAAATATTAGTTAATTAAAAATCTACCACAAATTGTCAAACCTCAAACATGAAAAACAGTGTACTATGATGTTGTAATATGAGTTTCTAATACCATTTCTACGTCTCAAGTTTCAAAAACAATTTGGGTTCTGCACAAGCATTTACTTGGGTCGAGGAAATGGAAAAGGGCAGTTTTTGTTGTCATCCAGACGGTAATTTGGGTTATATGAAGATAGCGAAACGAGTTAATCTTCAACGGAAAACAGGCCAACATATGGAGAATGAAAGAAGACGTGAAAAGTTTTAGTTTCTTGTGGTTAAAAAACAGGACCAAAGTGGATATGGGTTTGGCAGATTGGTGTACTTTTAACCTTATGTCGTTATTATAGGTTGTGATGCAATTTGGCAAATGTTAATTTTTTGGATTGTTTGGTGTCGTGGCTAATGTTTTGTTAGTCAGGTTTGTTTTGATGGAATGAAATTTTGTTAGCCTTTCAAAAAAAACCTAGAAAAAAACAATAAGAGGCACACTGGCCAGTGCACCAACAAGTTTTGTTCAAAGTTATAAAATTGCAAAATCAATCATCCATAGATCCATATTTGAAAACAATATTCTTTCAATCCTTTACACGAATCAAGAGTTCTAAATTCGAGAATAATTAGTTACATAAATACATAATACAGTTATAACATATTAAATAAAGTATTACTGAATTAAACCATGTCATACATTGAATTAGATTTTACAAAGTAATTTATTCCCGTCAAAACCAATTGTGACGGAATTAAGATTCGATTGGTTTTGACTGGTTTTGACGGGAAGAAAGTACTTTGTGGAAAGCTGTTTGACCGTTGTGGCGGTTTGAGTAAAAAAGAATTTGGCTACAATTATTGATGCAGCTTTGGTCTTGGTAAGGTTTGGTTTGGTTTGTGGCGATGGTGGTGGTGAGTAGTTAGGTCAAAGAGGAAGATACAGAATGAAGTTTTGAGAAGAGAGGATAGTAGCAACTGGACTAGTAGGTTGAGGATCACGAGTTTGTTCAGGTTCTTTGTTTTAGAAACCTCTTGGTAGGGTGGGTGGTGGTGATGGCTGGCATGGTGGTAGTGGGGGTTGGTTGGAGAAGTTCATAAAGGAACTAGCGGTAATATTAACAGCTCTCAGGGTGAGGGACGGTTTGTGTTAAGATTGGACTGAATGTGTCAACTAAGGCAAACCTCATGGACAAAAATTACAGTTTACTCTTAAAATATAATATAGATTGTGTTTAACATAATAGCCCATTGAATTTAAAATTTTGAAAGCTTGAACTCATTGGAATTTTATTAAACCCTAGTATAATGTCAAATTCAATTAGGGTTTGTGAAGGTTGGGCTTTGTTTTGGGCTTGGTTAGTTGAAGACAAGTTATTGGGCTAATAAAGATTAAAGATATGGAAGCTTTTGGACTGGCACCATATCTCTTTAATAGGGCCTGTTTACGTGTTTTTGTTGACTATGTTTTGAAACCCTAGTTAGTATCTTTTCAAAAACACCATATACTGGTTACAGCCGTGGACGTATGCCAGCTTAGACGGAACCATGTAATTCTTCATGTTCTTTTTTGAAGTTTGTGTGTGTGTGTGTGTGTTTATATCCGAGATCCTAACACCCCTACTAAATCAGTCATATCATCTCTTTGTTTACTCATAGACGTAGAGATGTGTTCAACGTATAAGTGGGTATGTTTAGCCTCTCACCCAGTTTGTAACCATAATGGATATCAATTGACTAATGGCCTTTTGATTGTTCCATTGTTTCATGAAATCAACAAAAATCAATTTTCTGCCTATCAAAGCATCAATAATCATTTGATTCATACATGGTAAGCCACAAAATGAGTAAATGACCATATTTAAGACTTTATGTAGACCATACTAGGCTAGAATTTACAAAAAGATTAACTATCTTGAATAGGAATCAATTGCATACCGCCCCCATAAATTTCTGGAAGTTGGTTCTCATCAATGTCTTCCAGCAATGTTGATGTTAGCTGCTTCTTCTCAACAAATACAATCTGCAAGGTATATATGTATTATGTATATATATATATTCAATCATATATACTCTTAAGTATCTATATGGTTTATTAGTATCACTAGTTCTCAAGACTTACTTTTTTCTTTGTTTTGTCATCAATAAAGGGACAAACCATCTTCCACACGGTCATAAATACGTAAGGAGCATGTACGATAAACAATTTTCCAAGCCTTTCTGGATAATAATCCTACGATAAGTATCCATTTCATCATAGATTAGAAGCTAATTGTTAGATGTTAATTACCCAATTAATGTAGTTAATCATGGGTAAGTACTTGTTTATGTTAGTATTGAGTAGGGGTGTTCAAAAAAACCCGAATCCGAATTCGAATCCGAAAAATCCGATAATCCGAATCCGAATTATCCGAAAATTTGGCTAATCCGATTTTTGGATATCCGAAAATCGGATAATCCAAAATTTCGGATTCGGATTCGGATCCTGATTTTGAAAATTTTCGGATAATCGGATTATCCGAATCCGAATATTAAAAAAATACATATAAATATATAATATTATATACACTACATAACACAATACACAATCCTAAATCCCTAATCATCCTAACCCTAAGTCTATACTACTCCAATCTATAGTAGCTGCTCCCTTTTCTCTTCTCTATAATAACCCCCGTCCACCTCGTCTCTGGCCTCCACAACCCCCGTCTACCAAACGGTAAGTTTCTTTTACATTTTTTTTTGTTCCAGTTTCGTTTATCTAACTTCGGTTTTTGTTTTTTAACATGTTCACATTTTAGACATAAATGAGAACGTTTTTTTATTATTTTTTATTTATTTTTTAATTTTTTTTCCGAATTTCGGATATCCGAAATTTCGGATCCGGATTCGGATCCCAATATTGACTATCCGAAATTTCGGATTATCCGAAATTCGGATTATCCGAATTTGAACACCCCTAGTATTGAGTACTAAGCTCACTCTTAAAGGAAAACATAACGTTCTTTAGGGTATATTTATATGACACTATCTATGTCATGTAAGATTTTACTGCCCCGAAAATCATATCATCACAAACGCCTATATAAAGTTAACAAAAAAATCACGTATTAAATTAAAAAAAAAAAAAGATGGATCTAATTTCACCTATATATAAAGGTGAAAAATAGTCAAGCCATATCAATGTACCAAAAAATTATGACTATTCTCATAATTTTCTCATCATAAAGTGTGTTTGGTAGACTCTACAAGTTCGGTTAGTTATAGTCATATAATCACACAAATATTTGTAACACCTAACCATGACGTCCTTACAAATACTAAGTAGGTAGAACTTATTTTCAAGTTCATTAATTAATAATTTTAATATGACTAATAAAGTTATAAAAAAAAAAATGCTTGCAAATTAACCTGCAAAATAGAGAGTGCTGCAAGATATCCACGTATATCACTACATGAATATCCCCATCCTTGAAGATCTCCAATCGCCACAAACTTCTCTTGGCCTGCAGGAATCCTGATTGATGTTGTTCACATTTGAGTTATTATTTAATTGTTTTATTATTCAAATAATCTTTTAAACTTACTTAATCCTCAAAATTAAAGAAAAAAAAATCATTAGAATTTTTTGGTACCTCGAACATAATTTGTCTAGTCCAAACACCACAAAACCTACAACTCAATTCAAGTTAATTATTTAGTAACATCTTTACAAAAATATATATATAAAAGAAGGATATATAATTAAAAACATATATATAACGTACGTTTGAACTCTTCTATGCCACCTATTTTGTTGCAAAAATGTCTGCCACCAAACACAACTGTGATTGGACGTCCAGATTTATCAGATCCTTGCATGAACATTTTGTTTTGTGCTGTTTCATTTAGGACTTGTGATACAGAAATCGACCCGTTTGGAACAAATGTTTTTCTCCATTTAAGGTATTTGAGAAACATGGCGAAAGCTTTGTCGATGTCTTGATCACGTGCACGAAGAAACCTTCTGATTGTTACATCGTCGTAATCCTAGAATATATGTAACTCAAGTTAACAAATTTTATAATGGAATTGAGTTGATAACCACACACTCAAACCGAAACAAGTTGGGCGATTCAAGATCTAAACGGCTTATTTTACGGCCTATGGTTTAGTCCAGGGGCGTATGTGGTGCTTTTGTAACCGATTAGTGGGTACCCAGGTAGTCAGGACATCTGTTTATTGGCAGTTCAAAAAAAAAAAAAAGTTACATAGTCATATACATGTATTTTAATCTTGAACATTCTATATGTTTTGAAATTTTTAGTACAAATTAATGATTTAAAGAAATGAAAAAAAAAAAAAAAAAAAAAAACCTAACCAACCTGCCCAATCTGGCCAGGTTCTTTTATCGTTTCCAGAAAACCGTAGTTAGCGGTTGGCATAAGTTTTTTTTTTCTTTTCAAAATCGACTGAACTGGACTGTGAACACCCGTAGCTGTAGGGGGGGGGGGGGGGGGGTTGGAGAGTGACCTGAGATGTGGGATCTGCATGTTTTTCAAGTAAAGCTCTTATTTGAAGAATTTTGTTGTGCTCTTCTGCATTGATCTTGTATTCTCTTTGCTGATCCACCATTGTTTTCCCCTCCATTTGAGTCCACTTTCTGTCTATGAACACTAAACAAACTTGGAATCTTGAGTACACAAATAGTGTACAACCTATCCACTAGAATGATAAATGCTTCATTATTATTTGCTTTTGATGTAAGATGGGAAAATAATGAAAAATTGGAAGCACCCTTGTTATATATGTAGTGTTATCTTTGTATCGGTATGTAATAGACTCGTTTAAACTTACGAATCTTATCAAGCTAAGTGTATGATGGTTGGGACTTGAGCTCTATTTTAACGAGCTTTAATTTAAACTTAAGCTTGAGCTAAAACTTGTTTAAACTCAACTTAATTCAAAATTTTAGTAAATCAATCTAGAGTAGTTTAAGAGCAACTCATGTCAACAGAAAAATCCTACAAATAAGTTACTTATTTAAATAAAAATAACAAATAAATTACATTTTTCTTTTTAGTACGTACAATTCCAAAATAACACTGAAATTCTATGCCAACTAAAAAAGTGCAAACTTTTTCTATTTTATTTAGGGGTACTAGATTTAAATAATCTAAAGTTTAGGCCATTGGTCAATAATAATCCGAACTTTAACGTTGGACCAGGATAATCTCAGGTAAGCATGCGGGTGTCAAAAATGAACATCCGTTAACTCTAAACTAACTGAGTTAGTTCAAGATGACGTGGCTGCTGAGGTGGCATGCTGAAGTGGACCAGATGCTGACATGGCAGCTGACTTGGTATGCCACCTCAGCTGTCACGTCAACATATGGTTCACGTCAGTATCTGGTCCATGTCAGCATGCCACCTCAGCAGCCTCGTCATCTTGAACTAACTTAGTTAGTGAAAACTTAACGGAGGTTCATTTTTTGACGCTCACATATTCACTTGGGATTATCTTGGTCCAAAGTTAAAGTTCGAATTATTATTGGCCAATAGCCCAAACTTTGGATTATTTAACTACAATACCCCTTTTATTTAATATTAAACAATATTTTAGATTGATATAAAAAATATGTTCTAATAATTAAATTAGAAAACTAATCAATGTTACATCATTTAACTAAAGAATAAAGCTTATATGATTATATCACAAGGTAAATAGTAATGTTGGATAGATGGATGTCACATGGCTTTGACAATATCAAGAATAAACATGCCCCTTTTAACATATTCCAATATCATGTGGTTGCACAGTTGTTTAAAAAAAAATAGATCGGTTTAAATTGGACACAAATGGAGTTAATAGACTGGCCATAAATAACCTATGCGCTTTTAAGTGAAACAAACAAAACCAATGAAAATGAAGTATAACCGATAGCATTGAACCCGACAATACCCTACTACCTTCCTTTGTTGGCCGAGTGGTTTTTAAGATCAAACCTACCATTAACACGGTTAAAAAAAGGCATTTTTTCAACTATTTATATCAACTAATATGCTATTTGCCAATGATGTTGTAGTTTAGTAGTTGCAACTGAGATGAAAAGGTTTACTTATATTTGTGGGGTTTCTGTCTGGGGTCTCATGTTAGATTCCGTCTTCCACCAAAAAAATAACCATTGGGTTTGAAAGGAGAAACCCGTGTGGGAAAAGATTCGATCCTGGAGAGAGGTGGCTTTCTAGCCAAGAGTTTACCGTTGAAACACAACCTTAAAAAAAAAAGAAAAAAGAAAAAAAAACTAAGATGCTATTTTTATTTTTATTTTTTAAATACTATTTGATTAACATACCCAAAATACATACAAAGATTACGAATTTTTATACACTTATTTTCTGTGTATTTAGGATTTATTGGTTAAGAAAATAATGTAGGTAGTTGTAGTGGTAGTACATTATATTTAATTCAGTTTTAAATGCTTGATGTAAGAAAGAATGGGATGTGATTTTGAAAGAAAAAAAAAACATTTTTATGAATAAATATAACATTTATTTTACGGGTCTAATTCAGTGGCGGATCCAGTAATTTTTTTCAGTGGGCTCATTGTTTTTATATGCTCTAATTTATATAACCGGACATACAAGTTTTCGGGTCGGTTTCACCATTTGGGTCGGATAAGGTTGAAGGTTCATTACATAATTATCACATGATCATTCCATTAAGCATTGACAAATTAACAATATTCATCTAATTAATTATATTCACAATTTGTAACCTAATAGGAAATTAAGAAATTGAATGTTCTGCTGATTCACAATTGCATTAGCAAATTAAAAAACAAATGAAAACTTAACAAAAACAATCATCAACTTAGCAAGCAACTAGAAGCAAAAAAAACATAAGCAACAAGAAGAGAAACAAAACCAACAAACAAAGAACCATCAAAGAACAAAACATTAACCCGAAATATAAATAAAAGAACTCACCCGTTAACATTTAGGATATTAATTCAATTAACATTTACAAATAAAGAAATTCAAAGTTTAGTTTATCTCTTTGAAAGTTGAAACAATTAACAATGAAATCCGAATATGGTGGATGGCGGCGACCGGTGGCATTAAAGATGGTTTGATGTGGATAAAGAAAAGGGGTTTTGTGCATTAGGGTTTAAACTGATCTTAATTAAAAAAATCTTCTAAATAAAATGTAAATTACAATAAGTGTTTTGAATGGGAATTGAACCTGGTATCCTCTGTATGTTGGAAAGTAACTTACCCATTAAGCTGTGAATGTTCTTTGCTAATGGGTTCAACCATAAAATAGTAACGGGTTCAGTCCTTTTTTTTATATATAATCTCTATTAAGATTTCGAAATGCAGTGGGTTCGCGTGGACCCATACCAATAAACATAAATTCGCCCCTGGTCTGATTGGTATGAGTAATAGAATAATGAAATGGACAAGGAAATGAAATGAATGAGGAGATGAAATGGACAAAATAATGGAATGCATCATTACTATTCTATGTTTTGTTTTGTTTGGTAGACAGGAAAAATCGAAGGAAAAATTTGATGGTGAGTGCCGGTGGTAAGTGGTGGTTAGTCGCGGTGACAGGAGTGGTGATATGTGGTCGTTGTGGGTGGTGTAGGTGACAGTGGGTGGTAGTGGTGGGGTGGGTTGCGACGACGATGGATGGCAGCGACAACGGCGATGGGTGGTTGGTGATAATGGTTGTGGGTTATGATTGTGGGTTGTGGTGGTGTTAATGGAGGGTGAAAGAATTGAATAAAAAAAATAGGGGATGTGGATGGAATGATTTTGATTTTTGAATAAATAAAATGCATTGTGTAATGAATGTCAATTCTATTATCTATACTATACTATATTATAATGCATGAGTTATGGATACTTTAATATACTCAAAAGTTAAGAACTTATTTTTCATTAATAACCCTGAAATGAGGGTAAAATAGTCATTCATACATTATTTACATTTTAATACCCTACCTTAATTACACTTTAATCCCTTAAACTTACTTGACTTTTGCTTATTTAAATTATAGTTAAACTTCTTTTCCTTATTTTAAGCAAATCATCTTCCATTACTTTTAAATAGTCATATTTTTTGCATACGTTTATACTTTTATAAAAAAAATATTACATCATAATAATGAGCATTTTATTATCTTTAATTTGAGTATAGTATTGCTATTTTTTATTTTAAAAATCTTTATGTGCTACGTGATTAACGATATCTAGGAGTGAGCAATAACTAAACTGTTCACCGAAGCCAAACCAAAAAATTGACAAAACTGGACCAAAATCTATTGAAAACTGAAAAATCCGATTTAACTTAAAATTGGTTATAATTTTATTTTTTTACTCTTAGTTAACCCAAATTAGTTAAACTGAAACAGACCCATTAATATATTCATAATAGGATGCCCGCATGATGTGGTATGGAACACAGACACTTCTAATGGTTCATGGTTGGGTTAGGTTCAGTTCGGTTATAAGCCTCAATCGAAACAAAAATCGACATTATCAGTTTGTCAATCTTGTTAACCAACCGGTTAATTGGTTCAGTCTATTTGGTTAGATTGTTGTTTTTAGTTCGGTTTAGTTAATTTTGGTTAAAATTTTACTTATAAGCACATGAAATGAAAGTATAAATACATGTAAGGGATGTATAAAAGGTATAAATGTATGAATGGTTCAGTTTTGGTTTGTTAATTTTGGCTAACTTAGGGTACAAAAAAATTGATATTAGGTTAACTCGATTTTGGTTAGTTTTCAGTTCGGTTTTGTATGTTTTTGTTCGATTTCGGTTGAGTTTCAATTATTTTTCACCTCTAGATATTGTTAATCACGTAAAAAAGCAAATTTTTAATTAAAAGTATATAGCAAGTTATACTCTAATATGGTTTGAAGCTGAGTAGATAGGTTTATGAATTGTAGTGGCGGTATAAATAGATAGGGTTTTGAAATTTTTAGTTTTTATACCAAGGCCTGTAAACGAATCGAATGTTCATTTAATTTTAACCGAACACGAACACATAATCACACACATTTTTGTGTTCATGTTCGTTCATTAAGAAATTTGTCATGTTCTTGTTCGTTCGTTGAACAGTTCACCAACGAACATAAACGGACGTTCACGAACATAATAAATGTGAACGATTTTGTATTACTGAAAATTCCAATTACTAATTGGTTATATATTTATATAAGTAGCTAAAGCTCAATTTATGTTTGTATTTATGTAAATATAACTACGTATGTAATTAGTAAACTTAAACGGACATAACTAAACGAACATAAACGGACGTTCACGAACATAAATGAACAAACTCAACATTTGTTCATGTTCGTTCACTTAACTAAACGAAAAAAAAATTTAGTTTGTGTTTTTTCATTTATTAAATAAACGACATAAACGAACTTCCCACCGAACAAGTTTATGAACAGCTTATGAACATTCGGTTCGTTTACAACCTATTTTTTACCTCTATATCATGTATTTATACCTCCATTTCATGTACTTCAAGCCAAAAAAACTTGGTCAAAGTTTGTTTTTGTTATTCACCAAAATTAACCAAACTGGACTAAAAACCGATAATCTAACAATATTAACCGAACCAACTAACCAATTGTTTAATAAGATTGATTAATTGATGCCCTTTGATTTTAGTTTCGGTTGAGGTTAATAATCGAACTTAACCAAACCATACACACCCTTAAAAGTGTTTCTGTTTCCCGCTGCATCGTGCGAGCACTCTACTAGTATTGACTAACCAAACACCCTAATTTTCATTCTTTTGTAATTATCTATTCCATTCCACCACTCACTCCAGTATAACAAACAAACAAACGCTACCTAATTAGTATATAAATGAATCATATTTTTATCGGGTTTGTTTTCTTTAACTTGTTATCTTTTAAAAAATGTGTTTTTTTTCTTTTGAGGGGTAAAAGTTATTTGGTGTGGCTACGTAAACAAAATAATCCAAGTAATGGGGGTCAAGTGTGAGAAATTGACACAACTATGGGCTTAATTCGATGGGCTAACTTTTGATAAGGCAATGAGTGAGCCTTGAGCCCTGAGGACTGAGGTAATGTTTATGGAAGACAGCCTTTTGTCGTAGGTGGAATCCATTAAGCATGTTTTGAGCCTTGAGGTTATATCATCTTTATGTTAATTGTTTCGGGTAAAAAAAAAAAAAGAAAATCTTGATATTGGCTAAGGTTGGGTATTGTGTAACTTTTTGAAAAAGGAGATAAAGAAGGTGGAAAAGTAGATAAGTTATAAGTTTATCCAAACATGCCCTAATAAAAGGTATACAAATTATAGTGATTGATGATTGCAAAGAAAGTCGTAACTCAAGTAATACATTAATCTCAACCGTTGGGAGACTAATACGAGTTCCCCAACTCTTTGTCATTTGACTATTTACTTCGTAATTGCAAGACCATGTACCACTAGTACTCCAAAGATTTTGTCGCGGCCATATTAAAAGAAATCGATCAATGCATGTGGAATGGGTTCTAGATCATGTTTTTAAAGTGCTGAAAGAAGCCTAATACAATTGGAGTCGACAAGGAAAAATAAATATTGTACACCTATGTAGCTCGATTTCTACTTACCTACAATCCTAGACAAGACAAACATAATCAACTCAAAGTACAAATTCCAAAGTTTTACCGATGATAATATTTAGGGTAGGTTTAGTATTCAATTAATTAGAATATGAATTCCATTTTTTTACAATTGGAATCTAAATCCATTCTTAATCTATTTTTGTTAAACCATAATTGAAACCGAAAGTAATTTAAAAATCGTTCATATGCCTAAAATAAACTTTTACTCCTAAATTGTGAAAAAGAAAAAAATAAACCAAAATTGGAATCTTGTACTACTTTCCGTCATTGTCCGCACCTCCATCGCCCTCACCACCCACACCTCCACATCCATTTCTTCTCTCGCTACCCAACCATCGCCGCCAGCCCGTCAACACTCCTATCACTATTGGGCTAGCCCGACTTTGGCGTATATTGATGTAATAGTAAAGTATGTGTAACATTTACGGTAAAAAAAATCTAACAAATATAACATTAAAAAAAAACTTCCATTTCAAGATCAATCTAACATATTTCATTTATTCTATCAATCAACATTTATAAAGATATATGTAACAGCTTTGACAACAAAACCAAACCAACCTTAGATGCCTCCTTCCCCTCTTCTTCCCTGTCTCTTTAAGCAATTTCCACACATACAATACATTCATACATACCTCTCTCTCTCTCTCTCTCCAACTCATCAAGTCCCTAATTTGTAACAAAAGGGTCTTCTTCATCAAACTCCACCAACCACCTTGTCTAATGACATTCCAACCATCTCTTTGCCCCTTTAAGTAAATAATCCTTTGTGGGTATCACCCATTGCCCAAAAAAGACCATCTTTTTTCACTTCTTCAATCCATTGAATCAAAGGGTGATTAAAGATGAGTAATTTGAGTTGGGGTTTTGTTTTTCTTGTTTTCTTTGCTTTGTTTTTGAATCTTGATGCATTTGAGCTTCGTAAAGGTCAAAAAACAGAGAGAATTTCAGGTAATTTATGCTCTAATTCTTTTAATTTTATAACTTTTTTGGTAGATTTATGATTGATGGTTATTAGGGTAGAGTCAGATTTGGAGATTAGGGTTGTATTTTAACTAAATTTAGGTCCTTGATCTGCAGTTTAGAACTTTAAAATTAGTTATTTTGTTACTGCATAATCTTTGACTTCTAAAGCTGCTTACTTGTTGCTTAGAATAATAAGGTTTCTGTTTTGATATGGTTCATATCATCATATGAAGTTTAGATTTGTTAATTTTTATTGTATGCAGGAGAATTTATGATCAACTTATTATTTATAATTTGTTTTTTAGTGAATTTTGTAACCTATTATTTATGTTGTGAAGTAGGATTTGACTTTAAAGATAGTACTGTTATGATCATACAGCGTTAGCTATTGTGAATGTGAATTAAGCTTGAAACTTTAATAAATGTATGTTGTATCAATTTGTATTTTCATTAAACTCAAAGAAGAGGATTATGATTCATGAACATAGGTTAGGCTCGGCGGTGTGGAATAACCTCCTAGGGCTTTAAAGCGCCGCGTAGGCTATGTGGAAACGATGTAACCCCCCTTAAAAAAAATCCGATTGGTTGCTTTAACGTGTGCCCAGACCCACACCCGTTAAGGGCTTGGTGTGGGGCATCATAGCGCCCCTCAATGGTGGTGATGTGTGTGGGTGGGGGGGGGGGGGGGGGGGGTGTTTGGACTTTGGGGTACCACTCAGTTGATGTGGCTGGGGGCGTTAGCCCACACCACCTAGCCATAGGGGATTTGGAAACTAGATATTAAATGAACAATTTGAATATTTATTTTGTGCTACCTTTTTAACCGGTGGACGAAACCACCATGACGTTAGGCTTGCGTGCTTTTGGAACACGTTTTGAGGAATGGGAGTAAAACCCTCATATATTAGGTTCAAAGAAGTGGCAACTATGTAATAATAATATAATATTATTCTTACCTTTGTATGAAAGTGATAATTTGACCTTTAAGTAATCAGATCCAAAAGTCATACTCATGATTACGAATAACTGCAAATATTTTGTGCTAATGCTAGTTCGATTTCGGCTATAATAGGTAGTGCTGGGGATGTATTGGAAGATGATCCAGTTGGAAGGTTAAAAGTATTCGTTTATGAGCTACCGAGCAAATACAACAAGAAAATATTACAAAAAGACCCTCGATGTCTTAACCACATGTTTGCTGCTGAAATTTATATGCACAGATTCCTTTTATCCAGTCCCGTTAGAACCCTCAATCCAGAAGAAGCTGATTGGTTTTACACGCCTGTATACACCACTTGTGATTTAACACCAAATGGCCTCCCGTTACCCTTTAAATCGCCTAGAATGATGAGGAGTGCAATTCAACTTATTTCTTCTAATTGGCCTTATTGGAATAGGACCGAAGGGGCTGATCACTTTTTCATTGTACCACATGATTTCGGGGCTTGTTTTCATTATCAGGTATGATACTTTTCTTTCTCATTGTAGTCTTGAGTAGAGGTGCCGTAATTGGTTCGGTTTTCCCCTATTAATAGTTAGTTCGTCAAATTTGGTTAAACAGTGTTTTAAATAGAATGATTAATAGGAGTATAGGACACTTGGGAAGCTTTTGACCTATTTGGTTCTCGCCTTCTAGGCTATTTCTTATTTACATGTTTGACCCGTTAGAGATAAAACATAACCCGAATCAACCCATTTATAGAAGATATGTGGGAAATTGCGACTTTTAGTCTTGAGCCACCCGTGTTTATATTTATGTGGGATTTGGGATCTTATTTTATATTAAAACAATTGGATTTTTGAAACAAATTTTCACCCTAAGGGTAAATTCGTGGTTTTGAATCAACGGACAACAATCAGTTTGAAATAAGCAATTTAAACCTGCTTACTAGTAGCAATTTATTTCAACCTAAATTAAACATATAAGCATAGGACTTTTTAATATTGTACAAATAATCAAAAGTGCTTGTCTGCTTTTATATAAACCTAGCAAATAAGCTATTTACATAAGCAATCCCAAACAACCCTGTAGTGGGTGAATTTATGTCATACAATATCGGATTTATTTTTGTAGGAAGAAAAAGCTATTGAAAGAGGGATTCTTCATCTACTCCAACGAGCTACTTTGGTTCAAACTTTTGGTCAAAAGAATCATGTTTGTCTAAAAGACGGTTCAATCACAGTACCCCCGTATGCACCTCCACAAAAGATGCAATCTCATTTGATCCCTCCAAGTATTCCTCGATCCATCTTTGTCTACTTTAGAGGCTTGTTTTATGATGTTGGAAACGACCCCGAAGGTGGTTATTATGCAAGGTATGTCTTATGTATTCTTAAAACTGTTAGTTAACGGGTCAAATGGGTAAAACGGGCCAGGTTGATCTGCGACACTTTTTTGCCCTAATTTTTTGTTCACAAATAATTAAATATATTAAATACGATTACAAAAATGTTATTTAAATGGTGATCCAACTTTTTAGTATAGAAATTTAGAATTTGGAAATACGCAAGGATAATTTAGTCTTTTAGGTAAGTTTTAAACGGTTTTACCTTTTCTAATCCTTTTTCTAACTTTTATCTTTTTAACCTTTGCTCTCGATAGAAAGTCCATGGATGGTATTTTTACTTCTCTATAAAAAGAGGTGGAATTCGACCCATTTACTCGAGTCAAGAATTGGTTGACTCGGGTTGTGTTTTTATCTCAAATGGGTCAAATAAAAAACTAGCAAAAAGGAAGTGGTTCAAATGAGTTGGGTGGGTCAAATGGGGTTGAACCGAAATTTGACCTGTACAAAACAATGACATGTTTCAACCCAAACCCGTTTTGACCTGCTCAGTGGCGAATCTTGACCCGAAACTTCGGGGGGTCGGAATTCACTAGTTTCGGGAGGTCGAAACCTTATATACCAAAAAATTTCTATACGAATACTATATAATTGGAACTTTTGAGCGAACATTCGGGGGGGTCGGCTGCCCCTCAAAAGAAACCCCCCTGGACCTGCTACCCAACACGCCCGCCCTGCCAATCTTTCCACCATTAAATTGCCCACCAATTTTGCGTGTTTTCTCTATGCATTTTTATGAAAGAAATATGAGGGTTTTTATAATATTTCAGAGGAGCAAGAGCAGCAGTGTGGGAAAACTTCAAAGACAACCCACTCTTCGACATCTCAACAGAACATCCAACGACATACTATGAAGACATGCAAAGAGCCGTTTTCTGCCTATGCCCACTCGGGTGGGCCCCGTGGAGTCCACGGCTGGTTGAAGCAGTTATATTCGGCTGCATTCCAGTCATCATAGCAGATGACATCGTCTTGCCTTTTGCTGATGCAATTCCATGGGAAGACATTGGAGTTTACGTAGACGAAAAAGATGTTCCAAATTTGGACACTATTTTGACATCAATCCCAACAGAAGTCATCTTAAGAAAACAAAGATTGCTAGCTAATCCTTCAATGAAACAAGCTATGTTATTCCCTCATCCTGCTCAACCAGGCGACGCTTTCCATCAAATCTTGAATGGTTTGGCCCGTAAACTGCCTCACGATAAGAGCGTTTATTTGAGGAAAGGAGAGAAGGTTTTAAACTGGACTGCAGGTCCTCTAGCTGATCTGAAGCCATGGTAACTCCTAAAACTGTTTCTAATCCGAGTTTATAAAACGTTTCGTTATAAGAAAAATCATGGGCCGAACCGAAATCATGAAATCTTGGAGGGATTTTTGTTGGGTTTTAGTATTTTTTACAGTGTAGATCTCAAAGCAAATTGATGATTTTTGAACCTTACAGACTCTGCATCTTTGTCTCTTTGTATAATCATTGAAGGGATACCAATTATTATAGCATTAGATTAAATGAGTTTGGTTTTCTTTTGACTATATTGGCATTGTGTTATGTCTGTGTTGCTGATTTGTTGCAGTATTCTGTACAATATTATTTGGGTTCTCCATAAACAAAGAATTTGCCTTAATCAGGAGAGATGAAAATGATAATAATATATGATAATAATATTAAAGAATGTTAACATATGAAACACTGTTACCATGGAATAAGATTTGTCTTATCATCAATTCAAAACTGTTTTTCCATTTAGTCTGCAATCAGAAATGTATCTCGCGCCTTTCTGCAAAGAATTTGCCAGTAATACGCATATCTGGAATCAATGAAAGCCATACGGCTGTATCAGCACCCTCTACAGGCGTAACCTGGCCCGCCCAACCAGTCATGGCCGTCTTGACCCAACCCGGGCAGTAACAGTTGATGTAAATCTTTTCACCTTCAGGTCGACCCGCCAGTTCCCTAGCCACCACCCTTGTGTATGCATTGATCGCCAGTTTTGACAGTGAGTAATCCGTGTTGTTTTGAGGCCATCCTCCAGTGGTCCAACTCCCGTCTTTCGCTTGCTCCAGAAACTTGTTCACTGTTCCGTCAATTAACTCTTCTGATAGCGAGTCGGCATCTTCTAGTTGTTGTCTTAACGCATCATCAGAAATCCTCTAAAATCAAAATTTTATAAATTATATTCAAGTTAAGTAATTTAAAGGATATAAATAAATTCAGATTTTAACTGCACACATTTTTCCTGCCATTAAGTCTTCCCAATCGCGAGCTCACTGTAACAATCCGAGCGCCTGCAGGGTTAGGCTTCATCAACGGAATTGCAGCTTTGATCATATTCTTGGCGCCGGTATAATTAATGGAGATAACTTTATCAGCAAATTCAACAGAATTCTCCGACCCGATATTATGATTGAACCCTGCATTGTTTATCTGCAGAAAACTCAAAACATAAAGGAAAAACAATACTGAACTCATAATTGCAACTAAAAAGAGATATGAGTAATGCTGATAACATGATATGATATTACCAGAATATCTATACCACCATAATTTTCTTTTATCCAGGCGCAAAATGTATCGATCGATTTTTGATCTGTAACATCTAGTTGATGGAAGACAACTTTTAAGCCGCCTTCTTGTAGGACTTTCGCTGATTCTTCACCGACAGCAGTCTCTCTTGAAGTAAGAACGACGGTTAACCCTTGCAATCCAAGCTGGTGCGCAATTTCAAATCCGATTCCTCGATTTGCACCACTCACCACAGCTATAGTTTCAGCAGACCACCACCTGCAGTTTACACATTAACAAAACTCTATTTACCAGTCACCATTTTATCCATTATGCGAAAATGATACAAACATACAGTAAATATTACACAAAATTATAAATTTAAACCGATTATCGATCCAAATGCGTGATGTATTCTTAAATAATCAGATACATCCCTTCAAATTCCAAAGAATTCATGCTGAAACTCGTAATTGAATACTAATTCGCGTTATACGTTCTAATAATTTCATCTGCAACTAGATCAATACAAACCTATTGCAAGGATTCATACTCAAACTCGACTTTTTTTTTAAGCATAACAAGAAATTCATTTCAATAAAAGGGGCGCATTACATAAGGATAGCAGGTAGGCGGGCAACAAGGTGCGTTCCAATAATTTCGTGCTATTGGATCTATACAAACCTATCACCTTCAATAATTATATACATTGCACAAACTCCTAAGGTAGCGTTCGTTTCATGGAAAGTAATGTAATAGGAATTGGAATTCAAGCGAAAATGGAATGGAATGTCGATAGAACTGGAATATAGATTCCCTTCCGTATGTTGTTCAATTCTAAATCCTTCATCTGTTTAAACGAACAATATAAGAAATAAAATACACATTCCAATTCCATCCAGATTCCATTTCATTCTATTCCGCGAAACAATTTCATCTGCAATTGGATCTATATACAAACCTATCGCCTCAATAATCAGATACATTACCTCTGATGATCCGAATAAGGAATGGAACGGATCAAAGAGATCTCTTGACGACGTTTCTCTCTACGTTCCTTGGCTCGCTCTTTTTTATCCATTTGTTGCTTCTCTGTATTATCCATTGCATCAATGAGATCAGAACAAATAAGATTTAGCTTATGAATAATTTGTTATTAATTCATAATTGTTAGAGAGAGAAACAAAACAAGAGAACGGACGAGGATTACTTGAGAGAGACAAGCATGCATGCAACCGTTAATCTCTACGTGAAATATGGTCGTTGATCTCCTATATTTTAAATAAATAAATATCTATAGTTAGACCCTTCACTTATATTATTGTTGTCTCTCAAGCCATCTATATTTAGTTATCCTGAAATCTCACCCCTTATTTCCTAGATGGAGTTTTACACTTTTACTATATACATGAATGCTAATAGAATTCAGATATCTACACACCCCTTATGGATCTTTTGACACTTTGGAAGTTTGACATTTATACAAGTCTTATAGCGTTAGAAGTTGTATAGACTCATATGAGTCGTATATGAGACTTGTATAGACTCATATGAGCCGTATAGAGTCTCTTATTAACTCTTATGAGTCATATAGAGTCTCATATTAACTTATATGAGTTGTATAAAGTCTCTTATACGTGACAGACAATGTGACACAAAAGACACTGATGTGATAGGCAGTTGTCATGGGGTGAGGTGTCCCAATACGACTCATATAGATTATAGAGTGTGTTAAAAGATCCTTTTGGATGCACCATTATTACCTCTTATAGTTCATGAACCAAACTTTGATGAACAGTTCATGAATCGTTTGACGGGAAGTTCGTTTGTATTTGTTCGTTTAATAAAGGAACATATGAGAAAAAGAAATTTCGTTCGTTTAGTTAAACAAACGAATATGAACAGAACAAATGAACATTGAACAAAGCCCCGCATTCGTTTATTTATGTTCGTGAACGTTCAGTAACATGTTCGTTTATGTTTGATAGTTCATTAGGTTATTTAACTTTTATTTTTAGTTTAAGTACTTCAAAATTTCAAATAACATATAATTTAATAAAACATTAGTGTATTACATATTAATATTACTTCACTTATTTTGATTAACTACATGTTATTGGGCATATTAAATGTCAAGTTTATTTTGGGTTGATTAATGAGGGCATCAAATATAATATGATAATTTTGTGTTTTTTGGGAAGTTAATATAAGACTATGTGTTGTGGCCCGCAAGCGAGATGCCGCGAGCCACAACTTGATTCACGTAGCTAGCTTGAACCACAACACCCATAGGCTAACGACCGCGCGAGCGAGTGGAAGTTAGTGAGCTCGCGTGTTATAGCGAGTCAAATTCGACTGTTGACAGCCAACTAGCCGTCGGCCAATGGCTAGTTTTGGCTATTTATTAAAAAACCATTTTTTAATCATTTTAAACAATAAAAAACAATCTTCAATCTTCAAACACTAAACAATAAAAAACAATCTTCAATCTCCAAACACTAAACAATAAAAAACAATCTTCAATCTTCAAAAAAATGGATCCCTCACAATGGAAAGGATGTTACCAACCGGCTATGGAGTTCCTACATAAAGCCGGGTTTGGGACAAATACCGAACTCGAAGATAATCTTAGCCAAATGCCACCCCGTCTCCGGATTTTGTAATTCCGGATACGCAACCACCAGCCCCAAATAAGCGAGGGCAAAGAAGGGGTGGTGGCAGAGGTGGTCCGGCGGCTAGAGGTGGTGGCCGAGACGGTGAACCACCCGAACAAGATTTACAACCAAAGCGGCAAGTGACGCCTTGGACAAAAGAAGAGAAAATAGCCCTTTGTCGGGCGTGGGTGGAAGTTTCGGAAGATCGAAAAGCCGGTATAAATTTTTTATGTAAATATATGTTGCAAGTATAATGAATTTTTTTTAATCTTTGTGTTATTATTATTTTATTTTATTTTTGTAGCCGACTATCAACGGCCGAAGGTTTTTGGGAGACGAATCCAAGAAATCTTCTATGCACTAGTGGGGAGTGAAATGCGTTCCCCGAATATGATTTCCGGCCAGTGGGACGAGATTAGAAAATATGTGGGCTTGTTTACAAACATTCATAACAGGAAAGCTAATCAAGTGCGAGTGAGGGGGTCCAGCGATCTTGATGTCTACCAGTTCGCTTGCAACGAGTGGAAAAATGAGGTGTTACGCAAGTGCAAGACCAACAAAACATGGGATGAAGACTACTTGTGGAAAATTCTTCATAATTGCTCCAAATGGGTCGAGCTAATTTCGATTGAAGAGATGAG
This sequence comes from Ambrosia trifida, assembly GCA_028751855.1. Lineage (NCBI taxonomy): Eukaryota > Viridiplantae > Streptophyta > Magnoliopsida > Asterales > Asteraceae > Ambrosia > Ambrosia trifida. Next base: position 107,734,499 of record CM054123.1, on the reverse strand, counting down.
CGAAGGCGGCTCATCAAAGCGGGTCAAAACCTCTTCATCGGGTGGGTATATGTCCTCCACAAGCTCGGATGCTCACGTGGAGATTGACCTAAACTCTGATGAGGGTCTTTCCTCGTCTCCCCTAGGTCGACCAGCTCGAAGGGACAAGGTGAAAGCTAAACAAACTCCTAATGAAGCCGATAACGAATTCTCGGGGAAGATTAGCAAAATAAGAACTACAATGGAGATGACGGCGAAAGCTAAAGTCGATAAAGTAAGATTGAGGAACATGGATTTTTTAACGAGGGACTTTAGCAACCTCCTAATGCCTCGTCGGGCGATACTTCAACGGGATCAGACGAGTGAGCTGCAGCTTTATCACCCTGCCATGTCAGTGCTTACGTGGCTCAATATTAGAGGATAAAGCTCTCACTCACCTCTAGCCACAACACATAGTCTAAGGTAATTACATTATCAAGATTATGGCAAGTATGTTTTGATAATTGAGTTAGTATATTTTGGGCGGATGTATGTAGGTTTGTGATGAAAGATGTTGGAATTTAATATACGTTTGTTCATGATTGTTTCTGTTCGTGAACGCGTGTTTGTGTTTGTTTGCACCCACTTTTGTTGGTACCTAAAATTAACAAACAAACACAAATGAACACGGACATTTTCATTTTCTTAACAAATGAACACGAAAAGAAAATCTAGTAAGTGTTTCTGAACTATTCATGAACACATTATTAATTTCTTTAACAAATGAACACAAACAAATTCTTGTTAATGGTTTGTTTTGGCTGAGACTCAACCATTGTTGTGGTACAGTTTTGTATTATATGCATTTACTTAAACGATGGTTGAGGAGGGGTGCCTCATCGCATCATATGTCTTGTCAAGTAGTTGGTCTAGTCTGCGGCATCATATGGATACCATTAGGAGGATGTACCTTTTGTTGTAAGAACACACATTGAGCTTCTATAGATTTTATTGTAATTCTTAGTATATGACATGTTGCAGATTTGTGGCAAAAGATGTATTCCCAAGACACCCTAACCCGACCATGTCAGGAGCACCATCCCACATGAGGCGGAAATTTCGAGCGAACTAACAGGCTGACCCAACGGCAAGGCAACGCGCAGAAGTAGAATCCACCTGAACCAGATTAGAACTTGAGTGTTTATAGTGGCTAATCCATATAAAGCACATATGTATACACTTTAAAAAACATAATAAATTCTTCGTACACAATTAGCTCATCTCCATTATGGGTTTTGGCATGGATCGATATGGGCTTTTAGGCACATATACTTCTGATACACATTTAGCATTTAGCTTATTATTGCTTGCAAGTAGGGTTGTAGACAAACCAAACGTTCGGCTAACACTTAGGCGAAAAGTTCGTTTTTGTTCGTTTGTTTAATAAATATACGTACACAAATAGGAAATTTCGTTCATTTATCTAAACAAATGAACATGAACATAGGCTGTGTTCATTAATTTATGTTCGTGAACGTTCAGTAGTGTATTCGTTTATGTTCGATAGTTCATTAGGTTATTTAACTTTTATTTTTAATTTAAGTACTTCAAAATTCCTAGTAATAGATTATTTAATAAATATTAGTGTATTACACATTAGTAATACTTCCTTTATTTTGATTAATTATTGTTTGGATGGATTAAATGAAGACTTCGACTTTTTTTTTTTTTTTAGATTAGGTGAGTACTTCAAGTTTGATATGATAATTTTGTGTTATGTTGAGACATTATCTTATGGTAATTACGTTATCAGGATTATGTCAAAGTATATTTGAATAATTGGGTTAGTATATTTTGGGCGTATTTATGTGTTGTTTGTGATGAAAGATAATGATTTTATTCAAAATTTATTATATATCCATTTGTGTTCATTTCTATTCATGAACGTTCATTTATGTTTCTTTACACTCACTTTTGCCCGGTAACTAAACTTAACAAACGAACACGAACATGTTCATTTCCATAACAAACAAACACAAATAAAAAATCTCGTTCGATAAGTATTCATGAACACATTATTTTTTAACAAATGGACAAAAAATCTTGTTCGTGTTCGTTAAGTTCATTTGCAGGCCTACTTGCAATTATAGATCTCTCGTAAAATGAAGCGTGTAAGAAAATGAGAAAGATGCAAAGTTGTAAAATAGCATCAAAGCCTTTTCTTCCTTTCAAAGGATTATTTGGTATTTAATATATTAACAATAGGGGCAAAGTATAAAAGAAAAAGGTAAAGGAAACAAATAGATGTTACAAGAAAGAATCCTTTTTGGATTTGGTTGAGTGACTTTGAGGGATTGTAGATTCAAACGTTACAAACATGTAATTTGTATCTGCCTTGTTATATGTCTTTATTCAAATGCCTAAACTAATGTACGAATTTTTTGTTTATGTTGTTTAGGAAAATTACGGGTTGGTCCCAAAATTTAAATGCATGATTTTACAAGTGGATTTTTAACACTTCAAAAAACTAGCAAGTCGAAAAATACGCAACCATCTAGGATTAAGCTTCCATACATATGTAATCCTATATGTACCTAACCTCTTGTAGCCTAGTTATCATAGTGCGAAAAAATGTGAGATTTATTTCTTTTCACTCATACATCAAATCCATACCATCTGCCTAAAGTTATGTGAAAACTACCCGCATATTTAGGGGTTTACTATTCTTTTTCTATCTCTTATTTTGAGACGATGTGTTATAAAGGGGCCCGTTGGGAAAAAGTGTTGCCACGTAGGCACCCCATTTTCTTATCACCCTTCACACGACTAACTTTCGTTGTTGTGGGATGGCACTCATGCCACCTCATCCCTATATAAAGGCCAAACCCCATGCCACCATTGATTTAGTGGGAACCACCTTAACGCATGTTAACACAATGGTGAGGTGGGGTTAACTACTCTCCACTAATCACATGCACACACAATAAATTATTTTTTTAAGAAAAAATTTATTAACGTGTTTACTAAAGGATCAGTTAGTTAAAGCCAACTGGCTTCGTGGTAGTGACATGACACTCTAACTAGCCACTTTTTGTTAAACCACAGTATATGGTCTATGGTGTGTTATGGATGGGCTTTATTGTGACTTTGGTGAAATGTGGTATGCTAAGGTGATTTAAATGATTGCTTTATATAATTAGTCGTAAAAAAAAAACTTACTAAACTCACGCTCGCGATCCCCTTCAAGCCCCGCCTCGTGACCTACCCATTACACTATTCATGTCTCAATTGTTGCTGATGTGGTATAGACGGCGCCCCAATGGAGCCCCATATAACACATAACCAGAGTGGTTGTGAGTTGAAAAAGATATTATTAAATTTATTATGAATATATATATATATATATATGTGTGTGTGTGTGTGTGTAGTACGTGTTAGTTTAAATTTATGATAGTGATGATGATTCCATTATTAATGCTCTAAATCAGCGTTGGATCTAAACCGAATTGATGCCATTTGAGCAACATTGGTATCGGTACTGTATTTGTTTTTATGTTTTCTCTAGGTGGCGGTATAAAGTTCGTTGAAAAGGTTGTATTCGCCACAAACCTTTTGTTTTGTATAGTAAGCTATAGTGAGTGTCGTTACAATAATTGTAATGTCTAAACAAACATCAGTCCCTGTACCGGTATTCGCTTCTAGGGTATTTGATCAATGTAAAAAAAACGTGTCGATATCCTCTTAGGCGTATCTCTTTTGAGTGCGTTATCACATATAATGAACGTCTGTAGATAAGGGAAAAGAGAAATTTTTCTTACTAGCTAAAAGCAAATGAGAAGGCTAGTATACAAAATAGAAGAAACCATCAAAATCAATCTCAAGTAATAACCTTCTTTTATTTTCACTTACAAGTATAATAGATATGTTTGGATTTGAATGATTCATCACTTCAATCATACTTATTTTTCCTTTTAAAAATACCTTTCTTTAGCTATCCTTATACGAATTTGTGTGAGTTTAATATTTAAATTTAACTATTCAAAATTTTTATTAATGTAATTCATTTTATAAAACATTTAAATATAGTTTGATTTATATTACTTTGACTAAAAACATTATGTATGGCAATAAGCTTTTAAAATTTTGCTAAAGACATATTCTATCAATAACATGAATTACATCTACGTATTTTACCGAAAAATGATGATAAAAAATTCACGATTGTGTTTAACCACAATCCGTTTATAATATTTCAAAACATCATATATTATGCTAATATTACATTACCAGTGAATCCTACATACTTTTATACACATACAAAGTACAATTGTGAAAGTATTAAAGTACTAAACGATGCTAAACAAATTTGTAAAATGCGTTTATAATCCACAACCATATAATACCAGCTTTTAGTTATGAATAGCATTACAAAACTTGAGAATAAAGATAAGAATATCATTGTATCTTTGCATGATTATGATTCCACAAAGCTTCGTACTTGCGAAACAATCGTCTATGCCTATAAATGCTAACTCATATGTATAATCCTTTTCATCTTTGATTGTACTATCTTCCCAATTATTATCATCTCATTTGATTTTCTTTTTCCTTTTGTGTTTGTTCTTCTTCTTCTCATACTACTTTTTAATTATTACTGTAACATGGAAAAGAAATGTATAATGTTTGATCACGAACATCCACTGAGTCTCATAGACCTGTGGTCAGAACAACTGCAACGTGACGAAGATTCCGAAAAGGAAGAAGAAGAGAACGATGATGTTTTAATTGCCAAACAAGACTTTCGATGTTCGTGTTTCCAATGTAAGGAAGAAATCAACTGGTATCATAGGTATTACTACTCTTGTTGTCAATGTAGTGATTACTCTATTCATAAATTTTGTGTGGAGCTTCCAGAAAGATTGGAAGACGTTTGTGAGGTTGGTCATACTCTTGACCTCACCCACACCTACAAATGGTATTGGGACTGTGATGTTTGTGGTAGATCTCATAAGCCTAGAGAGTCTTGTTATCATTGTGGTCTTTGTTATTTTAAAGTTGATGCAAACTGTGTTACGACAAGGCTACAAAAAAACATCATCCATCATCCTAGCCACAAACACCCACTAGTTTGCATCCCTAAACAAATTTTAGATGGGTGTGATGCATGTGGAAAGGAACATAAAGGGATCTTCTATCACTGTCCAATGTGTGTTATGTCTAATTTCATTCATAGTAGTTGTGCTTCTCTACCACAAAAGTTGCAAATCCAACATACTACAAATAATGTCTTCTCCCATATCCACCCTCTCACCCTTGCTTATTCTTTTCCAGAAAAAGATCAAATATCTAAACATTTTCCACAGTGTAGGGTATGCGTTACAGATTTTGGTGCTGGTTCTATTAAACAAAATCTTTGGATATATAAATGTGAAAAATGTAGATACTATACCCATCTGGATTGTGCAACATCAAGAAACGAGCCATTTATGTCCATCTTTACATCCCCAGGTAGACCAACCTACCTAATATGTTTATAGTTATTTCTATACATGTTTTTGGTTCGTGATTTATGATCATTTCGTATTCTGATGTTGTTATCACCAGGAACAGGCAAAACCATTAAAAACTATGAAGATGATGAACATCCTGATCTTCTTCATCTTCCCTTTCCCGATCCATCTTATAGCATACTAAAACACTTGTTTTTCAAAAAAGATGGGTTAGAGGTCACCAAAACACATGACATTAGTCATCAACACCCACTAATTCTCAAGGATGTTACAAGCCCCACCTCTTCAAGAATATCATATCATGACCCAATGAAGAGAATTGAACTTTTGTGTGATGGGTGTGTGAGACCAATTATGAGTGGGCCAATTTACGTGCGTGCCAATGAGGAGGAGGAGGAGCATTGCAACTTTGTCCTACACGAGTGGTGCTCTCGACTACCTACTCAACTAAAAGACCACTTTCATCACCCACGACATACCATGATTCTCCATTCGAAAGCCCCTGGTAAGTTTTTAGGTGTGTTCACATGTAATATTTGCAGGTTAGTATGTAATGGATTTGTCTACTGTTGTATGGATTGCAACAACTACATCATTGATGTTAAGTGTGCCTTTTTACCTAAAGAAATCACTCACAATTCTCACCAAAATCACCTCCTTTCTAGAAAAGTTCATCAGGGATATAATGGCTGGTGTGGTATGTGTTATGGGAGTATTTATGGTGTTTCATTTGATTGCCATATTTGTAATGATTTTCATCTACACCCTAAATGTGCTTTGCTAATACCGGAGACAACTATGAACAAGTGTGACAAGCATCCAATGAAGCTGAGTTACTTTCCAATTGAGAATCATAAGAGTGACTATTTTTGTGAAGTTTGTGAGATGGAGTTTGATCCTGAGAAAGTTTTCTATCATTGTCGTGAGTGTATGCAGTCTATGCATCCAGCTTGTGCTCCCTCAATACTTCGGTATGAAACATATACAACCCGTGAGGGATGGTTATATTCTGCAAGTAATGCCATTCATAAATTTGTAAATGTGAAGTTTGGGGGGACATATAAGAATATCAAAGTGCATCCACACCCCCTTTCATTCCTTCAAGGGATTGCAAATGATGGTCAATGTTCCAGCCATGATTGTGATGACAGAGATCTTCAGTATAGTATGATCTTTAAGTGTTTAAATTGTGAATTTGTACTTCATTTCGAGTGCTGTGAAGATATGAGTAACTGATTCATATAATGGATTTGTTCTTGTGATTCATGTTTTGTTGTATTTTATGTGAAAATATGTTGTAATAAATCAACTCCATTATAGCATGCGTTCATTTTTGTAATTCATTTTTGTTTACGTTAATTACTTAAACCCTAAAATGGGCAATTAAATGAACCGGGAACAATATCGGGTGTCGGTTAAACTTGGACTCGGGTCTTTGAGATTACTAACAACTGTTCTTAATCTGTGTTATTGATGAATGCTAACTATGGCCAATGATTGCATTGTCAGGAACTTTATTATTCATTTTGCATATAATCATAAATGATTGAATTTGATGATCATACACAGGTAAACAACTTGATTTTATCGGCTGAATTGAACAAATTTTGACCTCTCTGACTTGTAATTAACATGTGCATACCACCTGCTCGACAAAATGTCTGTGTGAGTTCTAAACAGAAAATTGCCTTATTGCTTATGTGTTTACATCCCTATTATGAATACTATACTGTAACACTAATGCTTTGTTACGAATCAATCTTATCGTGTTCTGTCTTTGCTCTTATGATTATCTAATTGTAGTCGATATCGCAAAGAAGAATTCAATGTTGATTTTGGTTACATGATTATGAGTTAGATATTTGAAATGTATCCTCATTTTTATCTTTGTAATTGTGTTAGCTGAAGATGAGACTGAAACCAGATGATGTATTGCAAACAATCAACACATCTTATTCACACTCTCAAACACCATTGCAAATCACTCAAACATATTCACCAAATTCACGCACAGATCATCACTAGAGGCCTCCTTTCTCTCCACCCTTCGTCTGCTTCTCGTCTACTCACTTCAATCCTCCATACCTTTAACTCTCTGCTCCCTGCTGTCCCTCAACGCCTGCACCCAATTTCAGCTCACTACCCTCTCTCTGTATTCAATCTTATAGCCAATCCATCCACTTTTTGTTGGAACACCATCATTCGATCGCATACCCTTCTCTCTTTACCTGAAAATGCAGTGTTTTTTTTCGTCCAAATGTGTCGGCAACGTGTGTCGTTAGACGCCCACACCTTCCCTTTTGTTTTAAAGGCGTGTGCTCAGTTGAATGACATTTCACTTGTGGGAAGTATCCATTGTCAGTGTTTTAAGTATGGGTTTATGAGTGATGTGTTTGTTTGTAATAATCTTGTTCGTGTGTATTGTAACTGTGGGCGGGTTTGTGATGCGTATAAGGTGTTTGTTGAAAGTTCTGAGAGAGATGTGGTTTCGTATAATGTGATTCTTGATGGGTTTATTAAGGCGAAGGAGATTGAACGTGCTCGTCGAGTGTTTGATGAAATGGATGTGAGTGTTAGGGATAAGACGACGTGGGGTACGATGTTGGCTGGTTATGCGCAAACGAAAGATTATGACCAGTGTTTGAATCTGTATGATCAAATGCTTGTTCTAGGTGTTGTTCATGATAATGTGTCATTAGTTGCTGTTCTCTCAGCTTGTGGACGGATGGGGAAACTAGAAAAAGGAAAAGAAGTGCATGATCATATTATACGTAGTGGGATTCAAATAGACTCGTTTTTGTGTACCGCATTAGTAGACTTCTACGCAAAATGTGGTTGCATAGAAACCGCTGGGGCGATATTTGAAGCTTGCCCTGATAAAAATCTATTTACCTGGAATGCAATGCTTGTTGGGTTAGCTATGCACGGTTATGGCGATATATTACTAACTTATTTCTCCAAAATGGTTAAGAACAGAGTTAAACCAGACGGGGTGACGTTTCTTGGTGTCTTGGTGGGGTGCAGCCACGCTGGTCTTATTAACGAAGCAAGGCGACTTTTTAGTGAGATGAGGTCGGTTTATGGAGTTCCTAAAGAGCTGAAACATTACGGGTGCATGGCAGATCTACTCGCGCGTGCCGGTTTGATTAAAGAAGCAGTGGACATGATCGAGAGCATGCCAATGTCGGGTGATGTTTTTGTTTGGGGGAGTTTGCTTGGAGGGTGTAGACTCCATGGGAATGTTGAGGTTGCAGAGAAAGCCGCTGCGCGTATTATGGAGATATGTCCTGAAGACGGTGGAGTTTATTCAACAATGGCTGACATTTATGCAAACGCGAAGAGGTGGGATGATTTAACAAAGATAAGGAGGTTGAGAGATTCAAGGAGGGTGAAGAAGAATGCTGGATGTAGCTTGATTCAGTTAGATGGTGTTACCCATGAGTTCATAGCAGGTGATGATTTGCATCCTCAGTCAGATGAGATATATTTGGTTTTAAATGGCATTGTACAACACCAATTTCAAATGCAACTTTAGGCTCATTTTTCTTCCTTCTATGAAGTAATTGTAAATAAATTCAAAACAACTACACTAGAATTTTATTTCGACAAAAGAAATAATATATAAACAATATAGAATTGCTAGTTGCATACTAATCAGCTGGGTTGGTATTTTCATGGAAATGAAATAACATTTTTTATTAGTAAGCTTCAAATAACATTCTATGGTTTTCAATCCATGTAAAATACATATCGATATCCTCTTGGGCGTAATCTCTCTAGATTACGTTTTCGAGTACCAATACTATACCGTATGGAAACAATCCGAAGCTGATCAAAAGCCAGCTGCGAAGCGCGGTAGTCCCACTGGTTTAAATAAAAGTTCGCCACTTATTATAAACGTCTCTCTATAGAAGAGAAGAGAAAAGAGGTTGTTTCTTACTAACCAAAAATAAAAGGATTATATAAAAAGGAAGCATCCAAATCATAATAGTCTTTTTTGACATACAAGTGTAATAGATATGTTTGGATAGGAATGATTCATAACTTCATTTAGACTTCATTTTGCCTTTAAATATACCCTGCTTTAGTGTATTCTTAATTCCTTACAATTTGACAATTTCCTTGATGTCTGGGAGATGAATATGTTTCATACTTTCATCTAACTATTCATCATTTTTATTAAACATTTAAATGTACCTATTCAATATATTTTATTAATGTAATTCATATACCAAGTTATTCTATAACTAACGGCATATTCGATCAATAAGATAAATTAGATACATATAATTCCAAAAAATAATAGTTATATCATTTTGGTCGATCTGCATCAAACTAGATAATATAAACAATAAAATTACATACATGAATATTTCCTCAGCTCTAAATATAGTAAAGCCGATATCATTATAAGACTATCTCCAATGCTAAGGGTGTTTTTAGACGCCCTTAGCTGCCTAGTCAGCTGCCACATCATATCCTTACAAATCCTTTCAAATCTTTACAAATCCTTAAAAAACCTAAATTTCACCTCCAACCCTACAAACATCCTTACATATCCTTACATTTTCCATATCATCTTCAATTTTTACTTTAATTTAAGATACTTAAATTATTATTAACTATATTTGATATAAGGCTTACTGGTATGGAGACGCCCCTCTGCCCCGTCCCTCACTTTTTGCCCCGTCCCCCACCCCCACACCGCCCCCTGTCCCCATCCCCTTTCCCCCCGTCCCCCACGTCCCTCTGCGGACGAGATGGCCTGACCAATCAGCGATTTTTCTTTTTTTCTTTTTTTTTTTAAATCCAACGGCTAGTTGCTATGTAACGGCTATTTTTTTTTTTTTAAACCAAAACCAAATATATAAACCCCACCATCCAAATAAACCCACATAAATCAACCAAAACCAACATAAAACTCTTCTACTTTCTTTAAAAAAATACACAACAATGTCATACCTACCAATGATTGATTCCTCATCTTCGTCGAGCGAAGAAAACCGGGTTTTTGTGAACGCGGTTTGGGAATCGGCACAACTAATCGAATATATATGGAACGATTTCGATGAAAATGCGGTGGAGGAGAATACTATTTCGGATGACGAAGCGCAACAAGAGTTAAAGGATTTCACGTTACGTAACGAACACATCCATCATCATCTACAAGCCGACTTGATCGAATATATATGGAACAACGGAATCGACGATTAGTATTTTACTACTTAATTTTAGGATGGTTTGTTATTTTTTTTTTAGTTTTTAGGATGATTTGTAATTTTTTTAATTTTTAGGATGGTTTGTAATTTTTATTTTAAATCTACTATTTATTTGAATTTTATTTTGTTTATTTGTTAGTTTTATAAAAGTAGTTAAAATTAAATTTTATAAAAAAAAAATAATAGTATTTAATGCTTGAGACATGGGTTTCTCATGTCTCCACACCCCACCCATGTCTCAAGCATATGGAGACATCACTTTGTTGAGTTGGCATCCTATGTGGCATGGAGACATGACCTTTCTCATGTCTCCACACCTCATAGCCTAACTATTTGATTGATAAATCTATCTATATATATAAAAGAAAACGTATATGCTGACGTGGCGTGCAATGAAGGCCTCAACATTCTCTTGAGAGTGCCACGTGGCATCATAATGGAGAGTTTTTGGTGTTTTTGAATTGTTTTCTTTTTTAATTAAATTGAGTTATTTTAGGAAAAAAGAATTTAAAAATAAATTTAAAATTTTATCTCATATTTCCTCCCATAATTTTTAAACGTTTATATCTTTTATATACGGGATTTTTTAAAGAAAAAAATTACACCAAATTAACGAGCGTTTTATTATCTTTCCAACGAGTACCATAATGCTATATAAAAAACAGAGAAAAAAATCGACTATTTTTTGTGGGGTTTTGTTCATACGGGAAAAAACACACAAAGTGTTCATGTTATCACGTAAAATTAGATTTTGTGGGGAATATAAGTTATTACTGATTAGAATACTATGAACATGTGATGATTGAGAGATTTTGTGGTTAGTTAACTTAAGTCATTTGCAATAGGTTATCACATAAAATTATATTTTTCAACCCCGGGACCCTCCCGGGGTAATCAGCTAGTTTTAAATAAATGCTCAAACGTTTGTTACAAAATTATATACATACTCAAATGTAATATATTAAAATAATACGGAATTTGTAATTAAGATGAATTAATAGTGTAAATTATTTAGCTTATACATATACAGGAAAGATAAAAACTAAAGTACCACCTTTGTTACAATAATTTCACCCATTTAAATTAATTAAACGAATTTATTACTTATATTTATTTTTTATGTCATCAAGAAACAGCTGGACTCTATTGTGATATTCCATAAACGTATTATTTAATTAAAACTAGATATTTGCCCGCGTTGACACGCAGTTCAACAACGTACGATTATTTGGAGTAGTATAACGTATAAGAAAAATAAAGTAGAAACATTTTATTAAAATTTAAAAGCAACGAATACACATTTATTCAAATATCGCTGAAAATTTCCTTATAAACCACATTTTTTGTTTTAGTCATCACTTTCCCACCAGCATCAAGTATAAGTAACTTCACGCATGCCCTGCTTTTAACTCTTGACAATGCGACATAAAGCTGGCCATGTGAGAATACAGGGTTTCTTAAATACAATCCAACCTGAATAAGGCGACTTAAATGGTATGTGTTAAAAATAGACTTATGGCATATTCAACAATAAGAAAGTAATAAAAATGAAAATAAGAAACTAACTACCACCTAAATTTCACAATTTAATTTGACACGTCTGAGAAGATGAGCATTACCCATATCGACCCGCTAAAAAAACTTCGAGCATATTTTATTCTATGTTTTTATAAAAGAATTTATTTTTTAAAAATCGAAAATCATTCATTAATGTTTCGGTCAACGTGTTTAATAACTTTCCTAAACAATATAATCCACATTTTTTGTTTTTTTTTAAATAAAAAACATTTAATAATTATTCTATTTTTAAAATTCAAAAAAGAGTTATTAATGTTTTTATAAAAAAATTTATTTTTTAAAAATCGAAATCATTCATTAATGTTTGGGTCAACGTGTTTAATAACTTTCCTAAACACTGTAATCCATATTTTTAATTTTCTTAAAATAAAAAACATTTAATGACTATTCTATTTTTAAAATTCCAAAAAGAGTCATTAATGTTTTTATAAAATTTTTTATTTTTTAATAATCGAAAATTATTCATTAATGTTTCGGTCAAAGTGTTTAATAACTTTCCTAAACACTATAATCCAGATTTTTAATTTTTTTAAAATAAAAAACATTTAATGACTATTCTATTTTTAAAATTCAAAAAAGAGTCATGTTTTTATAAAAGAATTTATTTTTTAAAAATCGAAAATCATTCATTAATGTTTCGGTCAACGTGTTTAATAACTTTCCTAAACACTATAATCCAAATTTTTACTTTTTTTAAAATAAAAAACATTTAATGACTATTCTATTTTTAAAAGTCAAAAAAGAGTCATTAATGTTTTTATAAAAATAAATATTTTTTAAAATCGAAAATCATTCATTAATGTTTCGGTCAAAGTGTTTAATAGGAAGGAACATTATCTAAAGTGACCCATGTATAAGTAAAAGGAGCATTACTCAATAATTTTAACCGACTATTACCTTATAGATGCTATTTATACGCTAAAAATAGTAATGTGACAAATCAAATAATTCAGCATTTATTTTGTGTTTAAATGTCATTAATTTTAAAAAAGAGTCAATAATTTTAACCGACTATTACCTTATAGATGCTGTTTTAGGGAAGTTAATTAATTGAATGAGAAGCTTTGACCAAATCATAATGAATTACCTAAAAATTTAATATAATTACCTAATTTAATATAATTAATGAATTTTGATTTTTAGAAAAAAGAAAAATTTTATAAATTCTCACAATGGGGACACTTGGCATTAATTGATTGGCTATGTAATTGGAGGATGAATGTGGGATTGCCAAGTGTCCTCATGGACTTTGTTTTATTAGATGTATAGATTTTCTTTTCTTTCTTTCTATTATCTACTCCATCTTTCTCCTATCACAAATTACCCTACATATTTCGCCGGTGCTTGAAGATAGTACGTCTCCGGTCTTCCCCCATTTTCCGGTGAAAAGTTCTCGTCTCCTTCAATTTCCCCCTTCAAAACCGGCCCGCAACCGATTGGAAGAAGATATATGTGGGGGATCAACAGAGGAGATAAAAATCTTTTATAAACCTTTCGGGCCCACCCCATCGTTTGGACCCAGGAAAGCCTGCGCCCTTTTGCACGGGCTCAGCATCTTCGGACACGGTTGGACTTGGATCTCCAACGCAAAGGGTCGTTCCAGCGTGGCAACGGGCGTGGAAGTTTGGACGCGTTGGAGACGGTCTAAGGTAGATGTCAACTAGTTAATGAAATTAGTAAGGGTTATGTGATGATAAATAATTTCAGGATGTATTAACAACAATTCATTTATATGGGTTAAGTTATTCTACACAGTGTAACAAAAATGAGAAGGGTGAGAATGATACAAAAACACAATAGATCATAAAATATGACGCAATAAGCCACAAAATATAACACAATGCCGAAAAATATAACACAATGCTGAAGAAAAAAGACACAATGATGAAAATAAGAAAAAGACACAATGCTGCATAAAAGACACAATGATATAACGTAACTTCTTAAACTACAAGGTAAAAATCTAAAAAAGGAAAAACCTAAAAACTAAGATCGTAGGGTTCGATGAGACGGTTTCAATGTCGCATGAATGAGTTCAATCGGAGTCCATTTGATACCCTTCCTACGACTTCCTATTTTTCTTTCGTTGTGTATTTTATTCTAACCCTTCACTTAGGTTATGGGGTATACTCTAACATATGTGGTGTTAAAGGTGACATGGCATGTTAACTTGTATTGCACACCACTCCCTTCTTGTGTTAAAAGGTGTTAAAGAGGTTATGTGTTAACATGTTAACATGGTGTTAAAAGTCCACATTAATTTTTTTCCTTTTATGAATCAAAAACCACTAAAAATATATGATTAGGTGAAGTTAATGAGATTAAGTCATTTCCTTAGAATGAAGTGGAGTCAAATGGGAAAAAATGAATGATGTGGCATCTAGGTGGAGTTAAGAAAGGTTAAAGTATACCCTAAGGCCTTAGGTCATGGGGTATACTCTAACATATGTGGTGTTAAAGGTGACATGGCATGTTAACTTGTATTGCACACCACTCCCTTCTTGTGTTAAAAGGTGTTAAAGAGGTTATGTGTTAACATGTTAACATGGTGTTAAAAGTCCACATTAATTTTTTTCCTTTTATGAATCAAAAACCACTAAAAATATATGATTAGGTGAAGTTAATGAGATTAAGTCATTTCCTTAGAATGAAGTGGAGTCAAATGGGAAAAATTGAATGATGTGGCATCTAGGTGGAGTTAAGAAAGGTTAAAGTATACCCTAAGGCTTATAATATAATAAAACATCCCATAATTATGCTAACATTACTATACTAAATACATTAACAGATGTGATACATTAACCAATCTATCTATTATATTTATATTTATATATATGATTGCATATTCAAACCAAACAACATATATAACCTTATAAACAGCAGAGGAAAACACTATTCATGAAAGTTCACAAATAAACATATAGGAAAATATACGAAAAGGGGTATGCTACACGGTAATAGGTGAGACACTCCCACCCCTTTTCTCAAAAAAGTCTTTTTTTCTCCCTCATGTGCATGACATATGCATTTCCTCTCACAATTTTTTAATGTTAATAACTTTTATATACGACATTTAAAAAAAAAAATTACACCTAATTTAAATGAAAGTTTATCACTTATAATAAACGTCTCTCTATAAAAAAGAGATTTCTTTAGATTTCTTTTTCGAATGCTAATACCGTACCGTATCGAAACAACCCGACGCTGATCAAAAACCAACTGCGAAGCGCGGGTAGTCCCACTAGTTTAAATGAAAGTTTATCACTTGTAATAAACGTCTCCCTATAGAAGGGAAAAGATAAAATGTTTCTTACTAACTAAAAATAAAAATATTATATAAAAAAGAAGAAGCATCAAAATCAATCTCAAATAATTGTAATTAGGGATGAGCATGCAAGGCCGAATACCGATCCCGTCCCGTCCCGATCCCGATACCGTACCGAACCGATACCGAACCGAGGGGTTTCGGGATCGGTATCGGTACCCATATTTATAGATTTTCGATTTCGGTATTATCGGTATCGGTACGGGATCGGTATGGTATCGGTATTTTAAGGCAATATACCGATACCATACCGGTACCGTATGTGTTCGGTATCGGTATTGGTTTTTTGGACTTTTCGGTATCGGTATTGTCGGCATCGCTATCGGTTCGGTACCGATACCGTCCCGAGCTCATCCCTAATTGTAATAGTCTTTTTTTTTTTTTTTTTTTTTTTTTTTAACATACAAGTGTAATAGATACGTTTGGATGGGAATGATTTATGACTTCATTCAGACTTCATTTTCCCTTTAAAAATACCTTGCTTTAGTGTATCCTTATACGATATTAATGACTTTTGGATATTTACAATTTCCTTCTGGGAAATGAATATGTTTCATACTTTCATCTAACCATTAAGCATTTTTATTACACGTTTAAATTTAACTATTCAATATTATTTTTATTAATGTAATTCATATACAAGTTACGTTATAACTAACGGCATGCCTATAGATGCTAAATCAAATGTATAATTCTGATTTGGGGTTGTATCGGTTTGTTAGGGTTTAAAAGGGGGGGGGGGGGGGGAGGAGAGGTTTAAAATGACCAAAATACACTAACGGCACAATGGATAAACGTCAATTTCAGGGATATAATGTGTTAAGCCGACAAACCATAGGGACCCAGGGTGTTAAGGTTGGACTAAACCCTTTGATTCGTGCAAACCTCATACACGAAAACTGCGCTTAACTCTTTTTCTTTTTGTTTTTGCCCACCCCTAGAATCGGCATTGAACTCATCCGTAACCAATAATGTTGTTATAACTTGGCAATAAGACCATCACTAGTTTTAGATCTTATGCATATAAAAAGAGTTTGTTAAATTTGTTCACCTTGGCCTTGATCATATGTAACGCAATCGTACAACAATGCTCTCATTGGGTTTTGTTTAAAATCCCGACCATACTCTTGTTGCAACTTAGAAAAACATCCGCTGTGCGGGCCTTGCTTATTAGTTACTGGTTAGTGTTATTTCTTAGCCGTTTTCTCTCGGGTCAATTTAAAACATACCTTCTGACCTACAGTCCAATATAAAGATGAATGATTTGATGGTCAGTTCACTGTTCCTGTCTGCATCGGCGCATCCCATACCACCTACCCAAAATTATGTGAAAAACTACCTGCATATTTAAGGGTAAACTATTCATCTTCTGTCTATTATTTTGAGACGATGTGTTATGGAGGAACCCGTTAGCGCTTTGTTGGGAAAAAAAGTGTTGCTAAGTGGCCACCCTATTTTTTTTATCACCCTTCACACCATTAAGTTTAGTTGTTGTGGGATGGCGCTCATGCCACCTCACCCCTATATAAACACCAAACACAATGCCACCATTGTTAGAGTGGTAGCCAAGAGGAGAGGCGTTACCCCCTTAACGCATGTTAACACAAAGGAGAGGTGGGTCAACTACCCTCCACCAATCACATGCACACATAAGAAATTATTATTTTATTTTTTTAATTTTTTTTTTTGTTAACGCATTTGTTATAGGATTAGATAGTTAAAGCTCATTGCTTCGTGGTAGTGACGTCACACTCTAACTAGCCATTTTTAGTTAAACGACAACATATGGTTGATGGGATTGGGTACTGAATATACCATTCCGCATACCCAAACCCGGAACAACACTGGCGCGCGGAAGAAAGCCATGCGCAGGATTTGGTCAAAGCTCATTAAATACACAGTCAACAGTCAAGGACCGGTCAAGGCGAATATCATGCATGGTCAATAGCCATGCATGAATCACGTAACTACACCAGTTAAGGCGGTATTCGATTCCACTGTTTCCTTTAATCTAGCTTTCCATATATCACCTTATTAACATAATTAAGGGTGATGGAGACAACCTAACCATGGTTAGGACTTGGGTAATGGTGGCATACGGACTCTCCTATAAAAGGGATCACATCCCCAATTGGAGAGGACACTTTCTACTGACCTGGAGAGCTATCATACTTGATAGTATCCCCATTCACCACGTTTTTGTTATAAACAACTACCTCGAGTAGTCGTCTCCACACCCGTACTTTCACTCTTATTTGCAGGTATCTCCAAGCCATAGCTGTTAGTGAAGGATCAACCCTGTAGCAACTTATAATCTTATCATCCCTAACCGGTGGTGAGGTAATTTGTTTCTTCATTGGCGCCATCCCATACGGTTAAACCAATCTTTCAAACTAGCACAATGGCTTTCTCAAAGGATGGAAACAACAACGTTGATGCCGAGGCCACAGTCAACGAAGAAATCCAAGACGTAACACCAAACACAATCACCAAGAATGTGGCCCAGAGGCAACAAGCCTCAACATTCCAATTCCACCCAACAAAAGGGGGAATAAATGGAGGAAAAAAGGCACAGGACAACCTTTCTTCGGTTGACCCGGGCGAATGGTTGGCCCAACAAAACTCAAAGACGATTGCTGAATACCAGAAGATGGTAATGAAACAAGCAAAACTTAAGACTCAGAAGGCGTTAAGTTTTGACCTAAGTGGGGATGATTCAGAATCCCCACAGAAGAACAACAGTGGCCGTCACGCAAAGGGACACCGTTAGGCGGTACGTGGTGGAGGCCGTGGTAGAAATACTCACGGCCAGGACCCCGTCAACCTGAACGGTGAACCAGATGGCTACGAATCTGAGGACGAAGTATATCATGACACAAGTAAGAAGCAGCATTCCAAAACTGCTGCCAGCAGCTTGGCCCCTAAAGATGACGATCTGTACAAACCATACAGACCAAAAACTTTCGCAGAACGTTCGAAGTTCTGCGCAAGAATTGCAGAGGCACCGATGCCGCAAGAATGTAAATTACCAAGTACCATTGGAAGATTTGATGGCCTGCGTGATCCTGATGATCACCTGCACGCATTCAATTGTGCTGGCAGCTCCAAATTGTGGCCAGTGCAAGCCTGGTGTCACTTATTCGTACAAACCCTAACGGGGGCAGCTAGAGTTTGGTACGAGAGTTTGCCGGTTGGAAGTCTCGTTGACTTCGATGACCTAATAAGGAAGTTCAAAAACCATTTCTCTCATTTGCGCAAGCATAAAAAGGACAAAGCCCATATCCTCTTGTGTTCGCGCAACGATAATGAGTCTTTGGAAGACTACATAATCAGATACAACAAGGAAGCACTCCAACTGGGATGCGGAGAAGAACTTACCCGCGCGGCCTTTATACACGGGGTAAAAAATGATGATCTAATGAGATGCTTAACCGGCAAAGACGGCGTGTCGGAAGCTTGGGATGAAGTAATTGAAGCTGCCAAAGTCTACGCGTCTTCAGAGCGCTCTTTCCAACGCAACAAAAACGCACAGCAAGGTAACGGTCATCACGGACCATCAAATAACAGAGGAAAGGGCAAGCAGTCCGTTTGGTCAAGAATCTCAGGCGCGGCAGAGGAAGGAAAATATTCTTCCTCACAAGATGCAAGAAACATGCTGAGCTCCAGAGGATCCCGCGATAATAAGGGACATTCAAAGAAGAACTATGATTGGACACCACTGTCCAAAACACCATCTGAGGTGCTAAAAACAGAACAGATCCAATTTCCAAAACCACAAGAGCTTCGCAGTGACAGGAAAAACGTGGACAGGTCAAAGTACTGTGAATACCATGAGGACCACGGTCACATGACGGATAATTGTTATAGCTTAAAGATGGAAATCGAAAACGCAATCAAATCTGGTCAACTGACGCATCTTGTTAAAAACATGAGAAGAAAGCAGAGGGACAATACAGAAGCAGGAGAACCCTCCCAAAAGAAGATACGCAATCTCAACGCGCATCATGTCTACAACGCCTCCCGCAACACATGCAACATGATTCACAGGAGCGCAAGCCATAAGCGTACCTTCATCGAGGTGAAGAACGATTCCTGGAAAGAAGAACAGGTGATTATGCCAAGGGTAAAAGGCGGAGCATGCTCCACAGCTCCATTAATCATAACAGGGGTTGTTGGCCATTATCGAACACGATACATGTTCTTGGATAATGGCAGCAGCACCGATATCATGTACCAGCAGTGTTTTGACCAGCTGGATGATGAGGACAAGAAGAGGATAGTACCAACAACGGAGCCGATATCCGGTTTCATTCATGAATCCATTTACCCATTGGGCACGCTCACTTTCCCGGTAACACTCTCCGACGGGAAACACTCACGCACCGAAACGTGCGACTTCACCGTGCTCCCTGTCAATTCCTCGCATGACATCCTCCTAGGTCGAGAGGGATTGGCAAAGTTCAATTGCAATGCTTCTACACCACACCAGATGATGGGCTTTCCAACGCGAACAGGATTCGCGTTCATCAGGGGAAATAAAACGTGTCATGCAACAGAAACATCCAGGCCTTCGAAACAAGCAAAACCAACTGTTCGGACCGAACCGGAAAAATGGGTTATTAACCCTCTATTCCCGGAACAAACAGTTGTCATCGGCCATGCAATTTCTGACCCCATCCGCACTCACTTGAAACAACTGCTGACAAAAAACATAGACATTTTCGCGTTCAAACCATCAGACATGGTCGGGGTTCCGCGACACGTTGCGGAGCACAGGCTTAATGTTTACAAGAATGCAGAGCCAATTGTTCAGAAGAAACGAAGCATGGGGCCAGAAAAAACAAAGGCGATGAACGAGCAAGTAGAAGAACTCTTGAAGGCCGCTATACTGCGCAAAAGCAAATACCAAACTTGGGTAGCAAATCCGGTTATGGTAGGGAAGTCTAATGGCACATGGCGCATGTGCGTCGATTATAAAGATTTAAACAAGGCATGCCCAAAAGACTGTTACCCACTGCCTGAAATTGACCTAAAAGTCGATTCTTTGGCGCCATACAGATTCAAATGCTTCCTCGATGCTTACAAGGGCTACCATCAGATACAAATGGCCAAAGAAGACGAGGATAAAACTGCTTTCCGCACAGACATGGGTACCTTCTGTTACACCAAAATGCCGTTTGGGCTGAAAAATGCAGGGGCAACGTATCAAAGATTAATGGACACCGCTTTTGTCAAACAAATCGGTGTAAACCTAGAGGTATATGTTGACGACCTGGTGATCAAAAGCAGAGAGGAGGATCAAATGTTACTCGACATACAGAAAACATTTGATCAGTTACGAAGTGTGCGGATGAAGCTCAACCCGGGGAAATGTTCCTTCGGAATGGAGGAAGGAAAGTTTCTCGGCGTGTTGGTAACAAAAGATGGATTCCGTCCAAATCCAGAGAAGGTTCAAGCAATTGAACGGATGCCATCACCATCCTCAATCAAAGAGGTACAAACGTTAATGGGACGGCTAGTAGCTTTGAACAGGTTCCTGTCAAACTACGCGTCCAAATCTTTACCTTTCGTGGACACGCTGAAAAATTGTTTAAAAAAGTCCAATTTCAACTGGACGAAAGAAGCAGAAAATGCATTCCAAGATATGAAGACGTGTTTGGGCAACCTGCCAACACTCACAGCTCCGCTACCAAAGGAACCACTCACCTTGTACCTGTCCGTAACAGACAAAGCAATCGGGGCAGTTCTCATGGTTGACCGAAAAGGGGTCCAAACCCCAATCTACTATGTCAGCCGCATGCTTCTAGATGCGGAAACACGTTATTCGACAACGGAAAAGCTGGTCATGGCATTAGTCCATGCATCGAGAAGACTGCGGAGATATTTTCAAGGACATCCAATCAACGTCCTCACAGACTTCCGGATCAACGACATCTTGCGAAAACCAGAACTCTCCGGACGTTTGGCAAAGTGGGCAATAGAGTTGGGGGAGCACTCAATTTCGTACAAAACAAGACCCTCCTTCAAAGGACAAGTCCTCGCAGACTTCCTAACAGAGGTCCCAGCAGATAAAATTGAAGAGTGCACCAAAGAGGCGTCATCCAATTCGATCACACCCGATGAAACCCAGGTATGGAAATTGTATACCGACGGAGCCTGTAATGATGAAGGCGCAGGTGCAGGCCTACGCCTAATAACACCGGAGGGAAAAGAATACACGTACGCAATTCGGCTCGAGTTCCAAACAACAAACAATGAGGCAGAGTATGAAGCTCTGCTTGCTGGTTTGCGAATTGCGAAAAAGATGGGCGCACAGCACATTGAAGCGCACGTGGATTCAATGCTAGTCGCCAACCACATTGATGGCACGTATGAAGCAAGGGAACCAACCATGGTCCTGTACTTACAGCATACCAAAGAGCTAATGAAAGATTTCCATTACTGCAAAGTAATCCATGTTCGCAGAAGCCAAAACAAGCCAGCGGACGCATTAAGCAAAATGGCGTCAACCGCATTCGACCACATGGCAAAAGACATCCGAGTCGAGACACTAGCCAAACCATCTGTTCCGTCGAAACAGGTGAATGTAGTCCAAACAGGTAAAGAATCCTGGATCACTCCAATAATGGCTTTCATAACCAAGGGTGTTCTCCCAGACGACAAAGCGGAAGCAAGGAAACTGCAACACAAGTCCTTGCATTATGAAGTAAATAATGGCATCCTATATCGGCGGTCCTACCTTGGGCCATTACTCAGATGCGTCGATTCCGCAGAAGCAACATACCTGATTCGAGACATTCATGAGGGTACATGCGGACTGCATGCAGGACCTCGCATGGTCGTTGCGAAACTTATGAATGCTGGATACTTTTGGCCCGGAATGCACCTTGACGCAGTCAAAGAACTGCGGAAATGTGACGCATGCCAAAGACATGCGCCAGGAACACTTAGGCCAAAGAATAACTTGGTACCGGTCACTACAGCATGGCCATTTCAGAAATGGGCCATAGATTTAGTGGGACCCTTTCCCACCGCGCCAGGCAATGTCAAATACCTATTGGTCGCTATTGACTATTTCACCAAATGGGTAGAAGCAAAGACGTTAGCCACAATCGATGGGCGCAATATCAAGAAATTCATATGGGAGTTCATAATTTGCAGATTTGGACTGCCCATGGAGATTGTGAGTGACAACGGAACGCAATTTACGGACCAGCACTTACAAGAATGGCTTCATTCTATGAAAATCAAGCAAATCTTCACTTCTGTGGCACACCCCCAAGGCAACGGACAGGTTGAAAGGACAAACAAAAGTATTGTAGAAGGAATCAAAACACGCTTGGGAACAAAGCGCAGCGGTTGGGTAGATGAATTACCACATGTTCTTTGGGCCCACCGCACACTTCCCAAGACAAGTAATGGGGAAACACCATTCAGCCTAACTTACGGAACTGAAGCGGTTATCCCAACAGAAGTTACAAATCCTTCCCCAAGAATCTTGCTTGCGGAATCAATCGACAATGACAAAGAGCTGCGTATGAATCTAGATTTCTTGGATGAACGGAGAGATTCAGCTCATGTACGGGAAGCCGCATACAAAAGACAGTTAGAGAAATATTATAATGCGCGGGTCAAAGAACAAACTTTCCGCGTGGGTGACTTTGTCTTCCGCAACAATGAAGCCTCAAATGCAGAAAAACCAGGAAAGCTGGCCCCAACTTGGGAAGGGCCTTACAAGGTTCAAGAAGTACTGGGAAAAGGGGCATATGCCCTAGAGCGATTAGACGGTTCACCAATTCCACGCACCTGGAATGCAGCTCAGTTACGTATATGTTACATGTAACATGCTACAATGATTTTGTAATAAGGAATTGATTTCCAAAGTTCATTAACATTACAAAAAACATTTTTATACAAACTGGTGGCCAGCAAATATAGATTACATACCAAAATCGTAGATGATTATCACCAAACAAGAGGGGACTACAACTAAAACCCCATGACACAGTGATAAAACAATCACTCAAAAAAAAAAAAAAAGAGAAAAAGGAAAGACACAACTTTACACAAAGACTCCTACGTAGGATATACACATCCTAACCCGTAACCTTCTTAGAAGTCTTCTTCTTCACATCTCCTAGTTCAGACAACTTCTTCATCTTCAAGGGCTTTCCATCAATGGTACCTTGATCATCTAGATAATCTGGACGCATGTCCTCCTGTGACAGCAGAAATGAACAATGTTCTGCCAAACGATCAAGGGCTTCAGTGGAAGTACAATCATGATCAGGATAACGGGACAAGCGGGTAATACCCTGCACTGCCAAAATCTCCTTGGCATTAAGAATATTGCTTGAAGTTTTGGACGCCATTTTTTCAGAGAAAGTGGTAAAAATTTTTAAAGGTATAAACTGTTCCGATGGTTGTACTTACTATATATAGAGGAGAGAGGTTACCATCATTAATTACCATTAATGGTAATCCACTCGATTACCCTAGGGAAGACTGACAGGCACCCTGCCACCGCCGTCATAACAGTCACGTCAAGGGCAGACTGACAGTCACCTGCGTCAGATGCACATCAGATGACATCACCTAATGATCACCATGCACACGTGGAAAATAAAATTAAAGGGAGTTACACTGTTTAGCATACATGAAAATCAAAGTGTTCAAGAAAAGACATGCAACCATGGTACATCAATAGTGTTCATCATACATAAAAAATAAACTAAAGGTTCAAATATTGGGAGATATCATCACTCCCAGCGCCCTCTGCGCGTTTCCCTTCAGCATTGGAGGATGTTCCTGCTTCCGCATCAGTGGCCACAGTTTTACCCTTCTCTTCCGTCTGCGCCCTCTCAGCGAGCTCCGCACCAAGGCGATCAGACTTGATAAAATAGTTGCGCAGCTCCCCAGCAGGATCATCAGTCTTCGCGCAGGCCTCCAACAAGTCAAAGACTTCGAACTTCAGGTGCTCGTAGTCGTCATAGGCTTTGAGCAGCTCATCATCATATGCTTCACTCTCATAGGGACCGGATTCTTTTTCCTTGCCCTCAGCACGGTGATTGAAGCCTTCGGAGAAACCAATCTTGATGCCCTGCTTCACGGATGAACTGGAGATGCGCGCAATCACTTCTGTCAGCGCAGGATCGTTCCAGACACGCTTGAATACCTGCGCAAAATAAAAATCAGCATATAAAACGCAATTTAAAGCAAAAAAGATAGAAAGTTTTTTGACGTACCCCAGCAACTCCATCGCCCATCAACCAGGCAATCCTCTCGTTGGCAGCAACGGCTAGATCAGTGGCTTCCTGGAACAAGGCCTGCACCTTGTCTAACTCCACTTTTACCTGCGTACATGAGGATTCCGCCAAGGCTTTCTCTCCCTGGATCTGGGCGTTCTCCGAAGTCAATTTCTCCATTTTGGCTTCCACATCAGACAAAGAAGCAGTTGCGCGAATAAGCTCATCATGTTGAGAGTTGTATTTTTGAATGACATCAGCAAGCTCAGTTTGCTTCCCTTCGAACGCTGCTTGAGTCTGCTCCATCTCTTTCTTCAAATTAGAATTCTCAAGTTTCAAGTCTTTAATGGAGGACCGCAGCTGTTCAGTCTCAATGTTCGTCCTCTTGCAAGCTACTGACCACGCATGAGACGCATCAGCCTTCTCCTTCTTTACTCTCTCCAACTCTTCAACGGCATCACGAGCAACTTTCTGATGATGCTCAATCTCAGCACGTACGTCATGACGAGCACGCTGGAACTCCTCTTCCCGCCCCCAAAGCGCAGCTTCAGAATCCCTTAAATTCTGGTAATCCCTTTGGAACTCATTTTCACGCCTGATAAGGGATCCAAGACCGCTGACACCAAGAGAGAGATTCATGGCCATATCAATAAATAGGGAGCGACGGTCAACGCTATCCTGATAATCACGTTCCGCAGGAGGAACGGACATCATAACAAACTCTTGCGCGTCAAGCGCATTTGTGAAGCGAGTAGTGTCCATGATATCCCAGCGCGGCTGATATGTCCTAGACGAATCAGAGGGGCGAAAGGAAAACGTTCTCCGCCGATGACCAGAACTACCACCACCACTGGAGGAGATGTCAGTATAAACAATGGTAGAATCAACAACTGTGCGCTGGAAGTTGGATGGATTCTCAGTTACAAGTTCATCTTTCTTCTGACTATCAAGCGCTGCTTCAAATCCTTGAGACGGGCTCGGCTCATGTGCTTGCTCCGTCAAACCAAGACAACCTGTCTCCAAATTTGGTGTTACAGATTCATCCACCAGCTTACCAGCATCCTTCTCAACATCAGTCACTAACTCAGCTTGAACAGATCCTTCCTACTGCATCACTTCTTTCTCCACTTGAACATCCAGGTCCTCCGGGATAGGAGTAGTTTGAGAAAACAACTTTTCACCAACCATTGTTTCAGCAATAACCGGCATCACTCGCTCGGTCACGTCAGTTGGTTGAGCAGATGTAGATACTTCCTTCAACAGAGAGGAGTGCTTCTTCCGGGACTCTGCAAAAGGATGTTGCCCTACATAAAATGCTGCTCACAATACTTTAACACATTTATCAAAAGCGCGGTAAAGAGATAAGAAAAACATGTGTACCAGACAAATGCCTTAGAGTCTTCATGGGCAAGTTCTCGCGCACAGGCGGAGGCTTTACTGGGATATCCAGCTTGTCCGTAGACGGCCACGTCAATGGTTTGAATACATTTACTGGAACCGCGGAAATGGGTCCCGGGGAAGTAACATCCAGACTCGCAACTGAGGATTGCGGAACTTGCACTTGTTTCTGATCCAGCTCAGCAACCCTCTGCTGATATAGACCCTCAGCAACACCACCTGATTCTCGGATAGGAGAAGAACGCCTGGCGCGCTTGTGCTCCAGTTCCGTATCAGACTCAGTCAAGTCTTCATCAACCTCTTCAACAATGATAGGCGCGGCGGGTGGTTTGGTCCTCTTACTAGCCACAGCACGCTTCCTAGAAGTACTTGTGCCTGGCGCGGTAACCACATCTGTATCAAGTTAACACATGCGTAAGAAATGAGTTACGAAATTATGAAGACTAGCCAAAAGACTCCTTGCGCTCCGAAGTAACTTCCTCAACATCGTCCTGAACTTTCCTGCGGAGTTGTATACCCGCACCTAACACGAAGAACGCGCTGAATCAGTACGCAGAACGCGTACCAAGTGCGCTTCCTTCGCATACATAAAAGAAAAAATAAACACAAACAAGTGGATAAGAAACGACAAACCTGTTCGAACATACTGCTTTGGAGGATCTACAAAATTGGGATGCAAAAAATTCCCACTGGTCCTCTCAGACAAGCGCGGAACACCGGCAACAACCGGAGCATACGGCACGTTCGCTTCACCGCGCTTAGCAAACAATTGAAACAAGGAGACATCTGGATAAATAAAGAAACATGTGAGCAATAACACAAAGTATATCCATAAGACAAAATACAAATATAACCCATATACCTTTTGAAGGATTCGGGTCTTGACCCTCAGGGCAGATAAGGCTAATTCCCAACAAGTTCAGAACACTCTCAGGACATTCATCCATCATCAGGGGAGTAGCATGATCACAGAGTGTTTTGTACCAATCCTGATCTTTATAACCCACCATAGGGGGGAATTCAGCAATCTTCTCTCTCAAACCAAGCACCATCCATTGAAAGGGTGCAGGAATAACACCATGTTTGATATAAAAGAACTTGTCTTTCCATTCATACATGGACTTCACTTTTTCCGAAACAAGCTGTTTCACTTTCCGGCGAATACCCAAGCTAAACCAGCCACTTCCGCCACGGGCTGCTTCAAGGACATAAAAGACATTTAATCTTTCCCACGTGGGTTCAATCTCCAATGAACGACATGTGGCTTCAAAATGTAGTATCCGGCACCAACCATAAAGAGTCAATTGTGTAGGATGCACTCCATATTTCAGTAACACATCCACCACAAATTTGGAGGCTGGCAACCGAAAACAGCATTTAGTGAAAGCAGCAGCATACAAGGTAATCTTACCAGGAGGAGCCTTTAAAGCAGTTTTTCCTTCAGCAGGAAGTTCAGGCTCCCATTCCGGCAATATGCCGTACCGGTCAATAAAACTCAAATACGAGTCTTCATCCCACTTAATAGTGGTGGCTTCTATGCTCTTTGATGACTCCTTACCCAGATCTTTCACAGTGTCAGAGGTTTTACTCGACTCTTGCACATCTTGGGAATCTTGCGACATAGTTGAAGGATAAGATAATTTTGTGAAGAAAGAGACGTTGAAGAGAAAGAAATTCAAAAATTTTGAAACAGTTGAGATGGAAGAAGCCACATTCAAAATTTAATATATAGGCTTTGCAATTAATGTGCCTGACGTCATGGACAAGCTTTTCGGAGGTGAGTCCAATGAAAGGATGGCACGTGTGCAATGGAAAACAAACCGACGTCACACGCGCCTCACGCGCCCACTCGCCTGACAACCGCCGCTCACACGTCTCTGCACACGTCCCAATTGACAGAGGTCATGTCAATACCACTCGCCATATGGTCCACAAATTTTCAAACACAAGGGGGAAATGACATCTGTCCACACATGCAAACTGACGTGTCCCACCAATGCGGACAAACGACGTAAAATTCAAACCCGTTCTCCGCATAATGTCCACGTCAGCAAGTAACGCAAAGTCGGTACGCAGAAAAAAGACCACAGGAAGTAACCCACTACAAATTAGTCCAGCATCCCTCACATCTAAGATGAGAGACACACTGGACTGGGGGGACTTGATGGGATTGGGTACTGAATATACCATTCCGCATACCCAAAACCGGAACAACACTGGCGCACGGAAGAAAGCCATGCGCAGGATTTGGTCAAAGCTCATTAAATACACAGTCAACAGTCAAGGACCGGTCAAGGCGAATATCATGCATGGTCAATAGCCATGCATGAATCACGTAACTACACCAGTTAAGGCGGTATTCGATTCCACTGTTTCCTTTAATCTAGCTTTCCATATATCACCTTATTAACATAATTAAGGGTGATGGAGACAACCTAACCATGGTTAGGACTTGGGTAATGGTGGCATACGGACTCTCCTATAAAAGGGATCACATCCCCAATTGGAGAGGACACTTTCTACTGACCTGGAGAGCTATCATACTTGATAGTATCCCCATTCACCCCGTTTTTGTTATAAACAACTACCTCGAGTAGTCGTCTCCACACCCGTACTTTCACTCTTATTTGCAGGTATCTCCAAGCCATAGCTGTTAGTGAAGGATCAACCCTGTAGCAACTTATAATCTTATCATCCCTAACCGGTGGTGAGGTCATTTGTTTCTTCAATGGTATAACCGTATAAGGTGTGTTATGGTTGGGCTTTAATGTGGCTTTAGTGAAATGTGGTATGCTGAGGTGGTTTACAATAATTGCTTTGTATAATTAATCATTAAAAAAAAACGTACTAAATTCGCACCCGTGCCCGCGATCCCCTTCAAGCCCCCGCCTCACGGCCTACCCATTACAATATTCGCGTCCCAATTGTTGCGGATGTGGCATAAACGGCGCCCCAAGAGAGCCCCATATAACACATAACCTGAGTGGTTGTGAGTTGAAAAGGATATTATTTAATTGATTATAAATGTGTGTGTATAAATGGGGAATCGAAAGTGAGGTGCTTTATGATACATTTTAACAGACGAATGTATTAGTTAAATTTATGATAGTGATGATGACTCCATTTCGAGTGCTCTGAATCGGAATGGATCTACTGAACCAATGCCAATTGAGCAACATTGGTATCGGTATCGTATTTGTTTTTATGGTTTTCTCTAGGTGCCGGTATAAAGTTCGTTAAAAATGTTGTATTCACCACAAACTTTTTTTTAGTAAGCTATAGTGAGTGTCGTCATGGTAATTATACCGTCTAAATAACATCGGCCAGCGTACCGGTATTCGTCTATACGGTTTATATCAATGTAAAAAACGTGTCAATATCCTCTTAGGCATATCTCTTTCGGGTGTGTTCTCAGTTGCGTTATCACGTATAATAAACGTCTCTCTAGATAATTCTTACTAACTAAAAGCAAATGAAAAGGTTAGTATTTAAAACAGAAGAAACCATCAAAATCAATCTCAAATAATTGTAACATTCTTTTTTTTTTTTTTTCACATACAAGTGTAATAGATATGTTTGGATCGGAATAATTAATGACTTTAGTCATACTTATTTTTCCTTTTAAAAATACCTTTCTTTAGCCATCCTTATACGAATTTGTGTGAGTTGAATATTTAAATTTAAGTATTCAATATTTTTATTAATGTAATTATAAAATTATAAATAATAAAATACGTAAGTACCATTTTTTAGTTTCGTAGTGTATATTTTAGTGAAAACTTTATATGTATTGACTCCGAGCCAACCCCTCACCTCCTTTTTTTTCTTTAAAACTTCCAACCCCCTATTTAGAAGTTCACGATCCTGTCACTACATACATGAGTTTGTCGGATCGATATCATTATAAGGTAGATGTCCTCATGTCAACTAATTAATGAAATTGAAACAGGTTATATGATTTACCGAAAAATGATAATAAATAATTCACGAATGAATTTAACCACAATCCGCTTATAATATTCCAAAACATCATATAATTATGCTAATATTACTATACTGAATGTAATAACATTATCAATCTATCCTACATATTTTTATATACATACAAAGTACAATATATTGTGAAAGTATTAAAGTACTAAACGATGTTAATCAAACTTGTAAAATGTGTATATAATCAACAACCAAATAACACTAGCTTTTAGTTATGAATAGCATTACAAAACTTGCGAATAAAGATAAGAATACCATTGTATCTTTGCATGATTATGATTCCACAAAGCTTCGTACTTGCGAAGCAATCGTCTATGCCTATAAATGCTAACTCATATGTATAATCCTTTTCATCTTTGATTGTACTATCTTCCTAATTATTATCATCTCGTTTGATTTTTTTCCTTTTGTGTCTATTCTTCTTCTTCTTCTTCTCATACTACTTTATTATTATTGTAAAATGGAAAAGAAAAGTATAATGTTTGATCACGAACATCCACTGAGTCTCATGGACCTGTGGTCGGAACAACTGCAACGTGAAGAAGATTCTGAAGAAGAGGAGGAGAACGATGATGTTTTAATTGCAAAACAAGACTTCCGATGTTTGTGTTTCCGATGCAGGGAAGAAATCAACTGGTATCATAGGTATTACTACTCTTGTTGTCAATGCAATGATTACTCTATTCATAAATTTTGTGTTGAGCTTCCAGAAAGAGTGGAAGATGTTTGTGAGGTTGGTCATACTCTTGATCTCACCACCAACAATTGGTCTTGGACGTGTAATGTTTGTGGTAGATCTCATATGCCTAGAGAGCTTCTTTATCATTGTGGTCCTTGTTATTTTGATGTTGATACAAGTTGTGTTACAACAAGGCTACAAAAAAATATCATCCATCATCCTAGTCACAAACACCCACTAGTTTGCACCCCTAAACAAATTTTAGCCATGTGTGATGCATGTGGAAAGGAACATAAAGGGATCTTCTATCACTGTCCCATGTGTGTTAGTGTTAGGTCTAATTTCATTCATAGTCATTGTGCTTCTCTACCACAAAAGTTGCAAATCCAACATACTACAAATAATGTCTTCTCCCATATCCACCCTCTCACCCTTGCTTATTCCTTTCCAAAAAAGGATCAAAGTTCTAAAAATTGGCCACGGTGTAGGGTATGCATTAGAGATTTTAGTGGTTTTATTAAACAGAATCTTTGGATATATAAATGTGAAAAATGTAGATACTATACCCATCTGGATTGCGCAACATCAAGAAAAGAGCCATTCATGTCCATCTTTACATCCCCAGGTAGACCAACCTACCTAATATGTTTTTAGTTATTTCTATACATGTATTTGGTTCATGATTTATAATCATTTCGTATTCCAATGTTGTTATCATCAGGAACAGGCAAAACCATTAAAAACTATGAAGATGATGAACATCCTGATCTTCCTCATCTTCCCTTTCTCGATCCATCTTATAGCATACTTAAACACTTGTTTTTCAAAAAAGATGGATTCGAGGTCACCAAAACACATGACATTAGTCATCAACACCCACTAATTCTCAAGGATGTTACAAGCCCCACCTCTTCAAGAATATCATATCATGACCCAATGAAGAGGATTGAACTTTTGTGTGATGGGTGTGTGAGACCAATTATGAGTGGGCCAATTTACGTGTGTGCCAACCAGGAGGAGGAGCATTGCAACTTTGTCCTCCACGAGTGGTGCTCTCGACTACCTACTGAACTAAAAGACCACTTTCATCACCCACAACATACCCTGATTCTCCATTCGAAAGCCCCTGGTAAGTTTTTAGGGGTGTTCACATGTAAAATTTGCAGGTTAGAAGGTAATGGATTTGTCTACTGTTGTATGGATTGCAACAACTACATCATTGATGTTAAGTGTGCCTTCTTACCTAAAGAAATCACTCACAATTCTCACCCAAATCACCTCCTTTCTAGAAAATTTAATCAGGGATACAATGACGATTGTGGTATGTGTTATGGGAATATTTATGGTTTTTCATTCGATTGCCATATTTGTAATGATTTTCATCTACACCCTAATTGTGCTTTGTTAATACCGGAGACAACTATGAACAAGTGTGACAAGCATCCTATGAAGCTGAGTTACTTTCCCATTGAGAACCATAAGAGTGACTATTTTTGTGAAGTTTGCGAGATGGAGTTTGATCCTGAGTTTCCATTCTATCATTGTCGTGAGTGTATGCAGTCTATGCATACAGCTTGTGCTCCCTCAATACTTCGGTATGAAACATATACGACTGAGGATTTGTTATATGGTGAAAGTAATGCCATTCATAAATTTGTAAATGTGAAGTTTGGGGGGACATATAAGAATATCAAAGTGCATCCACACCCCCTTTCATTCCTTCAAGGGATTGCAAACGATGGTCAATGTTCCAGCCATCATTGTTATTATTATTATAACAGAGATCTTCAGTATCATATGATTTTTAAGTGTTTAACTTGTAACTTTGCAGTTCATTACGAGTGTTGTGAACGTATGAGTAACAGATTCATATAATAGGTTTGTTCTTGTGATTCCTGTTTCGTTGTATTTTATGTAAGAATATGTTGTAATAAATCAACTCCATTATAGCATGCGTTCATTTTTGTAATTCATTTTTGTTTACGTTAATTACTTAAACCCTAAAATGGGCAATTAAATGAACCGGGAACAATATCGGGTGTCGGTTAAACTTGGACTCGGTTCTTTTGAGATTACTAATCTGGCCAATGATTGCATTGTCAGGTACTTTATTATTCCTTTTGCATATAATCAATGATTGAATTTGATGATCATACACAGGCAAACAACTTGATTTTATCTGCTGAATTGAACAAATTTTGACCTCTCTGACTTGTAATTAACATATGCATACCACCTGCTCGACAAAATGTCTGTGCGAGTTATAAACAGAAAGTTGCCTTATTGCTTATGTGTTTACATCCCTGTTATGAATGCTATGTTCTAACACTAATGCTTCTTTACGATTCGATCTTATCGCGTTCTGTCATTGCTCTTATGATTATCAAGTGGAGTCGATATCGCAAAGAAGAACTCTTAGATAAATTTTATGTTTGTAATTGTGTTAGCTCAAGAAGATGAGACTGAAGAAACCAGATGATGTATTGCAAACAATCAACTGATCTTATCCACACTCTCAAACACCATTGCAAATCACTCAAACATATTCACCAAATTCACGCACAGATCATCACTAGAGGCCTCCTTTCTCTCCACCCTTCGTCTGCTTCTCGTCTACTCACTTCAATCCTCCATACCTTTAACTCTCTGCTCCCTGCTGTCCCTCAACGCCTGCACCCAATTTCAGCTCACTACCCTCTCTCTGTATTCAATCTTATAGCCAATCCATCCACTTTTTGTTGGAACACCATCATTCGATCGCATACCCTTCTCTCTTTACCTGAAAATGCAGTGTTTTTTTTCGTCCAAATGTGTCGGCAACGTGTGTCGTTAGACGCCCACACCTTCCCTTTTGTTTTAAAGGCGTGTGCTCAGTTGAATGACATTTCACTTGTGGGAAGTATCCATTGTCAGTGTTTAAGTATGGGTTTATGAGTGATGTGTTTGTTTGTAATAATCTTGTTCGTGTGTATTGTAACTGTGGGCGGGTTTGTGATGCGTATAAGGTGTTTGTTGAAAGTTCTGAGAGAGATGTGGTTTCGTATAATGTGATTCTTGATGGGTTTGTTAAGGCGAAGGAGATTGAACGTGCTCGTCGAGTGTTTGATGAAATGGATGTGAGTGTTAGGGATAAGACGACGTGGGGTACGATGTTGGCTGGTTATGCGCAAACGAAAGATTATGATCAGTGTTTGAATCTGTATGATCAAATGCTTGTTCTAGGTGTTGTTCATGATAATGTGTCATTAGTTGCTGTTCTCTCAGCTTGTGGACGGATGGGGAAACTAGAAAAAGGAAAAGAAGTGCATGATCATATTATACGTAGTGGGATTCAAATAGACTCGTTTTTGTGTACCGCATTAGTAGACTTCTACGCAAAATGTGGTTGCATAGAAACCGCTGGGGCGATATTTGAAGCTTGCCCTGATAAAAATCTATTTACCTGGAATGCAATGCTTGTTGGGTTAGCTATGCACGGTTATGGCGATATATTACTAACTTATTTCTCCAAAATGGTTAAGAACAGAGTTAAACCAGATGGGGTGACGTTTCTTGGTGTCTTGGTGGGGTGCAGCCACGCTGGTCTTATTAACGAAGCAAGGCGACTTTTTAGTGAGATGGGGTTGGTTTATGGAGTTCCTAAAGAGTTGAAACATTACGGGTGCATGGCAGATCTACTCGCGCGTGCCGGTTTGATTAAAGAAGCAGTGGACATGATCGAGAGTATGCCAATGTCGGGTGATGTTTTTGTTTGGGGGAGTTTGCTTGGAGGGTGTAGACTCCATGGGAATGTTGAGGTTGCAGAGAAAGCCGCTGCACGTATAATGGAGATAAGTCCGGAAGACGGTGGAGTTTATTCAACAATGGCTGACATTTATGCAAACGCGAAGCGGTGGGATGATTTAACAAAGATAAGGAGGTTGAGAGATTCAAGGAGGGTGAAGAAGAATGCTGGATGTAGCTTGATTCAGTTAGATGGTGTTACTCATGAGTTTATAGCAGGTGATGATTTGCATCCTCAGTCAGATGAGATATATTTAGTTTTAAATAGCATTGGACAACACCAATTTCAAATGCAACTTTAGGCTCAATTTTTAATGTTGATTAATTCTCTGATATCTGCATAATAATGTCTCCGCCCCATATGCAACAGAACACCTACAGGCTACAGCAATGATCTTAATGAATCTATAGAATGTCTCAAACAAAACAAAAGGATTGAGACCCATTATTTTGGTCAACTATATGAATGAAACCATATAACTCTTCTTATTATGTTAAATTACAAATGTAACCAGATTTTGAGCAAGTAAATTTGGCGTGGTGTGTGGGCTCGAATTCGGGCGCAAAAATGCCCATTCACGCCATATTGGCGAGCCACTACGGATGGTCTTAGTCAAATGTGAGCTTGCATGTATAAGTAGGAGAATGAGCTTGTAGTCACTTGGTCAGAAACTTCTCCCCATTCTATCTAACTAAATTAACTACTTTTGAAAGTCTGCTCTTTCATGAGATTTCCATGAGCGTTAATGGTGTTCAAGTGTTCAACCATTGATTTCAATCTTGAACACGAAAACGCATTAGTCAAACACGAGATGGGAGGACGTGTCTAAACCGATAAAATATGGAGGTTTGGGTATTCGGAAGTTGGGCGATTGTAATAGAGCGTTCTTGGTTAAATGGCTTTGGAGGTATAGACAGGAAGGTGATGCTTTATGGCGTCGTGTTGTTCACGCGATTCATGGTTCACAAAGAAGATGGGATACATATCCTCATAACGATCGCTACAATGGTACTTGGGTGAATATTGTCAAAAGCAGCTTTCGTTTTAAAGTGGGAGATCGAAGCAGCAGTGATGTTATAAGGGGTAGGGTTGGGAATGGTGCGGAAATCTTATTTTGGATCGATCCTTGGATTGCTAATGTTCCGTTAAAGCGCCTTTTTCCAGATCTTTTTCGTTTGGAGGGGGAAAAGTTTTGTAAAGTTCGGGATCGCTTGGTGGAAGGTGGGAATGGCCCGTATCTTAACTGGCATTGGAGGCGGCTTCCAAGCGAATTCGCTGAAGTTCAACAATTGTTTCAATGTTGCGAGCTCTTGTTCGGCCAGAGATTGGGGGTTAGTGATGACTCTTGGTTTTGGGATAATGGGTCGTCTAAAGAGTTTGCTGTTCAAGAGGTGAAGAAGTGGATAGATGGTGACCGGTATGCTCTAGCGGATGCCTCTTTCAGATGGTGTAGGTGGATCCCGATTAAGTGTAACATCTTTATGTGGAGGATGCTTCGTGATAGACTTCCTACAAAGAAAGCCTTGCAAAAGCGGAACATTGATTGTGGTAATACGGTGTGTAGTCTATGTGAGGATCAGGACGAGACGGTAGATCATCTTTTTACGGGGTGTGGTGTGGCGAGCAATGTTTGGTTCGCGATTTCGAGATGGATGAGGTTGCCGCCTTTTTTTCTTTTTCTCGAGGCAGGATATTCTCTTTGATTCGTCTTGGCCGGCGCAGAGAAAAAGGGTGATTTATGGGATGATGATCGTCACTTGTTGGAGGATTTGGAAGGCTCGTAATGAAAAGATTTTCCAAGATAACAAGCGTTCGGTGGTGAACTTGGTTGCGGATATAAAAGCTATAGGTTACGTTTGGTTCACTAGTAGAAGTAAAAAGGGTGTAATGGGTTGGAAGGATTGGCAGTCTTTTGATTTTGATGTAACATAATGTATTGGTTGGGTGTCGGGGTCTCCGTCTTGGAGATTTCCGGCTTTGTTGTTTGTTGAATGAAATTAGCCTTTCAAAAAAAAAAGATATTTATTTATTCTAAAATAGTTTTTATCCTGGGAGTGTCCCGGGGTCGAAAAATATAACAATTCTAATAATACTAATACTAATAGTAATAATTATTACTCTTGTAATTAAATAAATAAAAAAATAACCTTGCTATAAGGTGACACTATTTGTTGCAGTGTTGCGCGATTTTTTTACCCAACTTCTCTTGATGAAGTATATACCTATGCATCTTTAAAAGAGTAAAATTCCAATGAAAGCATGGCGATTGGGCTGAATTTCAACATCGTAGATAAGAACCTGGTTTAAAAGAAAAAACATTATTAATGAATAACCTGAACACTTTGTGTTTTTTTTTCCTGTATGAACGAAACCCCACAAAAAATAGTCTTTTTTTTCTCCGTTTTTTATATAGCACTATAGTACTCGTTGGAAAGATAATAAAACGCTCGTTAATTTGGTGTAATTTTTTTTTTCTTTAAAAAGTCTCGTATATAAAAGATATTAACGTTTAAAAATTATGGGAGGAAATATAAGAGAGAAAAATTTAAATTTGTTTTTAAATTGTTTTTTTCTAAAATAACTCAGTTTAAATTTAGTAGATTAGGTTTTATATTATTTATTTTTATTAAATTGCCACATGGCATGACACATGGCACACTCAATGAGGAGAATGCCTCCTTGAATGCCATGTCATTAAAATGACTTTCAATTATAATATACTAGCTGATTACCCCGGGAGTGTCCCGAGGTTAAAAAATCTAATATTATTAATAAAAAAAGGATAAAAGAAGTAAACAGTCTCAACCTCTTTTAATGTTAAAGAAAGTTCTAATGTTTATACTATCAAAAGGGGTTCTCAAAAACATATATACTATCACAACATGATTAGTGACTTGCCTATATATGATTAAGAAATTACATAAATACATTGTGTTTTTTTCTGCATAAACAAAAACTCACTAAAAAACATTTTTTTTTCGTTTTTGTATAGCACTATATATGGTGCTCGTTGTAAAGATAAAAAGTGATCGTTAATTTGATGTAATTTTTTTTTTCAAAAAAATGTCATACACAAAAGTTACTAACGTTTAAAAATTGTGAGCGGAAAATAAGAAAAAAATAAAGATAAAAATATTAATTAACATATTTGAAATTCTAAAATAATTAATAGTTCACTAACATTTAAAAAATGTGAGAGCAAATAAGGAAAAGATATTAATTAACATATTTGAAATTTTAAGATAACATATTTGAAATTTTAAGATAATATAGATATAGATTTTATTTAAAATACAAAATAAATAAATTTAAAAGAAAGCTTCACATGATGCCATATGAAAGCCTCCATTGAATGCCACCCCATACAAACTCAATTCTTTTATTATAAGTTATAGATTATAGATATAGATTTTAAGATAATATAGATATAGATTTTATTTAAAAAAAGAAAATAAAAATTTTAAAAATTTATCTTTTATTTAAAATAATAGATTTAATACTATCACCTCAAAGTGCCACATGGCACATTTTATGGGTGTTGAGGCCTTTATTCAATGTCACCTCATAGAAATTCAATTATTTTATTATAAGTTATAGATATAGACAAGGTTGCAGAAGGCGCTAGGCGGGCGGTGAGGTCCAGCCTAGGGACTAGTCGGGACTAGGCGAAATTACGCGGAATTAGGCGTTTTGGTATTTTTATAAGTATTTTATATATATATACACAAATTTAGGTGTTTTTTGAAAATATGTTAAGATATATACACATAATACTTAGATATATACATAAAATAAAAGCACATTAGAAGTTTAAAACATTATTATCAGCTTTATTTGGGCTAGTAGTTAAATAAGACCACATTTAATTTATTTTAGGCCCATTAGACTTTAATTTGGGCTCTAAAAGGCCCACTAGACTTTAAAACAAACCCTAAATAAACATCTGCTTAATACTATACGATTTATACTCCCTTGTAAACTAGTAAACCCTAAAAAAAACACAGCCCTCATCAAAGTCTGCATATCACTTTTGAATTCAGGCCTTTCAACTTTCAAGCAATGATTCATCCCTAAAGGTATGTTCTAACCCTTTAATCTTTCTTCATCCATCGATAATATGCATATATGGTTCAATCCTCCTTCAAATTTCAAAAAAAAAAAAAAAAAAAAAACCTCACCGCCTAGGCCTGCCTAGGGCCGCCTAGGACCGTCTAATGGCCGCCTAATGGCCAAAACGCCGAGAACTTCGACTAGGGCTTATTTCCGATATGACCTTCAGCCTAGCGCCTAGGCGGCGCCTAGGCCGCCGCCTAGGCCGCCTTCTGCAACCTTGGATATAGATATAGATGTTTTGTCCCCCTAACTTTTCATACCTTTAGCTCCCTGGCATCGGAAGCTATCCACTTCGTAACCAAAGTCCAACGGGTTATCCATAGCACTATCTCGCCTCCAGGGTGGTTATGGGCATGGGCATCTATGGGCCCAAGCCGGAGAGGCCATCCGGCTTGGGCCCATTTTTATCGGGTGCACAATTTTTTTTTATCAATTTCCCATATGTGTGTGTGTGGGGTTTTTAAATAGAAAACTCATTTAACACTTCAAAGTTTGGCCCAATAATAATAAATTTAAAACTTAAATATTACTAACTCAATGCCCATAACATTTATAGGCCCAATACCTATTTAACCCACTAAATAAACAAAACAAACAATGTTATTTTTTCTATTAGTTGAAGTTATTTAACATCACAAAAATTTAGCGGCCCTATAATTGTTTTGAAGTATACGACAGAAGAACGTTATTTCCCAAATACATGCATTGCATATAGAATATTATTGACCATTCTAGAAAGGAGTTTTTCAAAATTAAAGTTGTTGAAATCATACTTACGATCCGCAATGTCCCAAGAAAGACTTAGCGGATTAGCGATGATAGCTACCAACAAAAAAATCTTAGATTCTATAAATTGCGAAGAATTGATCTACAAATTTGCTAGCAAGAATGCTAGGAGAGCTTCACAAATCGTCGGTTAGATACTAGCCTATTTCAGTTTGTAATTTTACTCATTCTAATACTATTATTTTGCTAATTGTTATGTTTATAGCTATACTATTGATCATACACAATAATGAGTTTAAATTATTTAATTTATTAAAGTCAAATGGGCATTTTTAGCGGCTCGAATAGGGCTCGTAAATTCTTGGGGACGCCTCTGGTTATGGGTTTGTATTTAGTATATTAGGATTCGCAAGTATGTTTTGATAATTGAGTTAGTATATTTTAGGCGGATCCATGTAGGTTTGTGATGAAAGATGTCGATTTGCTTTGGAATTTAATATACGTTTGTTTGTTATCGTTTCTGTTCATGAACGCTTGTTTGTGTTTGTTTGCACCCACTTTTGTTGGTACCTAAAATTAACAAACAAACACAAACGAACACGGACATTTTCATTTCCTTAACAAATGAACACGAAAAGAAAATCTGGTTCGATAAGTGTTTCTGAACTATTCATGAACACATTATTAATTTCTTTAACAAATGAACACTAACAAATCCTTGTTAGTAGTTTGTTTTGGCTGAGACTCAACCATTGTTGTGGTACCGTTTTGTATTATATGCATTTACCTAAACGATGGTTGAGGAGGGGTGCCTCATCGCATCTTGTGTCTTGTCAAGTGGTTGGTCTAATATGCGGCATTATATGGATACCGTACTCTCTGTTGCAAAATAAGGCCGAGTTGACTGATTACTCCCCGAGTACTCGCTTTAGGGTAGGTCGCAGAGTATAGCCGAGTTGGCCGATTACTCCGAGTACTCCCCGCATAGGCCGATTTGACCCCTAGTACTCCCCCGATTAGTCCGAGTACTCGCTCCGGGGTAGGTCGCCGAGTACAAGGTCAAACCGATTTTTACAATATTGCCCCTAGTTAGGAGGATGTACCTTTTATTGTAAGAACACACATTGAGCTTCTATAGAATTTATTGTAATTCTTAGTATATGACATGTTGTAGATTGTGGCGAAAGATGTATTCACAAGACACCCTAACCCGACCGTGCCAGGAGCACCGTCCCACATGATGCTGAAATTTCGAGCGAACTAACAGGCTGACCCAGCGGCAAGGCAACACGCAGAAGTAGAATCGACCTGAACCAGATTCGAACTTGAGTGCTTATAGTGGCTAATCCATATAAAGCACATATGTATACACTTTAAAAAACCTAATAAATTCTTCGTACACAATTAGCTCATGTCCATTATGGGTTTTGGCATGGATCGATATAGGCCCATATACTTCTGATACACAATTAGCATTTAGCTTGTTATTGCTTGCAACTATGGTTGCAGAAAAACCAAACGTTTGGCTAACAGTTTGGCGAAAAGTTCGTCTTTATTCTTTCGTTTAATAAATATACGAACACAAATAGGAGATTTTGTTCATTTATTTAAACAAACGAACATGAACATAGGTCGTGTTCATTAATTTATGTTCGTGAATGTTCGGTAGTGTATTCGTTTATGTTCGATAGTTCATTAGGTTCTTTAACTTTTATTTTTAATTAAAGTACTTCAAAATTCCTAGTAATAGATTATTTAATAAAGATTAGTGTATTACATATTAGTATTACTTCATTTATTTTGATTAATTATTATTTTGGATGGATGAATGAAGACTTCGACTTTTTTTATTTTAGATTAGGTGTGTACTTCAAGTTTGATATGATAATTTTGTGTTATGTTGAGACATTATCCTATGGTAATTACATTATCAAGATTATGTCAAGTATATTTGGATAATTGAGTTAGTATATTTTGGGCGGATTTACATATTGTTTGTGATGAAAGATAATGATTTTATTCAAAATTTAATAGATATCCATTTGTGTTCATTTCTATTCATGAACGTTTGTTTGTGATCATAAACGTCTGTTTGTGTACGTCTGCATTCATGAACGTTCCTTTGTATTTCTTTACACTCACTTTTGCCCGGTAACTAAAATTAGCAACCGAATACAAACAAATACGAACACCTTCATTTTCATAACAAACAAACACAAACAAAAAAGTTCGTGAACATATTATTTTTTAATGAATGGACAAAAAAATCTTGTTCGTATCCGTTCAATTTGTTTGCAGCCTTACTTGCAATTATAGATCTCTCGTAAAACAAAGCGTGTAAGGAAATGAGAAAGATGCAGAGTTGTAAAATAGCATCAAAACCTTTTCTTCCTTTTAAAGTATTATTTGGTATCTAATATATTAACAATATGGGCAAAGTATAAAAGAAAAAGGTAAAAGAAACAAATGGATGTTACAAGAAAGAATCCCTTTTGGATTTGGTCGAGTGAGTTTGAGGGATTGCATATTCAAACGTGACAAACACGTAATTTGCACCTGCCTTGTTATATGTCTTTATTCGAATGCCTAAGCTAATGTATGAATTTTTTGTTTATGTGGTTTAGGAAAATTACGGGTTGGTCCCTGAATTATTAAATGCATGCTTTTACAAGTTGATTTTTAAACACTTTAAAAGACTAGTAAGTGGAAAAATACGCAACCATCTAGGATTAAGTTTCCCTACATATGTAATACTATGTGTACCTAAGCCCTTGTAGCCTAGCTATCATAGTGTGAAAGAAATGTATTTAAATATCTTTTCTTATGAAGTTGAGTGTTCAAGTCTGCTGGCAAACAAATGGTAAACAAATGTGTAGATTTGGTGAACAAGTGTGTAGATTTGAAAGTGGAAATAGAATGAGTTAGTTATAAAAAGAAATCTACATCATCTCTCTAAGATCACTCAGAATAAAATGCCTTTCCTCTTTCTCCTTAACGAAATTATTGGGAAAATGTGAAATTTTATTTATTTTCACCCATCATAGGAGTCCACATCCCCAGAGCCGTTTCCGAGAACACTAAAAAATTTTAGGCCTTGGGAGAAAAAAAATTTGGGTCCAAAATTTTGTAAAGAGAAATGAATTAAAAAAATGAATATGGTGCTAGAGCCAAAAATTGAACTTGAGACCTCTACATTAAATTAGCATGGTTTTTCCAACTCTACTATCAAGACTTTAATGTATAAAACACAAATATATATCCTAAATATAGAATTTAATATATATATATATATATATAGGTAGAGGTTCGGGTACAAAAGGTCATTTTTGTGAGAAGGGTAAGAAGGCCCCTTGTTGCGACACGTGGCAATACTTAATTAGAGTTATATGGGCATTTAGGTAAAATACATCATATTATTATTTTTAGAAATGATCATGCAGATTAACTTTTGATTGCATAGTTATGAGTTTGAGAGATTATAGGATTTCATCTCAATATTAACAACTGATTCTTTCAATATTTTTTAATATAATCGATCCATTTTACAACTAATTCACACAAACAAAAAAACATTTTCTTCTCACAATCGTTGTCAATCCATAGTGTGTTATCTGTTCAAAACATCAAACAACAAACATATGTGTTTCATATTCAAAACAACAAACCTATGTGTTTTATATTCAAAACATCAAACAACAAACATATGTGTTTTATATTTGACACATCAAACATAGAAAAAACATATTACACAAAAGTACTATAAAGCTTAGTGTTTTATATTCAAAACATCATAATATATGTGTTTTATATTCAACACATTCAAACATAGAACCCACATATAACACCATGCCTTAATATTGTGTTTTAGATTCAAGAATCATCCATCACCAAAAACAAATCAAGTGTTTTACATTCAACAAGTACATAACACAAATGGTTCAAAGAATGTGTTTTATATTCAACGGATAAAGGGGGATTTACCAAAAAAACAAAGGGGTTTAACATCAAAAGAATATAAAACATTTTGGAATTTTGGATAGAACTTTCAAAAGAAGCCTCTTTAGTTTGATTTTTTTTTTTTTTTTTTTTTTTTTTTTTGATCAGAGGACATAAATCTGTGTTTATGTCTTTTGGAATTTTTTTAGGAAATCTCTTTAGTTTGATTTTTTTTAGGGAAATTAAGTTGCCTATTTTAGTGGAGAACAATTAATGAGTTTTGTATTAAATGGGGGTGCTTTGACTATTATACCCTCCAAAGACACAATTAACTCTTTAGATTATAACATAATTTACAATTTTGCCACCAATTTAATCTCAAGCATCCATCATAATGATCTAAAGGATAAAATTACTTCTCACCCTTCTCACAAAACACACCCTTTGTATCCTAACCACACCCTATATATATATATATATATATTTAAAAAACGTTTGGGCCCATTTGAGGGTCGGGCCCTGAGCCGATGACCACCCGGCCCTGCACATCCCATACCACCTACCCAAAATTATGTGAAAAACT
Organism: Ambrosia trifida; assembly: GCA_028751855.1. Taxonomy (NCBI): domain Eukaryota; kingdom Viridiplantae; phylum Streptophyta; class Magnoliopsida; order Asterales; family Asteraceae; genus Ambrosia; species Ambrosia trifida. The sequence continues at coordinate 107,690,452 of CM054123.1, read as the reverse complement.
ACCACATATTTAAGGAATTAAGGGTAAACTATTCATCTTGTGTCTATTATTTTGAGACAATGTGTTATGGAAGGATTCGTTGGCGCTTTGTTGGGAAAAAAGTGTTGCCACGTGGCCACCCCATTTTTTATCACCCTTCACACCATTAAGTTAAGTTGTTGTGGGATGACGCTCATGCCACCTCACCCCTATATAAACACCAAACACCATGCCACCATTGTTAGAGTGGGAGCCAAGAGGAGAGGCGTTACCCCCTTAACGCAAGTTAACACAAAGGAGAGGTGGGGTCAACTACCCTCCATCAATCATTTGCACAACCAAGAAATTAATTTTTGTATTTTTTTTGTTAACGCGTTTGTTACAGGATTACTTAGTTAAAGCTCATTGTTTCGTGGTAGTGACATCACACTCTACCTAGCCATTTTTAGTTAAACAACAACATATGGTCTAAGGTGTGTTATGGGAGGGCTTTAATGTGACTTTAGTGAAATGTGGTATGCTAGGGTGGTTTACAATGATTACTTTATATAATTAATTAGGGGTGAGCATATGAAAACCAATAACCAAAAAAACCGAAACCGAACCGATAACCGAACCGAAAATAACCGAAACTAAATTAACCAATCGGTTACAGTTAACCTATGGCCAAAACCAAACCATTCGGTTACGGTTTCGGTTTTCCCTTCTTCCGTAACCGAAACCGAACGGATAGTTATATACTCAAGTATTTTTCATACATATATCCATTTATTTGGAACATATTTTCATATATTTCCGGTATATTTCATGTATCTTTCATATATATCTACGTATTTGAAATATATTTTCTATGTAACCCATGTACTTTTTTATGTATATCCATGTATTTGAAGCAAATTTTTATTTATTTCATGGGTATGTCATGTATTTTTCTTGCGTAAACATTTTACTATCTATTTTAAGTTTATAATTTTGCACAAGCTTTATGTTTGGTTATTAACCGAACCGATAACCGACATATTAACCGAAGTAACCAAACCGACGTAACCGATCGGTTTCGGTTATGGTTTTTCCTAAAACCGAACTTCGGTTATCGGTTTCGGTTACATGTAAAAACCGAACCGAATCGACATTTTCTCACCCCTATAATTAATCATTAAAAAAAACTTACTAAACTCGCACCTATGCCCACGATCCCGTTCAAGCCCCCGCCTCGCTGCCTACCCATTACAATATTCGCGTCCCAATTGTTGTGAATGTGGCATAGACGGCACCCCAAGGGTGCCTCATATAACACATAAGTTAAGTGGTTGTGAGTTGAAAAGATATTATGTAATTGATTATAAATGTGTGTGTGTATACTAGTGGGTTTTCCGCGCGATGCGGCGGGAAACATAACACTTATGCCGCTGATTTTAGGGGTGTGTATAAGACGGTATGGTTCAGTTCAATTTTATAATGAAAACCACGTTAATTATAATACATTGGACTCTAACCTAGTTAGTTATAAAAGATATAATTTTAATAAGTTCATGCATAAAGAGAAAGCTAACAAAAATTACATATCTAAATGTGTTTATCCCAAATAACAAAGTCTTAAAAAATTATTATTATTAGTTGAATTACTCTATTTAAAATAAAGCTACAACAAGTACATCAAGCTACAATGCTTGATAGATATGATTTACCTTGTAGTCTCATACTCAACTATCTTGTAATAAACATAAAAGCGCATAATACTAAATCAATCATCTTAGTTGAAACTTGAATTGTAGTTCGTATCCCAGTGGGTATCTCGTTAAATAGTGATCCACAAGTTCTTTATCACAAAAATGTTTTCAAATTTACTCGATACATTTACTAATTGTACTGTTAATCTGTTACTAAATCCTTTTTTTTCTTATAGAAAGTAAAGCTTTGTGTTTTTCTATTGAACAATCATTTGTATATTTACTTTATTCGTGAGTTCTAACCCTATAATATATAAAAAAACATTATCAACATCGATTTCATTTCGACACCCCACTATGATATAATTATCTATACATGATTAGATGATATACTTAATCTAAATCTTTTATTAATTTCATGAGGTTATCATGGCTAAGGCAAAATAGGTGTTTGTCAAACTGAAGGGAAATGAAAGTGATGTCAAAAACATATACCACAATACATACATACATACATACATACATACATATGCTTTTAAAAGTTGAAGCTCCTATAAGATCATCAAATCAGAACAAGAGTAATCAGAGATGTCTTGTATGAACAAAAAAAAGTCTTCCTTTTAAAACCAAAATACAAACAAACATAACCAAAGTAGAGACAAAACATACAACACTTTAGTAACCTTGCTTGTCAGAACACATTCACGTCTTTTGGTATATTCAAATGGAAAGCATCATGCTTGGTTGCTCTCTTTTTACATTCACATTCTATATAACCATTATTGTTATGAAAAAAGAAATTTCATTTATAAGAGTTTGTTGTCTCTTTAGTTTTCCTCAAGTAATTAACAAATCATTTAATTATATAAGAAGTTGCATCCTTTCAATTTCTTCTTTTTAATTGCTATTATATTACAAGAATATGAAGATTAAAAATGTTACTATTATACAATTCAAAGCCATTTAATTGTATTTATAAATTTATCCAACAATTTATTTATCAATTTAATACTTATGTAGAAATACCATATTGCCCCTTACCAATTTCATTAACTTGTTGTACCATAAGCAAAAAATGTTGTAATTACTTAAATTTAGTTGGAATCCTTGTCTCATGCTTTATAATATAGTATAGATAGATATGGGGAATCGAAAGTGAGGTTCTTTATAAATAAAAAAATTTTACAGACGAATGTATTAGTTAAATTTATGATAGTTATGATGACTCCATTATGAATGCTCTGAATCGGAATTTTCCGAATGATTAATGACTTCAGTCATACTTATTTTTCCTTTAAAATTACCTTTCTTTAGCTATCCTTATACGAATTTGTGTGAGTTGAATATTTAAACTTAAGTATTCAATATTTTTATTAAAGTTATTATAAATAATAAAACACATAAGTACGTACAATACATGCAGGGGTCAGAACTTAGTTAAGGTTGGGCCCAAGCCCCCGCAGTTTTTTAGTTTCATAGTGTATATTTTACCATAAACTTTATATGTCGCCACTACATGCATCTCAGTTTGATATCATTATAAGGAGATGTCATCATGTCAACTAATTAATGAAATTGAAACGGGTTATATGATTTACCCAAAAATGATGATACATAATTCACGATTAAATTTAACCACAACCCACTTATAGTATTCCAAAACATCATATAATTATTCTAATATTACTATACTAGATTGGTAATGTAGTAACATTACCAATCTATCCTACATATTTTTATATACATACAAAGTACAAAATAGTGTGAAAGTATTAAAGTACTAAACGATGTTAATCAAACTTGTAAAATGTGTATATAATCCACATCCATATAATGCCAGCTTTTAGTTATGAATAGCATTACAAAACTTGAGAATAAAGATAAGAATATCGTTGTATCGTTGTATCTTGCAAAACATAATTTTGTGTTATGTTGCGACATTATTTTATGGTAATTACGTTAGCAAGATTATGTCAAGTATATTTGGATAATTTTGTTGGTATATTTTAGGCAAATTTACGTGTTGTCTGTGATGAAAGGCACTGATTTTATTCAAAATTTAATATATATTCTTTTTGTTCATTTCTATTGATGAATGTCCGTCTGTGTTCATAAACTCTCATTTGCGTTACTTTACACTCACTTTTGCCCAGTAACTAAAATTAACACACAAGCGAACACCAACACGTTCATTTCCAAAACAAACAAACACAAACAAAAAATCTCGTTCGGTAAGTGTTCATGAAATGTTCGTTAACACATTATTTTTTTAACGAACAGGGGTGAACTTATTCGTGTCCGTTCAGTTTTTTTTATAGCCTTACTAGCAATTATAGATCTCTCAAAAAAAAAAGCGTGTAAGAAAATGAGAAAGATGCAAAGTTGTAAAATAGCATCAAAGCCTTTTCTTCCTTTCAAAGTATTATTTGGTATCTAATATATTAACAATATGGGCAAAGTATAAAAGAAAAAGGTAAAAGAAACAAATGGATGTTACAAGAAAAAATCCCTTTTGAATTTGGTTGAGTGAGTTTGAGGGATTGCAGATTCAAACTTTACAAACATGTAATTTGTATCTGCCTTGTTATATGTCTTTATTCGAATGCCGAAACTAATGTACGGATTTTTTGTTTATGTTGTTTAGGAAAATTACGGATTGGTCCCAGAATTTAAATGCATTTACATGTTGATTTTTAAACACTTTAAAAAACTAGTAAGTCTAAAAATACGCAACTATCTAGGGTTAAGCTTCCCTACATATGTAATGCTATGTGTACCTAAACTCTTGTAGCCTAGCTATCATTGTGTGAAAGAAATGTATTTGAATATCTTTTTTCATGCAGTTGAGTATTCAAATATGCTGTTGAACAAATGTGTAGTTTAGGTGAATAGGTGTGTAGATTTGAAAGTGGAAATAGATTGTGAGTTAATTATAAAAAGAAATCTACATCATCAATAAAATGCCTCTCCTTTTTCCTCTTACCTAAATTATAGGAAAAATGTGAGATTTTATTTATTTTCACCCATACATAGGAGTCCACATCCCATACCACCTACCAAAATTTATGTGAAAAACTACCCGCATATTTAAGGGTAAACTATTCATCTCATGTCTATTATTTTGAGACGATGTGCTATGGAGGGACCCGTTGGCGCTTTGTTGGGAAAAAAAGTGTTGCTACGTGGCCACCCCATTTTTTTATCACCCTTCACACCACTAAGTTTAGTTGTTGTGGGATGGCGCCCATGCCGCTCACCCCTATATAAACACCAAACACCATGCCACCATTGTTAGAGTGGGATCCAAGAGGAGAGGCGTTACCCCCTTAACGCATGTTAACACAAAGGAGAGGTGGGTCAACTACCCTCCACCAATCACATGCACACACAAGAAAATTTTTTTTTTTTTTTTGTTAACGCGTTTGTTATAGGATTAGATAGTTAAAGCTCATTGCTTCGTGGTAGTGACGTCACACTCTAACTAGCCATTTTTAGTTAAACGACAACATATGGTCTAAGGTGTGTTATGGTTGGGCTTTAATGTGGCTTTAGTGAAATGTGGTATGCTGAGGTGGTTTACAATGATTGCTTTGTATAATTAATCATTAAAAAAAACTTACTAAATTCGCACCCATGCCCTCGATCCCATTCAAGCCCCCGCCTCGCGGCCTACCCATTACAATATTCGCGTCCCAATTGTTGCGGATGTGGCATGGACGGTGCCCCAAGGGAGCCCCACATAACACATAACCTGAGTGGTTGTGAGTTGAAAAAGATATTATTTAATTGATTATAAGTGTGTGTGTGTATGGGGAATCTAAAGTGGGGTACTTTATAAATGAATAAATTTTTATAGACCAATGTATTAGTTAAATTTATGATAGTGATGATGACTCCATTTCGAATGCTCTGAATCGGAATGGATCTACTGAACCAATGCCAATTGAGCAACATTGGTGTTAGACCCCGTACTACTAAGACGAGTCTAAGTACGAATAACTATGTTTTTTTTAAACAAGATTAGAACAATAGTTACATTACCACTTTACATTAAACACATGTAATCCCCAATTGTTTTATAACATTGGTTTAAGTGTCAAGTTTGCACAAAAATAGCGTTGAATCATTTTAACTTCAACATGAAAGTCTAATTTGATTGGACACACAGGGAATACGTTTGATATTATCAAAAGAGTTTAGCGGAAGACTTCAACTTTTAAGCACATTCGGTTCTTGAATTGATCATGATCATCTCCCGTCAATCCGTTCGTATACCTAAGGTTTTGATACATCAAAACACCAAGAACATGGTTAGAATGATTCATTTATTAATTAGGAATCGAGTACGAAAGGAATCTATAAGCGAACCGGCCGATCAAAATAACTTCGAAACTCGAACCCAAACACCTGCCCTTGCCAAGTGTTTCAGCCCTGTTTTTAACAGCTTTTCGCTGCATATTTGTGCAGCATTTTAAACATGTTTTGGCAGCTTTTCGCTGCACATTTGTGCAGCGTTTTAGACATATTTTGTCGGCTTTTCACTGCACATTTGTGCAGCGTTTTAGACATATTTTGGCGGCTTTTCGCTGCACATTTGTGCAGCGTTTCAGCCTTGTTTTGACAGCTTTTCGCTGCACATTTGTGCAGCGTTTCAGCCTTGTTTTGACAGCTTTTCGCTGCACATTTGCGCAGCATTTTAAACATGTTTTGGCAGCGTTTCAGTCTTGTTTTGATAGCTTTTCGCTGCACATTTGTGCAGCGTTTTAGACATATTTTGGCAGCTTTTCGTTGCACATTTGTGCAGCGTTTCAGCCTTGTTTTGACAGCTTTTCGCTGCACATTTGTGCAGCATTTTAAACATGTTTTGGCAGTTTTCGCTGCACATTTGTGCAGCGTTTCAGTCTTGTTTTCAAGCCATAATTGCCCTGCATCAAGAAGATTTAAAAATGCAGCCACAAGGTCGTCATTGGGGCCACAAAACACTTTATTTAGAACCTCATTTCGTGGGTGTTTAACACACTAAACTATTCGACCACGAGCCTAACCCAAGCAACCGTTGTTCTCAACCGTGTCACCCTATCAATGACTTATCTAAGCTCATCTAGGGCGATATTCACCATGATAAGCGCAACACTTATATTGTAATAAGCGATAACATTCAATGTTGAACCCCATTCAGGATTCCTAGGTAATGCCTAAGGGCGCATCAATCCACACCTATGGTGTCTTCGTCTTAGGTCGCTGTTACACTATAATAGGATCCGTTACGATCTACCACGAATCCCATCCTTTATATTATTTCCAATACAGTAATGGGGAGTTTGTGTCTACTTTCTTAAGTTAGATATCCATAACAAGAATAATCATCATGAGAATTTAGAAGTCATGGTGCGATTCACTACATAAGCTTGGGAGTCATTGTATGACTTACCTAACCTCCAATGACCCGTATGGCCATGATGGTGTTATTCCTACCTTGCAGCTAAGGATATGCAAGGATATTGCACAGTTTGGTTCGGATTATAAACATAAGTTACTAAGCAATAAAATCTAACACATGTTTATAAATGAATATAACAAGATTAAGTCATCGGGTGACTTACCTTATTTGTGCCCCCTTTTCAACTTAAGATCCTCTCCGAGTGACTCCTTGGCGTCTCTTGTTTAACACCTAGAGACAATTACATAGACGTATGTAGTGGTCACTAGACGTGATTCCAAACTACCATACGAGTTTACCAAACGTGTCCATGTGAGATACACGTTCCAATGAAGTCAAGCTTCATTGTAGCATTTAATCGAACACTTGGTGGGCAGAGTTTCACAACAATTTTACCCGCCATCATGATGATGGGTTTTCATCCCCTCATCATGCATAGGTTTTACCATAAGATTACCATCCTATTTCTTCAAATTCAGTAACAAAACTTTTAACCAAACAATATTTTAAGTAAAAATATCGTGTTATGACACACCACTCAAAACCCACCAAGTTTCCACCTTTAGGTTTCAAGATTTTCCCGCAATTAGGCTTATGTTAAGAAGATTATACATGTATTATTCTGTTTTAAGGTTCTCTTGAGTTAGAGACACCTTTTTCAAGCACTAATTTATCAAAATCAAGCATAATCAAAGTTTCACCATTATCGTCTAAGCCAAAATATCATCAAATTGAACAAATCGAAAGGTACCTAGTTGTTGAGTATGACTTGATGATCCTTTTAAGGGTTAATGCAGCCAAAACCCCTTTGATTTAGCTTGATTAGGGCTTGATCTTGGGTTTAAGCTTGAGTGTGTGTATGTGTGTGTTATGGTGTAAAGATGATGTACAGATGTTGAACATTGTTGAACATCGATATTCATTTGTTCTTTTATTAAAATAATCATTTAGCTTTGGCATATGGGCAGGTTTAGTCCCCCTTGTTTGATATTAACCCACCAAGATATTAATAATACTAATAGTCTATTTTGGTCATAACTAATAATGGGGTTAACCCAACTTTTGTGCTAATTTAGAAATATTAATATTTCATTCATTTCGTATTTGTCTAACGACATACATTTATTCGTTAATATAGAGTTATGACAAATGATTAAATTTTGGGGTGTTACAATTGGTATCGGTATCGTATTTGTTTTTATGGTTTTCTCTAGGTGCGGTATAAAGTAAAAGGTATTGAAATCTGTGTAATTCTCTATGTCTTATTATGAATAACATAAGCCCCTTATATAGGCATCATACAAACAAATCCTAGCTATATTTATGGTAACGATATACAAGGGAATCAATTTAAATACAATAGATAAATGGCTGCATAATCATCGGCTATTACTCCCCGTCAGTTGGAGCGGGAGTAGGAAAAACGCTCAAACTGGTGCGAAAAGACTGAAACAGTTGCTTGGAGAGTCCTTTAGTAAAGATATCCGCATACTGAAGAGCTGAGGGAACGTGAAGCACGCGTATGTCACCAACTCGAACTTTTTCTCTAACAAAATAAATATCAATCTCAATATGCTTCGTGCGCTGATGTTGCACCGGATTATCAGACAAGTAAACCGCGGATACATTATCACAATAAACTATGGTGGCCTGACGAAGTGGTGTATGCAACTCCAATAATAAATTTCGTAACCACGATGCTTCAGCAACTGCATTGGCTACACCGCGGTACTCAGCCTCAGCACTGGAACGAGAGACTGTGGGTTGGCGTTTGGAAGACCAAGATAATAAGTTATCGCCCAAAAACACACAGTAACCACTAGTAGAGCGTCTCGAGTCGGGGCAGCCACCCCAGTCTGCGTCCGAATAGGCTATTAATGAGTTAGTTGTGGACTTAACCATACGAATCCCATAATCAACTGTACCTTAGATATATCTGATAATCCGTTTCATAAATGCAAAGTGAGTATCTCGAGGGTCATGCATAAATAAACAGACCTGCTGTACAGCATAAGTAATATCAGGCCGAGTGAAGGTTAAATACTGCAAAGCACCCGCCAGACTACGATATAACGTAGGATCTGAAAATGGGGAGCCGTCGGTAGTGTAACACCCCAACCGATGGCGGAATCATCGAGGTGTCACGTAGTGACGATTGTTCAAAAGCACATGGTACTAAAATGTAAATATTATTGAATAATCCAAAATTGTCTTACATGGAAATGGAAATTACATTGTCTAATTGAAATGTAAATATTGAAATAACTGAATTAAAATAAAGCACTAAATGTCTCTTGCTAAAGCATTAGATCAAACTGCACCTGAAACATGTACAAAATAGATTTGGTCAACATATGAAATGTTGGTGAGCATTCCTAGTTTTGATATATATAGTAGGTTAAAAAGTTATACAATTCAAGTGCAAGCTACAGTGCAATTATGTAAACTATGTATCATACAAATGAGCGAAATCAACCCTGTGACTGTATAATGTACCGTATGAACTGTAGTGTACTTATCCAATAAATGGATAAAAAGCTTAACACTGGCCACGGATTCTCCGATGAAAAAGGGGGAGAATCAATCTAGGCGGGTTGTCAATCCAAATAGCGCTATCCAATGTTAAGGTCGGCTTGTACCATGTTAATGATTTCACTAAGTACAAATGTAATCCACATGTATTGTCTAAGCATAAAGCACGTTGTAAGCAATGCACATAGTACTAGAATTGTATTGTAAAAATGTAAACTTGTATTTGAAATTGTAATAGTGTACATGTAACACCCCAAAAATGTATAAAAGCAAAAAGGGGTAGGAATACTCACTGTTTACGTAATAGCTTGAGATTGGACTTGGACAACGAAATATGAATTGAGATTACTCCCAAATGATCAACCTAAAGTATTTGATAATGTGTAAGGGAAATAACTCTAGAATACATGTATTTCTAGGGCTTCAAATTGGGGATAAACGTTTATTTGTTTAATTAAACAAATTGTTTATTAATTATGAGAAATTTAATAAATAAATAAATAAAAGTCTCTTTGTAAAATTTTAAGTTGAATATATTCACAACATAAGGTTTTAAGTATGAAAATAATTTTTATAAAATTATTTTCTCGAAAATATAATATTTAATCTAATTATTTCAAATTGTCAAACTATGACTTTAATATCTAAAAATATTAAAATCAAAGAATTTCTGAATTAAAAATTGTATTTCAGTTCTAGATAGTTAGAAATAATTTATATAAAATTTTGGTGCAAAAATATTGAAAAATGAATTTATTATGATTTATTTATGATTAAAACTAACAAAAATTAATTAGAAATATAAAATAAACGGTTTTTCTGAAATAAAAATATTTTCTGGAATGTTTAAGAATAAACAAGTTTAGGATAATTTTTGTGAGATTTAATAAAATCGTTTAGATATTTTTATAGAATTTAATAAATATAAATGAATAAACTTGTATTATTAATAATATATATTAAATAAATTATTTTTGAAAAACTAAAATTTCGGTAATGAACTTTATCATTTGAAGATCATATGATAATTTTTGTAGAATTTATAAAACACGTTTAGTATTTAAAATTGATTTTTAAAAGATTTAATGTATTAAGTATATAAAAAATGTAAAAAAAATGTTTGTTGGTTATGGGAATCGAACCCGGGCCTCTGGCCGGTTCGAGTTTTATCACAAGCGTGGCCACCAACTGAGCCACACCCTGAGAACGAATGATTTCTAATTTGATTAATTATATATTATAAAAGATATTGGTTTATATTTGTTTTTAAAAGAAGGTTACAAAAATACGGTTTCAGTGGGACTCGAACCCAGGCCCTACGGCCGGTTCAAGCTTTCGAACCACAAACATAACCAACTGATCTGTGGATCAGTTGGTTGACATTCTCGTTTGTTAAAATATAAAAGCAGATATGATTAGTTATCATCTTCCCCAAATAATAGGCTCAAGAACCCTAGTTTTCCAATTGAAACAATAATCAACGATAGCCCCCTACTTCATGGGGCTATCATTCGGACAAGGATAAGAAATAAAAACACAACATAATTCGCAACTTACTGATACAAATCAGAACAGATTTGTCGGGTCAACCAAAAGTCAAAATCTCTTTAATTGTACGATTAACACAAGGAACACAAAGGATTGAGAGTGGGGTTTGTTTTTCGGCACAAGAAGATGGTTCGGGACGTCTCAATTTATACTATGATCCCGAATTGGAAGGTTTTGAATCGTTGACTCATTTAGTCAAAAATGTTCCAATCAAGCTCCTTATAGAGCTGTTTTACGCGTCAGTTAAGGTTGGATTTGAGCGTTTTAATATGTCTATCCATTAAAGGGGTCAATTGTTTCCATAAGAGGGTGAAGTCACACTTAATTTGCATAACAAGATTGGTGGTTAAATTGTGTTTGACTGTGTTTCTACACAGTGTCGACAGCATCAAAGAAAAAAAAGAAACAAAGAAATGTTTGGGTGGGCCGGATCCAAAGCCAAAAAGAAAGACATGGGCCGAGTTCTATTTTTTTGTTGGGCTGGCTACGAAAAATTAAAAAAAAAAAGAAAGGAAGATGGGCTTAAAAATGGACAAGGGATATGGATTGGGTTGTGTTGGGTTTAAGAGTGGTTTAGTCTAGACTATTATTATTATTATTATTCTTCTTATTATTATTATTATTATTATTGTTGTTGTTGTTGTATAAAAATAAAATATAATGAAAAAGTGACGGATGTCACAGCATCCCCTACTTTTAGAAACTTCGTCCCGAAGTTAATAGTAACATAGGGATATGGATGTTAGGGTAAAATTTAAGATAACTGTGGTTTGAGGTTTGATAGGTGTGAGTTAAGGATTGGATTTGGTTCGTCTCGCATAATATGGAGAATAAGAATCTAGTAAAACACTAAGCTTTAGAAATTCTAAAATAATTGTATGAGTTGATTGATTATGAAAAGATCAAATGAACTACCAATTAACCAGAGTTCGTTCCTGGTCCGACTTCCAGTCTCACCTTCAATGCATCATTAGTGTTTGTATACAGGGTGTACCGCAGCTAACCCACCACACCTTTGATACCTTGAAAACGTACTGGACGCCTACCAAAAACTCTAATAGAATTTCACACTACCCTAACGCACCTGTAAATTCATGATTACGTTCCGGACCGGAATCATCAATTTACCTTACATTAGGGTTTTATGTCCTTCTATGATCCTATTCTAACAACACATTAACGCAAGTAAATTTCTCAAGAAGATGACACAACAAACACGTTGAGTTACAATGAGATGTTATCAATGAAATGAGGCCATGTAACAATGAGGTCAGTTGCATGGGTTTGCAATGACTTGTAAGCATAATAGTATTTAAGTATGGGCTACCACTCGTCCGAGGAGCCCTTTAAATGAAATGTTTATCTGAGTTGCGTGGATAATACACACATGCAAACTAGTTTGTAAGTACTACAACCATTAAGTGTAAGTGTTATCTTAGTGGCCTATAGAAATAGTTTACGAGTATCATGAATAATTAGATGTTCCATGAATAGTTAATTTATGGGAAAAATCAAGTTTCATGTGACAAACAATGATGTTTTTAGATAAGCATTGTAAGATTAAATAAGTATTTTGGTTTCCATGGAAGTCAAGACCAAATGTTTCAATAAAATGTAAGGTAGAGTCTGAAACTTATACGATATAAACGTAACCGAATTTGATAAGTTTCCAATCTATGTTCGTACACAATAGTATGAAAGGAAATTTCTAGATGTTGTATGCTAATGAGTGCGACAAAATTGGGTACAAAATGAAAATAGAATCATGAAAATGAAAACACAAGTTTTGGATTCTCGAGTCTTGGGAAGATTTCATCCATGGCTTAACCAGTGGGATTAACGTCATCCTGATCGTCTGCTTCGTTGATATTGATATTGAAAGCTTGTCCATGTGCCACCAGGTTTACATTGTTCAATTTGGGACATTGAGGTAGCATGTGATTAGGGTCTCTACAATGATAACATGCCTGACCGTTAGTAATCTGTAGTGGTCCCTGGGCAGGTGTTTGATGGTTACTCTGTGTCCCAACCATTACTCGACAAGTGGAAACAAAGTGTCCAAACCTTCCACATCTAGTGCATTGACGGCATGGGAGATTTGCAGGGTGATGATATTTGCAGGTGTTGCATTGAGGATGGATTCCCGTGTAGGCTTTCTTGATAGGAGGCTGAGCCACCGGATCAACAACAGCATGGTTCTGGTTATCGCCCATTCGTTTCTTAGAGTTCGAAGCAGTAGTGGCGGCCTTTGCTAAAATAGTCTTAGATTGTTCAACAACATTGGTGGTTTTCTCAGTAGGTGTCTTGGTGCCCTTCCTAACCAAGTTTCCTTTCCTTACGTGTTTGTCTGTTAATGTGGCTGCAAGTTGGATGGCTTCTTCTACCGTAGTGGCTTTGCCTCCAGTGACAACGTCTTGAATCAGGTCAGGTAATCCCTCGATATATTTTTCGATTGCTCGAGAGACTGGGGTGACCATGTGTGGAACCAGTATGCTAAGTTCGTGATATCGAGTATTATACGCAAGATTCTCACCACTGTCTTGTTTCAGTCCATGGAACTCTTCCTCCAGTTTCCTGATTTCGTTCCTAGGGCAGAATTTGGCGATCATGAGTTCCTTAACATCTGCCCAAGATAATGATAAAGCAACATCAGCTCCTCGATTGCGCTTTTCGCCATTCCACCAGGTTAGCGCCCCCTTTTGAAGGACACTAGTAGCATAGCGAACGCGGAGTTCATCAGGACATTCACTGTTCACAAAAGTACTCTCCATGCTTTCAAACCATAGGAGGAGGCCAGTAGCACCCTCCTCACCAGTGAATTTTGTGGGGTTGCAGGAGTTAAAGTGTTTGAAAGTGTACCGAAATTGAGTCGTACTCCCTGTGTTGGCACTGTTACTATTCTGGGTTATCTCACCGACAAGGTTTGGGATCACTGCAGCAATTTGCTCGGCGACTAAAGATGCGAGGCGACGATCAGAACGTCGTCCAGAAGCACGAACAGGGCGTTGGCTGGCATCACGGAGCATGCGGCGAGCAGACATCTATGAGGTAGTCAATTAATATTCATGAGATTAGAAAATGTAAGTGTATAATCGTACAGATGATTATGAAGATATGATCTTGTAAGCAATCATGATATGCAAAGTATTGTATATGAAACGAGAGGGTATTATTGGAAAAACTTGTACAAAATGCTTGGAGTGCCCTTGTCTAGCTGTAAAGCTCAACAAGAACGTTGACTTTTCAAAGGAATTGAACCCAATGGTGATTAAAGAAGACATGCTTTAGCCTATAAGTGGACACTCACTCCAGGAATCCCCAGGTAAGCATAACAGGTCCGTAAATGGATTTATGTGCCATGCTTGCCTATGCCAGAAAACCCAGTGTACAGGCGTCCACCCTTCCAGATTGCACGTGTCCTTATCACACTCATTAAAGTTCAACAACTTTGAAGGAGCAAAAATAAGCGTAGGCATTATGCCTATGGGTGTCTTCATGAAAGGTATTGTCCCTGTTGCATAATGATGTAGACTTTCCACTCCTCGTAGGACACCATCTCTATGCACCATGATGAAAGATGGGAAGAATGGAGAGAGAGAAGAAGGGAAAGGTAGAAGAAGGAAAGTAGAGGGAAATGAGGGGTAGGGTAATTCAGGAAACATAATGCATGAAAGTTGAAGTTCGGTTATAGTCTAGGCCTTTTTATCTAATAACCTAGTTCCCTATAACCATGGCTCTGATACCAATCTGTAACACCCCAACCGATGGCGGAATCATCGAGGTGTCACGTAGTGACGATTGTTCAAAAGCACATGGTACTAAAATGTAAATATTATTGAATAATCCAAAATTGTCTTACATGGAAATGGAAATTACATTGTCTAATTGAAATGTAAATATTGAAATAACTGAATTAAAATAAAGCACTAAATGTCTCTTGCTAAAGCATTAGATCAAACTGCACCTGAAACATGTACAAAATAGATTTGGTCAACATATGAAATGTTGGTGAGCATTCCTAGTTTTGATATATATAGTAGGTTAAAAAGTTATACAATTCAAGTGCAAGCTACAGTGCAATTATGTAAACTATGTATCATACAAATGAGCGAAATCAACCCTGTGACTGTATAATGTTCCGTATGAACTGTAGTGTACTTATCCAATAAATGGATAAAAAGCTTAACACTGGCCACGGATTCTCCGATGAAAAAGGGGGAGAATCAATCTAGGCGGGTTGTCAATCCAAATAGCGCTATCCAATGTTAAGGTCGGCTTGTACCATGTTAATGATTTCACTAAGTACAAATGTAATCCACATGTATTGTCTAAGCATAAAGCACGTTGTAAGCAATGCACATAGTACTAGAATTGTATTGTAAAAATGTAAACTTGTATTTGAAATTGTAATAGTGTACATGTAACACCCCAAAAATGTATAAAAGCAAAAAGGGGTAGGAATACTCACTGTTTACGTAATAGCTTGAGATTGGACTTGGACAACGAAATATGAATTGAGATTACTCCCAAATGATCAAC
The DNA here is from genome assembly GCA_028751855.1 of Ambrosia trifida. Taxonomy (NCBI): domain Eukaryota; kingdom Viridiplantae; phylum Streptophyta; class Magnoliopsida; order Asterales; family Asteraceae; genus Ambrosia; species Ambrosia trifida. Next base: position 107,674,744 of record CM054123.1, on the reverse strand, counting down.
CTAAAGTATTTGATAATGTGTAAGGGAAATAACTCTAGAATACATGTATTTCTAGGGCTTCAAATTGGGGATAAACGTTTATTTGTTTAATTAAACAAATTGTTTATTAATTATGAGAAATTTAATAAATAAATAAATAAAAGTCTCTTTGTAAAATTTTAAGTTGAATATATTCACAACATAAGGTTTTAAGTATGAAAATAATTTTTATAAAATTATTTTCTCGAAAATATAATATTTAATCTAATTATTTCAAATTGTCAAACTATGACTTTAATATCTAAAAATATTAAAATCAAAGAATTTCTGAATTAAAAATTGTATTTCAGTTCTAGATAGTTAGAAATAATTTATATAAAATTTTGGTGCAAAAATATTGAAAAATGAATTTATTATGATTTATTTATGATTAAAACTAACAAAAATTAATTAGAAATATAAAATAAACGGTTTTTCTGAAATAAAAATATTTTCTGGAATGTTTAAGAATAAACAAGTTTAGGATAATTTTTGTGAGATTTAATAAAATCGTTTAGATATTTTTATAGAATTTAATAAATATAAATGAATAAACTTGTATTATTAATAATATATATTAAATAAATTATTTTTGAAAAACTAAAATTTCGGTAATGAACTTTATCATTTGAAGATCATATGATAATTTTTGTAGAATTTATAAAACACGTTTAGTATTTAAAATTGATTTTTAAAAGATTTAATGTATTAAGTATATAAAAAAAATGTAAAAAAATGTTTGTTGGTTATGGGAATCGAACCCGGGCCTCTGGCCGGTTCGAGTTTTATCACAAGCGTGGCCACCAACTGAGCCACACCCTGAGAACGAATGATTTCTGATTTGATTAATTATATATTATAAAAGATATTGGTTTATATTTGTTTTTAAAAGAAGGTTACAAAAATACGGTTTCACTGGGACTCGAACCCAGGCCCTACGGCCGGTTCAAGCTTTCGAACCACAAACATAACCAACTGATCTGTGGATCAGTTGGTTGACATTCTCGTTTGTTAAAATATAAAAGCAGATATGATTAGTTATCATCTTCCCCAAATAATAGGCTCAAGAACCCTAGTTTTCCAATTGAAACAATAATCAACGATAGCCCCCCTACTTCATGGGGCTATCATTCGGACAAGGATAAGAAATAAAAACACAACATAATTCGCAACTTACTGATACAAATCAGAACAGATTTGTCGGGTCAACCAAAAGTCAAAATCTCTTTAATTGTACGATTAACACAAGGAACACAAAGGATTGAGAGTGGGGTTTGTTTTTCGGCACAAGAAGATGGTTCGGGACGTCTCAATTTATACTATGATCCCGAATTGGAAGGTTTTGAATCGTTGACTCATTTAGTCAAAAATGTTCCAATCAAGCTCCTTATAGAGCTGTTTTACGCGTCAGTTAAGGTTGGATTTGAGCGTTTTAATATGTCTATCCATTAAAGGGGTCAATTGTTTCCATAAGAGGGTGAAGTCACACTTAATTTGCATAACAAGATTGGTGGTTAAATTGTGTTTGACTGTGTTTCTACACAGTGTCGACAGCATCAAAGAAAAAAAAGAAACAAAGAAATGTTTGGGTGGGCCGGATCCAAAGCCAAAAAGAAAGACATGGGCCGAGTTCTATTTTTTTGTTGGGCTGGCTACGAAAAATTAAAAAAAAAGAAAGGAAGATGGGCTTAAAAATGGACAACGGATATGGATTGGGTTGTGTTGGGTTTAAGAGTGGTTTAGTCTAGACTAATATTATTATTATTATTATTATTATTATTATTATTATTATTATTATTATTATTATTATTATTATTATTATTGTTGTTGTATAAAAATAAAATATAATGAAAAAGTGACGGATGTCACAGGTAGCACTGATGTAACAGCCCAAGGTAACCCGTACCACGATATTGTCCGCTTTGGCCGCCCAGCCGTATCAGACTGGTGCCAGACTCACGGTTTTGCATTGGTCTCACTCCCGAAGGACTGGCCAAAACGCGTCTGGTAGAGAAGGTTCCCCCACCCCTTATAAAGAAGTGTTTGTTCTCCTTCTCAACCGATGTGGGATCTTACAATCCACTCCCCTTAGGGAGCCCATCGTCCTCGCGGGCACGACTGGCACACCGATCCGGGCCCCGGCTCTGATACCACTTGTAAGACCCTAACCCGTAAACATGAGATTTGTCATTTAAATTTCCGAGTTTAGGCCTTAACTAAAATCACTCCCGATTAAAACTTTGGTAACTACAAAAACATAACTCATTGAATCCCACCAATTTTTGTTTTACATTTTATCTACTAAAACTTGTATTACAGTTTGCATTTTAAACGGGACGGTCTATTGCGGAAGCCTTTTAAGTGTTCGGGTGTGCTCGGTTCTCCTCGTGACTTGATCCTCACTCCAGAACATCCAACGAATATATACCTAGCACCATGTCACAAGAATGGTTAGTGGGATTGATAATAATGCATTTAGATTGGTGGAAGTGTCGAAACACCTCAAAACGAAACGATCAATTTTGAATGACAAAATGAAAATTTAGGAGTTTACACGCGCCGTAAGCTATGGCTCTGGAGCTTGTTTTTAGCTTTAGCCTTCATTTCCTTGCTTATTTTCCCCCGATCTTTGGGTGTTTTTAAATCATGTTCAAGCCTCTTCTTAAAGGCATTTGGGGACTTATTTAATAAGACTTAGTGAGTTATTTGAAAGCTTCTAAGCCCTCTCGGACTTAGTTTGATTACAATCCCATGATTTAACTATGGTTTTAGACATACTTGGCGCCAAGGCGCACATTAAGCTTAGTTAGAATAATACTTACCGAATTGGCCTTCACACCTCTTAGGGGTTGTTTTCGAATTGAATTTACTTTGCCCAAAGGCTTTTATCTAACTACGGACTTACCGGGTGGTGTTGACCCATACCTTGCATCCATTGTGATTACTTAGGCATCGAGTGCCCAATTTCCGAGTGTTCTCCTGCATACATTCTAGATTGAACACATTAGTCTCTTGAGACTCAATGGTGATACATTTACCATTGGACCCGTTAACCATGAGATTCCTAAAGCTTAAAATACCGGCTTTGAATGTCGGGTTCGAATGATGAGAAAATCACCATTTAACCCATTAAGGCTAACACTATGCTATCCAAGTTTTTATCTATGATTCAAGTGACAACAACACTTGACACGTTTACCAAAATGTCTAACTACTTCATTCCATTGATTTCATTTATTCATTGTAATTAAGACATCATTTTCCACATATCCTTACTAATTGACCCATTTGATGGATTTCACCATTCGGTCACATCTTATTGTTTGATTTAATACCATAAATCTTATTTTGATACGAGTTCACATAAATCGACCTAATTAAGGGATTTCACCTCTTTGGGGCTTACCTTTATTACCCATATAAGATTAAAACCAATGTATACAACACTTAAGCCATATTTATAATCTAATAATGTAAGTAAAACTTACCTTGTATTCACCTCATTTCCTTGCACTTAACGCTTGTATTCGCTTGACCCGTTTGCTTGTTGATCCATCCTTTCCAAGCTTGCACCTAGCTTGACAAGATCAACCTTCACTATACTCATAAGATTGATCAAGTTAGTCATTATTTCTAATAACTAACACATCTCATGAGTTTATTCACACCATTTCATCTAGGTTTGAGTTTGGGTCAGTTTGACTCCTAAAAGTCAAACTGTCCATAACATATTCATGTAAACTAGCTTAGTCAATGATGCACACAAGTACTAAGCTTTCATTCCATATACCCATCTCATCCTAAACAACATTTAGTGTTAAGGAATTGGGTATCTAGACAATCACATGTGTTAAGTTTATAAAACACCTTATTTTCACTGCTGCAATTTTTGCGCAACAGCTGTTCGGGTTGCTTTTACCCATTCTAAACCCCATAATCTGATTTCGACTTTCAAATACAAAATGTGCTACGTTCGAAGAGCTTTCTACGCATATAAAGAACGCCTACTAACTATTTTTCTATGATTTTATATGAATATTTGAAGATCAGGTCAGAAACATATTATGTGCAGCGATTTCCTTTTCAGCTGCTGTAATTGCCCATTTTGACCCATTTAAAGTCCGAATTAGTTGAACATGTTCAAAGATGGATTGTTCTTCGTTGAAAGAAATTTCTAGGCGTATAAAAATCACCTCTAACGATTTTTCTATGATTTTATATGAATATTTAAAGATCAGGTCAGAAACATATTATGTGCAGCGATTTCCTTTTCAGCTGCTGTAATTGCCCATTTTGACCTATTTAAAGTCCGAATTAGTTGAACATGTTCAAAGATGGATTGTTCTTCGTTGAAAGGCCTTTCTAGGCGTATAAAGAACACCTCCTAACGATTTTTCTATGATTTTATATGAATATTTAAAGATCAGGTCAGAAACATATTTTTGACCAAACAACTTTGCTGTCAAAACTGAAATGTTAACTTTAGATGCTGTTTTGACCCACTACAACTCAGAATCAGCTCCTTATGACTAAATATGAAGTGTAATATGTGCAACAAGCTTTTCAACGATATAAGGCTCGTCTTCTAACTCCTAATAACGAATGAGATATGCCCTTTACAAGATGACTATCTAAGGCTGTCAAAAGTGACGAATTTTATATAATTTTCCACCATTTGACTTAATTCAAGTTTCATGTAGGCATTTTATCAAACACCTCATATGCACAATTTTTCATTATCTTAATTCAAGGTGTTCAAGACTTTCTAGACTCCACCATGGCCTAATTAACCATTTGCATATGGTCTATTTACCAATTAGCACACATACATGATTTTAATCACATCCAAATTGCAAGATTTTACTACATTCATGTTTTGGGTAAAAACCCACTACTTATACATCACACACAATCACGATTTCATGAGCTTAACCTAAATGAGCCAAAACCCACTTTATGTTAGGCTTGAACATAATCAATTACACATCTAAAATGTGATTCATAACCGATTTATACATGATTGAGGCTCCCTAAAGCTAGAGATACCTCTAACAACTTATAACCTCACGTTTTAACAACACCCTTGATTTTCACTATAATCAAGCGTGAACATAACATCAAATTTAGCCAAATTAAAGGTACCTTGTTGTGTATTAGACTTAGAGGATCCGAATTTTGGCTAATGCAGTGAAAACCCCCATGATTTGGCCTTGAATTGAGCTTGTTCTTGATTTAGGGTTTTGAAGATGATGGAGAGTTCTCCTGATGTTGATATCGATCAACACAACAAGTGTGTTTTTTTTTCTTTGTTAATTTTATTAATAAAACCCAATTTACCACATTGGCAACTATAGTCCCTCAAATAACCATCGAATGTCATTTTATTATAAAAACTTAACTAGTTAAGCTAGTTTCAAACACCTTGTATTCATAGTTAAAAATAATATTATTAACTAGGTTATTTCCATATTAGAACATAACCCATATTCTTATCCCCTAGGTCTCATTTTTAATATTTTCTAATCACGCCTAATGGCGCAATTAGACGAACGGATGGTTTTGGGGCGTTACAAGTCTACCCCCCTTAAAGAGGTTTCGTCCCCGAAACCTTTCTTATGTATTTCTTTGGTCACGCCAAAGAACTCTAGTTCCCTAAACCGATTTGAGCACCGCTCTTTCCTTTGTCATTCTTAAGCCTTATGATTACTAAGTATTATATCTCTAGGGCTGTTATCCCTTTACTCGGCTTTCTTAACTTCCAATTATTGTATGAAAGCCTTAACTTCCATAATGTAACTCGAGTTACACTATTCTTTCGATTAACTAGGTGCGATATCTACATACATACCCTTACTGGGTAACTATCTACTTATTAGCTTCCATAGACTCGCTTTGTTCGTGTAGACTCTTCCCATCTACTACCCCTTTGCAAGATATATGATTTAAGAGTCGTTTCAATCATGCACCTTAGGGCATCTACTATGCTACTTATTTGTAATATGTATATACACATTTCTAGGCATCTATTACTAACAAGTAATTTGTCTTGGTCTCCAAGACTAACCCGACTTTTTAACATGGCCGTTTTCAAATCCCTTGGATCCATCCCCGAACCCAATTCTCATTTCGTTTATGTTTGCTAGAATAATATAAACAAACTTTGCTTTACACCGACTTTTTTTCTTTCCTTGGCTAATCCTATTCTAATAATTTGCCATTTATTTGGTTTACCCTAGTTCCCGTTTTGCTAACTCGATTGGTGGTCATTGCCCCAACCGACCCGTTTAAAGACTTTTGAGTTTTAGATTTCAAATCGTTTATATACTTAGAACGCTTAGTTTCTAAAAGTCCTCTTTCTGATTACCGATCTCAATATAAATTGAGGTCGGTTTCCTTTTCATAAAACCTGGTGTTGATTCGTCATTGCAACGTATTGTATCGACTAATCTCTTATTATCCCGATTTTCATTAGATTGTACCGATTATACAATCCAATGTTTTCACAGTTTACATGAGGTTGAATGATTTACTGGCCTACCACGGCCCCAACCCATTGTTTTAGGTCATTAATCCGAAGATCCACGACTTACCCGAATGTGATTATGACTCAACCCTTGATTAAGGTTCAAGTCCCTCTTTACGAATTTAACCTTCTATAAAAGTCCGAGTTTAATTATGACTTAACCTTGATTAAGGTCCAAGTCTGTTTTCAAGCTAAATCTGTTTATGGCTCAACCTTGATTAAGGTTCAAGTCTATTTCCAAACTGAATCTCTTTATGGCTAAACCTTGATTAAGGTTCAAGTCAATCTTTGTATCAACCCAGGATAACTTGTATTGCATATTGCCCGTTTTGCTAGCCCAGCGTATAAGCTGGTGCCTCGCTCAAGGTCTTGCATGGTTCACATCCCTGCCGTGTTAGACAGTGGACTACGTCCAAACGCTCCAGTTTGTTGTCCTCTTTGCTAGCCCAGCGTATTCTAGCTGGTGCCTTGCTCAAGGTCTTGCATGGATCGCATCCCTGCCGTGTTAGACAGTGGACTACGTCCAAAATCCCCCCGGCACCTCACATTTACTAAGCCTTTGTTACATAGGTTGTATATGTATTAATCATAAGAAAGCCATGGTATCATATGTTTAACACTTACCTGGCCAGGGTAAGTAATTCGCATATGGTACACACGGACTTATTATAATTAAGGCATCACACCCTTTGTAAGCAAATTTTCAGCTCATGCTTGTGCCCCCTATTTTATTTGGTAAAACCCTTCCTTGATAAATTATTCAATGTTGGGTTTTTAACTTTATTCATTAAGAAAAAGCGATGTGTTTTCGTTTTAATAAGCTTTGTGTGATCACACTCATTGGTATGATCACAACGCCTTTCTAAACATTAGTTTGGGATGATTACCCCCAACCCGGTCTCGAGGTTCAAGTTAAGTTTGGGCATTGATCGTTCATTATCGTGAACTATGCACCTTTCACATTTTGCTTATTGCTTGCATATGCAATTACCAATCTACAGGTGATAATTGCATAACTAATGCACCTACTATGATTTCGAGCATGTACCTTTTTTGAAACTTGCTCCTGTGTTCCCTTTTGTTACTGATCCATTAACCCGAGTCGTTACTTGACTTGGTCCTTAGTGAGCATGCCATCAGCCGTGCTCCCGAACCCTCTACAACCTCGTTTGGTGAATCATTTGATCCTCTCTCGATCAAATAAAATGTTTATCATCCCTATCACATTTATAATTTCAATTAATTAGTAACATGACATTTCAGTATTAGTATGCATCACTACAATAGTGATGTTAGAATTCTTGTTATGCGAGATTTTCGTTGCCCGAATCAATCTTTTGGATAGGCTCCATGAGTACCTAACCATTTCCTAGCATAGCTTTTTAGATAGTGTGTATCTACATGATATCACTATTGATTACCTATAATAATTTCCAATCAAACCGGATGTTATTACAAGCATTACTTACCAGATTCCTTGATCAAGCCTCGAACTGAACACCCTTCAACACTTGAGCGCACAGTTTGAGTCCAAGTATCCTTCTCGACACTCGGACCCCTCAAACCAGTGGCTCTGATACCATCTGTAACAGCCCAAGGTAACCCGTACCACGATATTGTCCGCTTTGCCCGCCCAGCCGTATCAGACTGGTGCCAGACTCACGGTTTTGCATTGGTCTCACTCCCGAAGGACTGGCCAAAACGTGTCTGGTAGAGAAGGTTCCCCCACCCCTTATAAAGAAGTGTTTGCTTCCTTCTCAACCGATGTGGGATCTTACAACTGAGCTTGGAAGATAGATCAACTGGGGTGGTGCACGGTTTGCAGGATGTCATGCCAGCCCGTTTGATGATGTCCTTGGCATACAGTTGTTGTGAGAATACCATTCTTCTAGTGATCAACCTGAATACCCAGAAAGTGATGTAAACGTCCAAGGTCTGTCATAGCAAACTCTCGTGAGAGGGTGCCAATAAGCTCACGCAAGAGAACATTATTAGAGGCAGTGAGCACAATATCATCAACATACAGTAAAAGATAAGCGACATTAGCAGAATCACGGCGATAAATAAACAAGGAATGATCGCAGGCACTGCCACGAAACCCGTGAGAAGTAACGTAAGTAGCAAATCGAGTGTACCATGCCCTAGGAGCCTGTTTAAGGCCATAGAGCGACTTCTTCAGTCGGCATACCATGTGCGGGTATCGTATATCAACAAATCCTGGCGGCTGATGCATGAAAACAGTTTCCTTTAACTCCCCGTGTAAAAAAGCATTCTTCACGTCTAACTGGTGAATAGGCCATGACCTAGAAACTGCAAGAGACAAAACAGTGCGAATGGTGGCCGGTTTTACAACCGGACTAAAAGTCTCATCACAATCAATACCGACCGTCTGAGAATTGCCATTAACTACCAACCGGGCTTTATACCTTTCTAAAGACCCATCCGCATGAAACTTATGGTGGAACAACCACATACACCGAATAACTGGGCGGTCGGTAGGTCGAGGAATGTAACATCCCAAAAAAAACTGAGTTTGATGGTTCAAGTACATGGACTATCGGAATTTTCATTGAATGGACCAATCGCTAAAATCATGGTTTAAATGTATTAAAGGGACCAAATTGTCGTTATTGAAAGAAGGTCTTAAATAACTTTAGGAGAAAGTTAGCTAATGGAAAAACTAAAAGGTCCAAAATGTAACTTTTGTGTATCTCCATTTTCTTTAAATCATCATCAGCGAAAAAAAGAAACAATCATCAACCCTAATGAAAACCCTACAGCCGTCAACTATGTGACCATGTCCTACTACGCACTGACCGTGTCCTACTACGCACACCATCATTTCAAACCAGAAAAAAAAACGGAGGGTTCAAGCTTTCTGCTCGAAGTTCCATGACCGCTTATCTATTTTTATTTGACAAGTTTGGTGCACGGTAGGTTTAGCTCTCGGTTTTCAGTGTGTTTCGGTGGACCATTTTGAAATTACGCTTAACAACGATCATTCACCAAGGTTGAAGATATCATCCACCTTATTCTCGGGCTTCGGTTGCGACGCCGCCTAGGTAACTATCATGTCTTACTATATTCCGATATTCGTTTTAGATTAGATCTTTCTGGCGATTGGTTAGGTTAACAAAGACCCATGTACGACAATTATAAGCCAAGTTTTTGTCGAAATGGTTGGTTCAAGAAGCCATCACCAGGAGACTCGTGTGTTGAGTCGGGTTCAGATTTTGTTGCAAGGGTCCGGGTTGGGTTTTAGTATGAACAGACTCTTGCACGAAAACGTTTAAGGTTTGATATGGAGTGAGAAGGAATCACTTTGCTGTTAACAAAAAAAATAACCTTTATGGTTGGAACTATGTATGTTGGACTAGTGTTTAATTGACCAACTGGTAAAAACGAATACAATGGTTTACAAGTTCATGCATGGCACTTAGTAGGGAACATTTCCAATTATCTTGGAGTCTCATGGTGGCGGTAACGTGCCTTCATGGGAAATGAGATGCAATATTTGGGTTGCTTATATGGGTCACGATTTTGGGATCTGTGATGTAGTTCATGGGTTATTGGAATAATATTCATGGATAGAGTATTATTAAAAACTCTAATAGTCATGCCATTTTATTAATGAGTATTTTTAGATAGGATATATGTGTGTGTGGATTTAGTGATTGTAGTAACGCTATACCTATTGCACTAGGTCGTTGATTGTTGGCATACTGCTATGATCATTTAATGGATTGCAAAGAGATCGTCCGACGAAGGTGAGTTCTTGAGCTCACTCTTTTAGTTATTGTTCTTCTAAATATTTTTGGGCTGACGTGCATGCTAAACTAGCAAGATTATTTTTATGAAGTCACAAAAATATTTTTATAAAGTTGTAAATATTTTTGTGAACTCATATATATTATTTTGGCATGAAACGTAGTGGGCGGAATGCGCCTAATGTGTCATTATATGGTTTAAGTTATATGTGTAATTAGAAGTGGGATAAGCCTACTCTGATTTATGGTATAGTTTTGTCATGGTTTTCACATAGTTTATGTTTTATGTGTTATTAGAAGTGGAATAGGTCTACTCTGATCTATGGTACAGTTTTTGTCATGGAAGTACAAAATATTTTTATGATATATAAATATTTTAGTGTACGAATGAAATCCATATTAACTCATATAAATATTGTTTTGGCATGAAACGTAAGTGGGCGGAATGCGCCTAACGTGTTAATATGGTTGAGTTACATGTGTTATATATATATATATATATATATATATATATATATATGAATAGACTGTTGTCTTGATTACAGTGTGGCTTAAGTTTTTATTTAATAAGCAGAATGCGGTTAATCTCTTGGCCACGTATTTGAAACCTTGCTTGTTAGATCGGGACTTGCCTTGAGTTATACTTGTTAGATTAAATGTGTTACTATATATTTATATATTATATATATATAAACTGTGTATGACGGTTACCTGGTATTATAAATTGAGCTATGATAGTTTTACATTATGTCAGCTCTGATTTATAGTTATGGTTTGAGTCTTAGTAGGCGATATGCGCTTATATAGACTTGTTGTAGTTTTGTGACAAATAGGCGAAATGCGCTTATTGTAGATTTAAGATAAAGTCTTATGTGAAGGAGGATTGCGCTTATTCTAGACTTTACATTTTTGCTTAGAGAACAAATTGGCGGTTTGCGCTTATTGTCAACTCTGAGGTTGAGGTATTTTGTCAATTCTTAAATTGACAAACTACTTGTTTATATAAATTTATAAAACTTGAACTCACTCAGCGTAGCTGACTTTTGCATACACGTTAGATTGATTTCAGGTATTCGAAGAATCAAAGGGATGTCCTGGCATGCTGCAGGACTACTCAGCGGTGGTTGACATTTCGAATAAGAAGAGACTACTTTATTGCTAGATAACTCTTTTCTAAACTTATTGTTTTTGTTTTACAAATATGCTTTGACCCGTTGTGGGTTTCATGTTTGAATAACTTAAACCATTTACTTTCCGCTGCATGTTTCTGATAATAAAATAAGACTTCTTAAGTATTAATTATGGTTTTAGCCTTTGAATGCCAACTGTTTGACCCGTCGGTTTTTAGGGTCTTACAAGGAACGAGTTCCCAAGTCTCATTTTCCAATAAAGCTGAAAATTCTGCCTGCATGGCACGTGACCAATGTGGATCGGCAAGGGCTTTGGCATAGGTGTTGGGGACAGGAGAGATAGTGGTGGTAGTGTAAGTGGCTGCTGGGGGTTGGGTGACACGGGACTTGGAACGGGTGGTCATAGGATGTTGGTTGGTAGGCGGAATGGTCTGGGCCGGTTGGTCAATGGGATGGGTCGATGTAGTGGGTTGGTTAGTGGGCTGACTGGGCCGGGTAACAGAGGGCCGTGGCGGGTGTGTAGGTGGAGGGTGGGCGGGTGGGCGGGTGAGCTAGTGGGCTGATGTAAAGAGGCCGGTTGGTTTGGTTGGGTTACGGGTGTGGGAATGGGTGGTTTGGGCCTATGCGAGTAAGTGATAGGGTATGGAGTAATAGGAGAGGTGCGGGTAGTAGTGGGAAATTGGAAAGGTAGGTTAAGTGGGGGTGGGTCATCGAGGAAGTTGTAGGCATGGGTTGGTTGAGGTATAGTGTAGGGAAAAACGTGTTCATCAAACGTGACATGTCGAGATATATGGACTCTTCCGGTGGTAGGATCAAAGCACCGGTATCCTCAGAAATTCGGGGGATAACCGAGGAAAATACACCGAATAGCACGGGGATGTAGTTTGTGAGGGGATGTAGCAGAGGTGTTTGGGTAGCAAGCGCACCCGAATACTCGGAGATGAGTGTAATCAGGGTGGCGTAAATAAAGAGCAAAGGTGGGGGTGTAGAAATTTAACCGTTTTGTGGGTAGGATGTTGTGTAGGTAAGACGCGGTATGTAGGGCCTCCACCCAAAAAGAAGGTGGTAGGTTGGCATGAATGAGGAGTGCCTGAATGACATCATTAAGCCGGCGAATCATTCGTTCGACACGACCATTTTGAGGGGAGGTTTGAGGGCAAGAGAAGCGAAACAGAAAACCATGATGGGAAGCAGAGCTTTTAAATGCATGGTTGTCAAACTCACCCCCGAGGTCACATTGGAAGGTTTTGATTTTTCGGTGAAATTGAGTGTGTATTAAGGTGTGAAATTTGGAAAAAGTTTGGAAAGTTTCAGATTTGTATTTAAGTGGGTATACCCAAACAAAGTTTGAAAAATTATCAATTAGGACCATATAGTATTTATACCCGGACTTGCTAATAACTGGTGATGTCCAAAGATCACAATGTATTATGTCAAAAGGTGCAAAAGTAAAGGAAGTTGAATCAGAAAATGGTAATCTTTTACTATTAGCAAGTTGACATGAATTGCATAAAGTAGACAGTTTGTCTTTATTACAAGAAAAATGAAAATTACGACTTAAAATATCTAGGACTTGAGCTCCCGGGTGACCAAGACGATCATGCCATGGTAGAGAAGTGGAGGTGATGAAGCAGGCTTGAGGCGGAAGTTGAGGAGGTGTGAAAGGATAGAGATCCCCGGTGCTATTATGGCGTGAAAGATGCTTCTTAGTGATGATATCCTTCAAAGAAAAGCCAAAAGGGTCAAATTCGACAGACACATTATTATCACGGGTAAAGCGTCTAACAGAAATAAGGTTTCTAATGACATGGGGGCTATATAGGACATTGGGTAGTATATAGGTGTGGTTTGGTAAGGTGTGAAAGCCTGTGCCAGATCCTTGAATTAGGACACAGTGACCACTACCGACAAGAATTGACGTATTTAAAGGATGTGAGTTAGGAATAAGAATTTTACCTCGATCTCGTGAGACATGTGATTCAGCCCCGGTGTCCATAATGTCTTGATTCCATTGAGAATTCTGTTGATTCACCTGCATATTAGCAAACGCTGTACTCAGGTCAGTGGGGCTAAGAGCATCATACCTGTATTGCGGTGACCCATAGGAGCCGTAGGCTGGTGGGCCAGAAAAACTGGAGAAGTGAGCCTGCGAGGAGTTGGAATTGGGCTGTGCAGGCTGATGGGGCTGATTTGTGGGTCGCCAATTGGACTGAGCTGGGTACGGACACGGTGGTGGCGTCCACCAAGCCCAGTTTGGGTAGGAAGGAGGCTGATATGGACCGTAACCAGTATTTGGACCTGAGAAATAACCGCGTGCATTGCTCCCAAGTCCACGTCCCCGAAATCTGTTCCCACGGCCGCGTCCACGGGCTGACCGATTTGTGTAAGGCTGATTGGTGTCTGTTTGGGGCTGCTGCGGCTGGTCAGATGTGGTGTTTGGTGGTGGCGGAGTGGGTGTTTTGGTGGTGGTAAGCGGAACCGAAGAGGAGGACCCCTTTTGTGCTTCAATCCGAATTTCTTCATCATGAAGCAGGCTAAGGGCCAAATCCCAGTCTGCTTGGCGGTTGTTGATAAATGAGGCGGTGGTGTTGTATTCCGGTGGGAGGCCGCGAACCAATTGGAGGACGAGTCGGGATTCGGTGACACGATGGTCAACATCCGCAAGCTGGTTGGCCAAGGTTTTTAATTGTTGGAAGTAGTCGTCGAGGGAGGTGCAAGCGGCGAGAGTCAGATTGCAAAAACGGGTCTCAAGGGTAGCAGCCCGGGCCTGCTTGTTGCTGAGAAAAGATTTCTCAAGCTGAACCCAGGCAGCCCGGGCGGTTGTGGGGTTATCTAAGACCCGATCCAGGTGTTTGTCAGACACGGTATTGATGATCCATTGCAGAACGAGTGCATCAAGTTCCTTCCAGTTTTCATATTCAGGAGCAGCAACATCAGGGCGGGGTTTCCATCGATGTGTTGGGCGACTTTGTAGGCAGTCACATGAAGATTAAACATCTTCACCCAAGAAGAATACGTCACAGTGGAGCCATCCAGAGTCCGAATTTTGGACTGGATGTTCGTGACAGAATAAGCAGGATGGAGTGGGGACGGTTTGGCAGCTGGGGAGGATGACTCCTGATCAGATTTTGTCATCGTGGCAGAAAGGAAAAGAGGGAAATAAGGTTGACAGAGGCGGCGGCGGGCTGGGAAATATAAAGAAAAGGGAAAGGGACAGCGGCAGCAATAGGGTGATGGTGATTAAGGGTCGGCCAAAGCCTGGTGAAAGATAGGAGCTAGGGTTATCAGAACCGTAGCTCTGATACCATAAAAGGTATTGAAATCTGTGTAATTCTCTGTGTCTTATTATGAATAACATAAGCCCCTTATATAGGCATCATACAAACAAATCCTAGCTATATTTATGGTAACGATATACAAGGGAATCAATTTAAATACAATAGATAAATGGCTGCATAATCATCGGCTATTAAAGTTCGTTGAAAATGTTGTATTCACCACAAACTTTTTTTAGTAAGCTATAGTGAGTGTCGTCATGGTAATTATGCCGTCTAAATAACATCGGCAAGCGTACCAATCTATCCTACATATTTTTATATGCATACAAAGTACAATATATTGTGAAAGTATTAAAGTACTAAACGATGTTAATAAAACTTGTAAAATGTGTATATAATCCAAAACCAAAAAATACTAGCTTTTAGTTTTGAATAGCATTACAAAACTTGATAATAAAGAAAAGAATACCATTGTATCTTTGCATGATTATGATTCCAAAAAGTTTCGTACTTGCGAAACAATCGTCTATGCCTATAAATGCTAACTCATATGTATAATCCTTTTCATCTTTGATTGTACTATCTTCCCAATTATTATCATCTCGTTTGATTTTCTTTTTTCCTTTTGTGTCTATTCTTCTTCTTCTCATACCACTTTATTATTATTGTAAAATGGAAAAGAAAATTATAATGTTTGATCATGGACATCCATTGAGTCTCATAGACTTGTGGTTGGAACAACTGCAACGTGAAGAAGATTCTAATGAAGAAGAGGAGGAGAATGATGATGTTTTAATTGCAAAACAAGACTTCCGATGTTTGTGTTTCCGATGCGGGGAAGAAATCAACTGGTATCATAGGTATTACTACTCTTGTTGTCAATGTAGTGATTTCTCTATTCATGAATTTTGTGCGGAGCTTCCAAAAAAATTGGAAGACGTTTGTGTGGTTGGTCATACTCTTGATCTCACCCAAGATTGGTTTTGGAAGTGTAATGTTTGTGATAGATTTCATGAGTGTGAAGAGTTGTCTTATAGTTGTGATCTTTGTCATTTTAGAGTTTGTGTAAACTGTGTTACAACAAGGCTACAAAAAAACATCATCCATCATCCTAGCCACAAACACCCACTAGTTTGCATCCCTAAACAAATTTTAGATGGGTGTGATGCATGTGGAAAGGAACATAAAGGGATCTTCTATCACTGTCCAATGTGTGTTAGGTCTAATTTCATTCATAGTCATTGTGCTTTTCTACTGCCAAAGATGGAAATTCAACATGCTACAAATAATGTCTTCTCTCATATCCACCCTCTCGCCCTTGCTTATTCCTTTCCAAAAAAAGATCAAATATCTAAAAATTGGCCAAGGTGTAGGGTATGCCTTAGTCATTTTCCTAAAGAGAATCTTTGGATATATAAATGTGAAAAATGTAGATACTATACCCATCTGGATTGCGCAACATCAAGAAACGAGCCATTCATGTCCATCTTTACATCCCCAGGTAGACCAACCTACCTAATATGTTTATAGTTATTTCTATACATGTATTTGGTTCATGATTTATAATCATTTCACATTCCAATGTTGTTATCACCAGGAACAGGCAAAACCATTAAAAACTATGAAGATGATGAACATCCTGATCTTGTCCATCTTCCCTTTCCCGATCCATCTTATAGCATGCTGAAACACTTGTTTTACAAGGAAGATGGATTAGCTGTTACAAGCCCCACCTCTTCAAGAATATC
Organism: Ambrosia trifida; assembly: GCA_028751855.1. NCBI lineage: Eukaryota > Viridiplantae > Streptophyta > Magnoliopsida > Asterales > Asteraceae > Ambrosia > Ambrosia trifida. The sequence goes on along the minus strand of CM054123.1, from coordinate 107,658,280 downwards.
GTATCATGACCCAATGAAGAGGATTGAACTTTTATGTGATGGGTGTTTGAGACCAATAATGAGTGGGCCAATTTACGTGTGTGGCAATGAGGAGGAGGAGCATTGCAACTTTGTCCTACACAAGTGGTGCTCTCGACTACCTACTGAACTAAAAGATCACTTTCATCACCCACGACATACCCTTATTCTCCATCCAAAAAACCTTGTTAACTTTTTTGGAGTGTTCATTTGTCGTATTTGTTCATTACATTGCAATGGATTTGTCTACTATTGTAAGGAATGCGAATACCACATTGATGTTAAATGTGCCTTCTTACCTAAAGAAATCACTCATACCTCTCACCCAAATCATCTCCTTTCTAGGGTTTATTATAGAGATTGGAGTGGTTGCTGTCGTGTGTGTCAAGATCGTATTCAGGGAGGTAAATTTTCATTCGATTGCCATACTTGTAATGATTTTAATCTACACCCAGAATGTGCTTTGTTAATACCGGAGAAAACTAGGAACAAGTGTGACAAGCATCCAATGGAGCTGAGTTACTTGCCAATTGAGAACCATAAGAGTGACTATTTTTGTGAAGTTTGCGAGATGGAGATTAATCCTGAGAGGGTATTCTATCATTGTCGTGAGTGTATGCAGTCTATGCATACAGCTTGTGCTCCCTCAATACTTCGGTATGAAACATATACAATTAGTGAGGGACGGTTCTATGGTCAAAATTATGCAATTCATAAATTTGTAAATGTGAAGTTTGGGGGCACATATAAGAATTTGAGAGTGCATCCACATCCCCTTTCATTCGTTCAAGGGATTGCAAACGATGGTCATTGTAGCAGCCGTCTTTGTTATTGTAATGTCAGAGGTCTTCAGGATGATATGATCTTTAAGTGTTTAAATTGTGAATTTGTACTTCATTACGAGTGTTGTGAACGTATGAGTAACTATTATTCATATAATTGGTGGTTGTTCTTGTGATTCCTGTTTTGTTGTATTTTATGTGAAAATATGTTGTAATAAACAAACTACATTATAGCATGTGTTCATTTTTGTAATTCATTTTTGTTTACGTTTATTACTTTAACCCTAAAATGGGCAATTAAATGAACCGGGAACCATATCGGGTGTCGGTTAAACTTGGACTCGGGTCTTTGAGATTACTAACAACTGTTCTTAATCTGTGTTATTGATGAATGCTAAATATGGCCAATGATTGCATTTTCAGGTACTTTATTATTCGTTTTGCATATAATCATAAACGATTGAATTTGATGATCATACACAGGTAAACAACTTGATTGTATTGGTTGAATTGAACAAATTTTGACCACTCTGACTTGTATTTAACATATGCACACCACCTGCTCGACAAAATGTCTGTGTGAGTACTAAATAGAAAGTTGCCTTATTGCTTATGTGTTTACATATGAATACTATGTTCTAACACTAATGCTTCTTTACGAATCGATCTTATCGTGTTCTGTCATTGCTCTTATGATTATCTAATTGTAGTCGATATCGCAAAGAAGAACTCATAGTTATAACCAAATAAATTTTAACCGCTTTAGCCAACGCTTATGTTGATTTTGGTTAAGATTTTTATTTTGTTGATTTTCCCATTACATGATTATGAATTTGATATTTGTTACGGATTAAAAGATTACAAGGACTGAAAGTGACAATTAGTAATAGTTGTTATATTGTAATAGGGTCCAGGGGGTTAATTGTCAATAAGTCATAGTTAGAGGGGTCCTAGTGAATAAAAGTAGTTAAGCTCTGAAAAGTAGTTAATAACCGTTGTAATCAGCTATATAATTAGATGATGGTCGTTAATGAACGGTTATGTGATTGTTGAGCTTAATCTCTCTATGTTTTTCTTGTTTCTCATTCACATCCTAACATTGGTATCAGAGCGCCGATCTTGGCACTCCAACCACCAGTTCACCGTCATAAACCACCGTCTGCCACCGTCTTCTCCGGCTAACTGTTCTGATTCTGCAAAAAAAGATTCAAAAATTCTTTTCTTTCTGTCTAGGAATAGATCAATCATGATCATTCCACTCCATTGGATAATCAATTTGTGATTATCTGATTCTTTGGATCGATCTATTAGAGATTTGTCGATTCGTATACACAACTTGATTTCTTTCAATTCTTTCAGCGAGCTCTTAATTTTCTTTCTAATTCGTATTCAATCATGACTACTCGTAACAGATCAGAAACAGAGAAATCTTCTATTGAAAAAACAGTGGAAGATCATTCAATTTCATTGTTAAAGATTGATGCATTCATGCAAAAATCTAAAACAACTTTTGCAAATCTTAATGCAAGTGTTCAAGCGTTGTTGGACAAATTGCAAACAGGCTCAATGCATAATTCAGCTAATGAAAGTATTATTCCATCCACTAGTTCGAATCCACGACATGATCGTCTTCATCGAATTGGAAAAATTGATTTTCTGAAGTTTAATGGTGATGATGTGGATGACTGGATCTATAAATGTGAACATTTCTTTTTGGTGGATGAGACTCCAGAGAATTTTAAAGTCCGGTATGCAGCCATTCATTTAGAGGGGAAGGCTGTGAAATGGCATCAAGGGTTCTTGAAAACTAAAGGCATTCCTATCTCTGAAATAACATGGAAGGAATATTCTGAAGAGATAATTACAAGATTTTCAGAAGAGGTGTTTGATGATGCCATGGGGGCTCTCACTTCTTTAAAACAAAATGGGCCATTAGAAGATTTTTGTGACCAATTTGATGCATGTTTGTTTAAAGTAACCACTCCAGAACCATATGCTGTTAGCATCTTTTTGAAAGCCTTGAAACCAGAAATAGGTGGACCTGTCAAAATGTTTAAACCAGCCACCATGAGGGAAGCCTTTTACCTTGCAAAAACTCAAAACTCAACCAATAAATATGTGGGTTATCCAATCAAAAGCAACTATTCTAATACCTATACCAACAAAACCCTTGGAACTGTTAAACCACCAACCAATGTATCCCATTTGCCTTTATTACCTACACCATCCCATACCAAGAAACTCTCCAACATTAAACAACTATCCAGTAAAGAGATTGAGGCAAAAAGAGCAAGAGGTGAATGTTTTTGGTGTACAGAAAAGTTCACACCAGCCTATAAGTGTGCAAACAAGCAATTGTTTGTTCTTGAAATTTCTTGATCAGAAGATATTGAAGAAGAGGAGTTAGTGATGGAAGAGGAGTCTTTGTTGGCCCAAGAATTGAAAGAACCTCAGATTTCCATACATGCATTGACAGGTATGGTCTCCTTTTCAACCATGAAGGTGATTGGAACTATTGGAAATAAGAAGTTGAGAATCTTGATAGATTCAGGGTCCACCCACAACTTTGTTAATTTGTTGATTGCATTAAAATTGAAATGTGCATTAAAGGGTATAAAGGGAATTTCAGTGGGAGTGGCTAATGGGTCAGAGATTGATTATGCAAATTTTTGTTCAAATTTCCAATGGTATATGCAAGGAATGTGGTTTACAGCTGATGTACTAGCTACACCACTGGAAAATTATGATATGGTACTTAGGATTCAATGGTTATTGACCCTTGGACCTATCATTTGGAATTTTGAGGATCTCACAATGGAGTTCTCAATAGCAGGAAATCCTTGTAAGTTGAAAGGTATTGATAATAATAATAATAATAATAATAGATCCTTTTGTTCTGCTAACTTCTTAGATGTCTTGTTGGGACAACAAGATAAGTTAGTGGAAGCCCATTTGTTGAGTATGCAAATTCAGCCACAACAGTCTGAATTTCAGCATCAAACAAAAGTTGGTGGGGAAAATTTGGATGGGAAATTGAAAGAGTTAATAGAAGAATTTGATGATGTGTTTCAAACACCAACTACCTTGCCTCCCAAAAGGCAATTTGATCATAAAATTCCCTTAAAAGATGAAACTCGGGTGGTCAATCTAAAACCTTATAGATATCAATCTTCTCAAAAGGATGTCATTGAGAAACTTACAAAAAATTAATAGATACTGGAGTAATAAGGGACAGTTGTAGTCCTTTTGCAGCTCATGTAGTCCTTGTCAAAAAGAAGTATGGGACATGGAGATTCTGCATTGACTATAGAAGGTTAAATGATGCAACTATAAAGAATAGTTTTCCAATTCCATTAGTTGAAGAGTTGTTTGAGGAATTAGGGGCTGCAGTGGTGTTTTCTAAGCTGGACTTGAGGTCTGGTTATCACCAGATAAGAATGGAAGAGCACGATATTCATAAAACAGCTTTCAGACACATGAAGGCTTGTTTGAGTTTGTTGTTATGCCATTTGGCCTTACAAATGCTCCTGCTACTTTTCAGGCTCTTATGAATCATGTTTCAAAGAGTATCTCAGGAAATTTGTTTTAGTATTCTTTGATGATATCCTGATTTACAGCAGCTCTTGGGATCTTCATTTACAACATGTGAGGGTAGTTTTGGAAATTTTAAGAGAACATCAACTCTTTGCTAAGAAGTCTAAGTGTAACATTGGTGGTGACTCAGTAGAGTATTTGGGCCATATCATTTCCAATATAGGAGTTTCAACTGATCCCAACAAGATTCGGGCCATTAAAGATTGGCCAATGCCAACTGATGTGAAACAGTTAAGGGGGTTTTTAGGCTTAACTGGTTATTATAGAAGGTTTATCAAAGGTTATGGAGTGTTAGTCAAGCCTTTAACCAACTTACTCAGGAAGGATGCATTCATATGGAATGACCAAGCCACTCAAACATTCCAGAATTTGAAAGAGGTAATGATCTCACCTCTTGTCCTTGCTTTACCAAATATTAAAAAACCTTTCACAGTGGAGACAGGTGCATCAGGAAAAGGAATTGGGGCTGTACAGATGCAAGAGGGCCATCCAATTGCTTTCATAAGCAAGGCTCTCTCTCCAAGACAACAAGCTCTCTCAGTTTATGAAAGAGAGTTGTTGGCTATAATATTTGCTGTTAAATATTGGCACCACTACTTGGCTGTGGGTCATTTCATTTTGAAAACTGATCAGAAAAGTCTTAAGCACCTGTTGGAACAAAAAATTACTACTCCCCTACAAGTTTGGTTGGCAAAGCTTATGGGTTATGATTTTGAAATATTGTATAAATAAGGGGCTGAAAACAGTGTGGCTGATGCTCTCTCAAGAGTAGAATCACCTACTCTTATGAGCATTACCATAAGTACTTTTGATCCAAACCTTTGGGAGAGGATTCAAGATTCATGGAACACTGATGAGAAGTTGAGAGATATTATGCAAAAGCTTAAAGCAGGGCAAACTGTTGACAAATGTGAATGGAAGGGTGGGTCACTTTTTAAGAAAGGAAAGATAATTGTGGGAAAGGATCAAGTACTGCAAGATGAAATTATTAAGGTCTGTCATTCAGGAGTCACTAGTGGTCATTCTGGGGTTCATGCTACCATTCAGAGGGTGCAGTCCTTGTTTAAATGGAAAGGATTACACAGACAAGTCAGGAATTGCAACCATTACCCATACCTGATCATGTCTTTTCAAGTATTTCTATGGACTTCATTAATGGGTTGCCTAAATCCCATGGTAAAGATTCTATTTTTGTAGTGGTGGACAGGCTCACCAAGTACAGCCATTTTATGGCCTTATCACACCCTTATTCAACTACCCAAGTTGCCCAAGCTTTCATGGACAATGTCTTTAAGCTTCATGGTTGGCCAGATACAATTGTATCAGATAGAGATCATATATTTCTCAGTCACTTTTGGAAAGAATTTACCGCCCTACATGGAGTGGAATTGGCTTTATCAACTGCCCATCATCCTCAAACTGATGGACAGACTGAAATTGTCAATAAGTGCCTGGAAACTTAAGATGTATGGTCATGGACAAACCAGCTGAATGGGCCAAGTGGTTGTCTTTGGCAGAATTCTGGTACAATTCAAATTATCACACATCTCTGGGAATCATTCCTTTCCAGGCTTTGTATGGTTATCTACCTCCTTTGTTTGTTCCTTATGTACCCAAAGATGCCAGGGTAGCAGCAGTAGATGAAGTGTTGACTAATAGAGAGGATACAATTAAACTGCTGAAATTCTCTTTAACAAGAGCCCAAAACAGAATGAAACAATTTGTTGACCACAGAAGAAGTGACAGAGAGTTTAAAGTTGGTGACTTTGTTTATGTGAAGCTTCATCCATATGGGCAGAACACATTAAGAGCCACTCATTATAATAAGTTGGGGCCTAAGTACTTTGGTCCTTATTTGGTCATAGAGAGAATTGGACAAGTGGCTTATAAGCTAGACCTTCCTAATTCTGCACAGATACATCCAGTGTTTCATGTGTCTTTGTTGTAGTTGGCAAAAGAAAGTGATAACCAGGTGATCCCTATTCCTCAAGGTCCCAGATTTCAGTTTAAACCATTGCATGTTTTGAATAGGAGAATGGTTCAAAGGGGTCACAGAGCTTCAGCAGAAGTATTAGTGCAGTGGGACAAGTTACCAATCACTGAGAGTACCTGGGAGAATTTGGAAGATTTGCAGATTCATTTTCCAGATTTTAAAGTTGATTTTTGAGGACAAAAATTGTTTGAGAAGGGGGTATCTTACGGATTAAAAGATTACAAGGACTGAAAGTGACAATTAGTAATAGTTGTTATATTGTAATCGGGTCCAGGGGGTTAATTGTCAATAAGTCATAGTTAGAGGGGTCCTAGTGAATAAAAGTAGTTAAGCTCTGAAAAGTAGTTAATAACCGTTGTAATCAGCTATATAGTTAGATGATGGTCGTTAATGAACGGTTATGTGATTGTTGAGCTTAATCTCTCTCTGTTTTTCTTGTTTCTCATTCACATCCTAACAATATTTGAAATGTAGCCTCACTTTTATCTTTGTAATTGTGTTAGCTGAAGAAGATGAGACTGAAACCAGATGATGTATTGCAAACAATCAACACATCTTATTCACACTCTCAAACACCATTGCAAATCACTCAAACATATTCACCAAATTCATGCACAGATCATCACCAGAGGCCTCCTTTCTCTCCACCCTTCGTCTGCTTCTCGTCTACTCACTTCAATCCTCCATACCTTTAACTCTCTCCTCTCTGCTGTCCCTCAACGCCTGCACCCAATTTCAGCTCACTACCCTCTCTCTGTATTCAAGCTCATCACCAATCCATCCACTTTTTGTTGGAACACCATCATTCGATCGCATACCCTTCTCTCTTTACCTGGAATGCAATGCTTGTTGGGTTAGCTATGCACGGTTATGGCGATATATTACTAACTTATTTCTCCAAAATGGTTAAGAACAGAGTTAAACCAGATGGGGTGACGTTTCTTGGTGTCTTGGTGGGGTGCAGCCACGCTGGTCTTATTAACGAAGCAAGGCGACTTTTTAGTGAGATGGGGTTGGTTTATGGAGTTCCTAAAGAGTTGAAACATTACGGGTGCATGGCAGATCTACTCGCGCGTGCCGGTTTGATTAAAGAAGCAGTGGACATGATCGAGAGTATGCCAATGTCGGGTGATGTTTTTGTTTGGGGGAGTTTGCTTGGAGGGTGTAGACTCCATGGGAATGTTGAGGTTGCAGAGAAAGCCGCTGCACGTATAATGGAGATAAGTCCGGAAGACGGTGGAGTTTATTCAACAATGGCTGACATTTATGCAAACGCGAAGCGGTGGGATGATTTAACAAAGATAAGGAGGTTGAGAGATTCAAGGAGGGTGAAGAAGAATGCTGGATGTAGCTTGATTCAGTTAGATGGTGTTACTCATGAGTTTATAGCAGGTGATGATTTGCATCCTCAGTCAGATGAGATATATTTAGTTTTAAATAGCATTGGACAACACCAATTTCAAATGCAACTTTAGGCTCAATTTTTAATGTTGATTAATTCTCTGATATCTGCATAATAATGTCTCCGCCCCATATGCAACAGAACACCTACAGGCTACAGCAATGATCTTAATGAATCTATAGAATGTCTCAAACAAAACAAAAGGATTGAGACCCATTATTTTGGTCAACTATATGAATGAAACCATATAACTCTTCTTATTATGTTAAATTACAAATGTAACCAGATTTTGAGCAAGTAAATTTGGCGTGGTGTGTGGGCTCGAATTCGGGCGCAAAAATGCCCATTCACGCCATATTGGCGAGCCACTACGGATGGTCTTAGTCAACTGTGAGCTTGCATGTATAAGTAGGAGAATGAGCTTGTAGTCACTTGGTCAGAAACTTCTCCCCATTCTATCTAACTAAATTAACTACTTTTGAAAGTCTGCTCTTTCATGAGATTTCCATGAGCGTTAATGGTGTTCAAGTGTTCAACCATTGATTTCAATCTTGAACACGAAAACGCATTAGTCAAACACGAGATGGGAGGACGTGTCTAAACCGATAAAATATGGAGGTTTGGGTATTCGGAAGTTGGGCGATTGTAATAGAGCGTTCTTGGTTAAATGGCTTTGGAGGTATAGACAGGAAGGTGATGCTTTATGGCGTCGTGTTGTTCACGCGATTCATGGTTCACAAAGAAGATGGGATACATATCCTCATAACGATCGCTACAATGGTACTTGGGTGAATATTGTCAAAAGCGGCTTTCGTTTTAAAGTGGGAGATCGAAGCAGCAGTGATGTTATAAGGGGTAGGGTTGGGAATGGTGCGGAAATCTTATTTTGGATCGATCCTTGGATTGCTAATGTTCCGTTAAAGCGCCTTTTTCCAGATCTTTTTCGTTTGGAGGGGGAAAAGTTTTGTAAAGTTCGGGATCGCTTGGTGGAAGGTGGGAATGGCCCGTATCTTAACTGGCATTGGAGGCGGCTTCCAAGCGAATTCGCTGAAGTTCAACAATTGTTTCAATGTTGCGAGCTCTTGTTCGGCCAGAGATTGGGGGTTAGTGATGACTCTTGGTTTTGGGATAATGGGTCGTCTAAAGAGTTTGCTGTTCAAGAGGTGAAGAAGTGGATAGATGGTGACCGGTATGCTCTAGCGGATGCCTCTTTCAGATGGTGTAGGTGGATCCCGATTAAGTGTAACATCTTTATGTGGAGGATGCTTCGTGATAGACTTCCTACAAAGAAAGCCTTGCAAAAGCGGAACATTGATTGTGGTAATACGGTGTGTAGTCTATGTGAGGATCAGGACGAGACGGTAGATCATCTTTTTACGGGGTGTGGTGTGGCGAGCAATGTTTGGTTCGCGATTTCGAGATGGATGAGGTTGCCGCCTTTTTTTCTTTTTCTCGAGGCAGGATATTCTCTTTGATTCGTCTTGGCCGGCGCAGAGAAAAAGGGTGATTTATGGGATGATGATCGTCACTTGTTGGAGGATTTGGAAGGCTCGTAATGAAAAGATTTTCCAAGATAACAAGCGTTCGGTGGTGAACTTGGTTGCGGATATAAAAGCTATAGGTTACGTTTGGTTCACTAGTAGAAGTAAAAAGGGTGTAATGGGTTGGAAGGATTGGCAGTCTTTTGATTTTGATGTAACATAATGTATTGGTTGGGTGTCGGGGTCTCCGTCTTGGAGATTTCCGGCTTTGTTGTTTGTTGAATGAAATTAGCCTTTCAAAAAAAAAAGATATTTATTTATTCTAAAATAGTTTTTATCCTGGGAGTGTCCCGGGGTCGAAAAATATAACAATTCTAATAATACTAATACTAATAGTAATAATTATTACTCTTGTAATTAAATAAATAAAAAAATAACCTTGCTATAAGGTGACACTATTTGTTGCAGTGTTGCGCGATTTTTTTACCCAACTTCTCTTGATGAAGTATATACCTATGCATCTTTAAAAGAGTAAAATTCCAATGAAAGCATGGCGATTGGGCTGAATTTCAACATCGTAGATAAGAACCTGGTTTAAAAGAAAAAACATTATTAATGAATAACCTGAACACTTTGTGTTTTTTTTTCCTGTATGAACGAAACCCCACAAAAAATAGTCTTTTTTTTTTCTCCGTTTTTTATATAGCACTATAGTACTCGTTGGAAAGATAATAAAACGCTCGTTAATTTGGTGTAATTTTTTTTTTCTTTAAAAAGTCTCGTATATAAAAGATATTAACGTTTAAAAATTATGGGAGGAAATATAAGAGAGAAAAATTTAAATTTGTTTTTAAATTGTTTTTTTCTAAAATAACTCAGTTTAAATTTAGTAGATTAGGTTTTATATTATTTATTTTTATTAAATTGCCACATGGCATGACACATGGCACACTCAATGAGGAGAATGCCTCCTTGAATGCCATGTCATTAAAATGACTTTCAATTATAATATACTAGCTGATTACCCCGAGAGTGTCCCGGGGTTAAAAAATCTAATATTATTAATAAAAAAAGGATAAAAGAAGTAAACAGTCTCAACCTCTTTTAATGTTAAAGAAAGTTCTAATGTTTATACTATCAAAAGGGGTTCTCAAAAACATATATACTATCACAACATGATTAGTGACTTGCCTATATATGATTAAGAAATTACATAAATACATTGTGTTTTTTTCTGCATGAACAAAAACTCACTAAAAAACATTTTTTTTTCGTTTTTGTATAGCACTATATATGGTGCTCGTTGTAAAGATAAAAAGTGATCGTTAATTTGATGTAATTTTTTTTTTCAAAAAAATGTCATACACAAAAGTTACTAACGTTTAAAAATTGTGAGCGGAAAATAAGAAAAAAATAAAGATAAAAATATTAATTAACATATTTGAAATTTTAAAATAATTAATAGTTCACTAACATTTAAAAAATGTGAGAGCAAATAAGGAAAAGATATTAATTAACATATTTGAAATTTTAAGATAACATATTTGAAATTTTAAGATAATATAGATATAGATTTTATTTAAAATACAAAATAAATAAATTTAAAAGAAAGCTTCACATGATGCCATATGAAAGCCTCCATTGAATGCCACCCCATACAAACTCAATTCTTTTATTATAAGTTATAGATTATAGATATAGATTTTAAGATAATATAGATATAGATTTTATTTAAAAAAAGAAAATAAAAATTTTAAAAATTTATCTTTTATTTAAAATAATAGATTTAATACTATCACCTCAAAGTGCCACATGGCACATTTTATGGGTGTTGAGGCCTTTATTCAATGTCACCTCATAGAAATTCAATTCTTTTATTATAAGTTATAGATATAGACAAGGTTGCAGAAGGCGCTAGGCGGGCGGTGAGGTCCAGCCTAGGGACTAGTCGGGACTAGGCGAAATTACGCGGAATTAGGCGTTTTGGTATTTTTATAAGTATTTTATATATATATATACACAAATTTAGGTGTTTTTTGAAAATATGTTAAGATATATACACATAATACTTAGATATATACATAAAATAAAAGCACATTAGAAGTTTAAAACATTATTATCAGCTTTATTTGGGCTAGTAGTTAAATAAGACCACATTTAATTTATTTTAGGCCCATTAGACTTTAATTTGGGCTCTAAAAGGCCCACTAGACTTTAAAACAAACCCTAAATAAACATCTGCTTAATACTATACGATTTATACTCCCTTGTAAACTAGTAAACCCTAAAAAAAACACAGCCCTCATCAAAGTCTGCATATCACTTTTGAATTCAGGCCTTTCAACTTTCAAGCAATGATTCATCCCTAAAGGTATGTTCTAACCCTTTAATCTTTCTTCATCCATCGATAATATGCATATATGGTTCAATCCTCCTTCAAATTTCAAAAAAAAAAAAAAAAAAAAAAAAAACCTCACCGCCTAGGCCTGCCTAGGGCCGCCTAGGACCGTCTAATGGCCGCCTAATGGCCAAAACGCCGAGAACTTCGACTAGGGCTTATTTCCGATATGACCTTCAGCCTAGCGCCTAGGCGGCGCCTAGGCCGCCGCCTAGGCCGCCTTCTGCAACCTTGGATATAGATATAGATGTTTTGTCCCCCTAACTTTTCATACCTTTAGCTCCCTGGCATCGGAAGCTATCCACTTCGTAACCAAAGTCCAACGGGTTATCCATAGCACTATCTCGCCTCCAGGGTGGTTATGGGCATGGGCATCTATGGGCCCAAGCCGGAGAGGCCATCCGGCTTGGGCCCATTTTTATCGGGTGCACAATTTTTTTTTTATCAATTTCCCATATGTGTGTGTGTGTGGGGTTTTTAAATAGAAAACTCATTTAACACTTCAAAGTTTGGCCCAATAATAATAAATTTAAAACTTAAATATTACTAACTCAATGCCCATAACATTTATAGGCCCAATACCTATTTAACCCACTAAATAAACAAAACAAACAATGTTATTTTTTCTATTAGTTGAAGTTATTTAACATCACAAAAATTTAGCGGCCCTATAATTGTTTTGAAGTATACGACAGAAGAACGTTATTTCCCAAATACATGCATTGCATATAGAATATTATTGACCATTCTAGAAAGGAGTTTTTCAAAATTAAAGTTGTTGAAATCATACTTACGATCCGCAATGTCCCAAGAAAGACTTAGCGGATTAGCGATGATAGCTACCAACAAAAAAATCTTAGATTCTATAAATTGCGAAGAATTGATCTACAAATTTGCTAGCAAGAATGCTAGGAGAGCTTCACAAATCGTCGGTTAGATACTAGCCTATTTCAGTTTGTAATTTTACTCATTCTAATACTATTATTTTGCTAATTGTTATATTTATAGCTATACTATTGATCATACACAATAATGAGTTTAAATTATTTAATTTATTAAAGTCAAATGGGCATTTTTAGCGGCTCGAATAGGGCTCGTAAATTCTTGGGGACGCCTCTGGTTATGGGTTTGTATTTAGTATATTAGGATTCGCAAGTATGTTTTGATAATTGAGTTAGTATATTTTAGGCGGATCCATGTAGGTTTGTGATGAAAGATGTCGATTTGCTTTGGAATTTAATATACGTTTGTTTGTTATCGTTTCTGTTCATGAACGCTTGTTTGTGTTTGTTTGCACCCACTTTTGTTGGTACCTAAAATTAACAAACAAACACAAACGAACACGGACATTTTCATTTCCTTAACAAATGAACACGAAAAGAAAATCTGGTTCGATAAGTGTTTCTGAACTATTCATGAACACATTATTAATTTCTTTAACAAATGAACACTAACAAATCCTTGTTAGTAGTTTGTTTTGGCTGAGACTCAACCATTGTTGTGGTACCGTTTTGTATTATATGCATTTACCTAAACGATGGTTGAGGAGGGGTGCCTCATCGCATCTTGTGTCTTGTCAAGTGGTTGGTCTAATATGCGGCATTATATGGATACCGTACTCTCTGTTGCAAAATAAGGCCGAGTTGACTGATTACTCCCCGAGTACTCGCTTTAGGGTAGGTCGCAGAGTATAGCCGAGTTGGCCGATTACTCCGAGTACTCCCCGCATAGGCCGATTTGACCCCTAGTACTCCCCCGATTAGTCCGAGTACTCGCTCCGGGGTAGGTCGCCGAGTACAAGGTCAAACCGATTTTTACAATATTGCCCCTAGTTAGGAGGATGTACCTTTTATTGTAAGAACACACATTGAGCTTCTATAGAATTTATTGTAATTCTTAGTATATGACATGTTGTAGATTGTGGCGAAAGATGTATTCACAAGACACCCTAACCCGACCGTGCCAGGAGCACCGTCCCACATGATGCTGAAATTTCGAGCGAACTAACAGGCTGACCCAGCGGCAAGGCAACACGCAGAAGTAGAATCGACCTGAACCAGATTCGAACTTGAGTGCTTATAGTGGCTAATCCATATAAAGCACATATGTATACACTTTAAAAAACCTAATAAATTCTTCGTACACAATTAGCTCATGTCCATTATGGGTTTTGGCATGGATCGATATAGGCCCATATACTTCTGATACACAATTAGCATTTAGCTTGTTATTGCTTGCAACTATGGTTGCAGAAAAACCAAACGTTTGGCTAACAGTTTGGTGAAAAGTTCGTCTTTATTCTTTCGTTTAATAAATATACGAACACAAATAGGAGATTTTGTTCATTTATTTAAACAAACGAACATGAACATAGGTCGTGTTCATTAATTTATGTTCGTGAATGTTCGGTAGTGTATTCGTTTATGTTCGATAGTTCATTAGGTTCTTTAACTTTTATTTTTAATTAAAGTACTTCAAAATTCCTAGTAATAGATTATTTAATAAAGATTAGTGTATTACATATTAGTATTACTTCATTTATTTTGATTAATTATTATTTTGGATGGATGAATGAAGACTTCGACTTTTTTTATTTTAGATTAGGTGTGTACTTCAAGTTTGATATGATAATTTTGTGTTATGTTGAGACATTATCCTATGGTAATTACATTATCAAGATTATGTCAAGTATATTTGGATAATTGAGTTAGTATATTTTGGGCGGATTTACATATTGTTTGTGATGAAAGATAATGATTTTATTCAAAATTTAATAGATATCCATTTGTGTTCATTTCTATTCATGAACGTTTGTTTGTGATCATAAACGTCTGTTTGTGTACGTCTGCATTCATGAACGTTCCTTTGTATTTCTTTACACTCACTTTTGCCCGGTAACTAAAATTAGCAACCGAATACAAACAAATACGAACACCTTCATTTTCATAACAAACAAACACAAACAAAAAAGTTCGTGAACATATTATTTTTTAATGAATGGACAAAAAAATCTTGTTTGTATCCGTTCAATTTGTTTGCAGCCTTACTTGCAATTATAGATCTCTCGTAAAACAAAGCGTGTAAGGAAATGAGAAAGATGCAGAGTTGTAAAATAGCATCAAAACCTTTTCTTCCTTTTAAAGTATTATTTGGTATCTAATATATTAACAATATGGGCAAAGTATAAAAGAAAAAGGTAAAAGAAACAAATGGATGTTACAAGAAAGAATCCCTTTTGGATTTGGTCGAGTGAGTTTGAGGGATTGCATATTCAAACGTGACAAACACGTAATTTGCACCTGCCTTGTTATATGTCTTTATTCGAATGCCTAAGCTAATGTATGAATTTTTTGTTTATGTGGTTTAGGAAAATTACGGGTTGGTCCCTGAATTATTAAATGCATGCTTTTACAAGTTGATTTTTAAACACTTTAAAAGACTAGTAAGTGGAAAAATACGCAACCATCTAGGATTAAGTTTCCCTACATATGTAATACTATGTGTACCTAAGCCCTTGTAGCCTAGCTATCATAGTGTGAAAGAAATGTATTTAAATATCTTTTCTTATGAAGTTGAGTGTTCAAGTCTGCTGGCAAACAAATGGTAAACAAATGTGTAGATTTGGTGAACAAGTGTGTAGATTTGAAAGTGGAAATAGAATGAGTTAGTTATAAAAAGAAATCTACATCATCTCTCTAAGATCACTCAGAATAAAATGCCTTTCCTCTTTCTCCTTAACGAAATTATTGGGAAAATGTGAAATTTTATTTATTTTCACCCATCATAGGAGTCCACATCCCCAGAGCCGTTTCCGAGAACACTAAAAAATTTTAGGCCTTGGGAGAAAAAAAATTTGGGTCCAAAATTTTGTAAAGAGAAATGAATTAAAAAAATGAATATGGTGCTAGAGCCAAAAATTGAACTTGAGACCTCTACATTAAATTAGCATGGTTTTTCCAACTCTACTATCAAGACTTTAATGTATAAAACACAAATATATATCCTAAATATAGAATTTAATATATATATATATATATATATATATATATATATATATATATATAGGTAGAGGTTCGGGTACAAAAGGTCATTTTTGTGAGAAGGGTAAGAAGGCCCCTTGTTGCGACACGTGGCAATACTTAATTAGAGTTATATGGGCATTTAGGTAAAATACATCATATTATTATTTTTAGAAATGATCATGCAGATTAACTTTTGATTGCATAGTTATGAGTTTGAGAGATTATAGGATTTCATCTCAATATTAACAACTGATTCTTTCAATATTTTTTAATATAATCGATCCATTTTACAACTAATTCACACAAACAAAAAAACATTTTCTTCTCACAATCGTTGTCAATCCATAGTGTGTTATCTGTTCAAAACATCAAACAACAAACATATGTGTTTCATATTCAAAACAACAAACCTATGTGTTTTATATTCAAAACATCAAACAACAAACATATGTGTTTTATATTTGACACATCAAACATAGAAAAAACATATTACACAAAAGTACTATAAAGCTTAGTGTTTTATATTCAAAACATCATAATATATGTGTTTTATATTCAACACATTCAAACATAGAACCCACATATAACACCATGCCTTAATATTGTGTTTTAGATTCAAGAATCATCCATCACCAAAAACAAATCAAGTGTTTTACATTCAACAAGTACATAACACAAATGGTTCAAAGAATGTGTTTTATATTCAACGGATAAAGGGGGATTTACCAAAAAAACAAAGGGGTTTAACATCAAAAGAATATAAAACATTTTGGAATTTTGGATAGAACTTTCAAAAGAAGCCTCTTTAGTTTGATTTTTTTTTTTTTTTTTTTTTTTTTTTGATCAGAGGACATAAATCTGTGTTTATGTCTTTTGGAATTTTTTTAGGAAATCTCTTTAGTTTGATTTTTTTTTTAGGGAAATTAAGTTGCCTATTTTAGTGGAGAACAATTAATGAGTTTTGTATTAAATGGGGGTGCTTTGACTATTATACCCTCCAAAGACACAATTAACTCTTTAGATTATAACATAATTTACAATTTTGCCACCAATTTAATCTCAAGCATCCATCATAATGATCTAAAGGATAAAATTACTTCTCACCCTTCTCACAAAACACACCCTTTGTATCCTAACCACACCCTATATATATATATATATATATATATATATATATATATATATATATATATATATATATATATATTTAAAAAACGTTTGGGCCCATTTGAGGGTCGGGCCCTGAGCCGATGACCACCCGGCCCTGCACATCCCATACCACCTACCCAAAATTATGTGAAAAACTACCACATATTTAAGGAATTAAGGGTAAACTATTCATCTTGTGTCTATTATTTTGAGACAATGTGTTATGGAAGGATTCGTTGGCGCTTTGTTGGGAAAAAAGTGTTGCCACGTGGCCACCCCATTTTTTATCACCCTTCACACCATTAAGTTAAGTTGTTGTGGGATGACGCTCATGCCACCTCACCCCCTATATAAACACCAAACACCATGCCACCATTGTTAGAGTGGGAGCCAAGAGGAGAGGCGTTACCCCCTTAACGCAAGTTAACACAAAGGAGAGGTGGGGTCAACTACCCTCCATCAATCATTTGCACAACCAAGAAATTAATTTTTGTATTTTTTTTGTTAACGCGTTTGTTACAGGATTACTTAGTTAAAGCTCATTGCTTCGTGGTAGTGACATCACACTCTACCTAGCCATTTTTAGTTAAACAACAACATATGGTCTAAGGTGTGTTATGGGAGGGCTTCAATGTGACTTTAGTGAAATGTGGTATGCTAGGGTGGTTTACAATGATTACTTTATATAATTAATTAGGGGTGAGCATATGAAAACCAATAACCAAAAAAACCGAAACCGAACCGATAACCGAACCGAAAATAACCGAAACTAAATTAACCAATCGGTTACAGTTAACCTATGGCCAAAACCAAACCATTCGGTTACGGTTTCGGTTTTCCCTTCTTCCGTAACCGAAACCGAACGGATAGTTATATACTCAAGTATTTTTCATACATATATCCATTTATTTGGAACATATTTTCATATATTTCCGGTATATTTCATGTATCTTTCATATATATCTACGTATTTGAAATATATTTTCTATGTAACCCATGTACTTTTTTATGTATATCCATGTATTTGAAGCAAATTTTTATTTATTTCATGGGTATGTCATGTATTTTTCTTGCGTAAACATTTTACTATCTATTTTAAGTTTATAATTTTGCACAAGCTTTATGTTTGGTTATTAACCGAACCGATAACCGACATATTAACCGAAGTAACCAAACCGACGTAACCGATCGGTTTCGGTTATGGTTTTTCCTAAAACCGAACTTCGGTTATCGGTTTCGGTTACATGTAAAAACCGAACCGAATCGACATTTTCTCACCCCTATAATTAATCATTAAAAAAAACTTACTAAACTCGCACCTATGCCCACGATCCCGTTCAAGCCCCCGCCTCGCTGCCTACCCATTACAATATTCGCGTCCCAATTGTTGTGAATGTGGCATAGACGGCACCCCAAGGGTGCCTCATATAACACATAAGTTGAGTGGTTGTGAGTTGAAAAGATATTATGTAATTGATTATAAATGTGTGTGTGTATACTAGTGGGTTTTCCGCGCGATGCGGCGGGAAACATAACACTTATGCCGCTGATTTTAGGGGTGTGTATAAGACGGTATGGTTCAGTTCAATTTTATAATGAAAACCACGTTAATTATAATACATTGGACTCTAACCTAGTTAGTTATAAAAGATATAATTTTAATAAGTTCATGCATAAAGAGAAAGCTAACAAAAATTACATATCTAAATGTGTTTATCCCAAATAACAAAGTCTTAAAAAATTATTATTATTAGTTGAATTACTCTATTTAAAATAAAGCTACAACAAGTACATCAAGCTACAATGCTTGATAGATATGATTTACCTTGTAGTCTCATACTCAACTATCTTGTAATAAACATAAAAGCGCATAATACTAAATCAATCATCTTAGTTGAAACTTGAATTGTAGTTCGTATCCCAGTGGGTATCTCGTTAAATAGTGATCCACAAGTTCTTTATCACAAAAATGTTTTCAAATTTACTCGATACATTTACTAATTGTACTGTTAATCTGTTACTAAATCCTTTTTTTTCTTATAGAAAGTAAAGCTTTGTGTTTTTCTATTGAACAATCATTTGTATATTTACTTTATTCGTGAGTTCTAACCCTATAATATATAAAAAAAACATTATCAACATCGATTTCATTTCGACACCCCACTATGATATAATTATCTATACATGATTAGATGATATACTTAATCTAAATCTTTTATTAATTTCATGAGGTTATCATGGCTAAGGCAAAATAGGTGTTTGTCAAACTGAAGGGAAATGAAAGTGATGTCAAAAACATATACCACAATACATACATACATACATACATATGCTTTTAAAAGTTGAAGCTCCTATAAGATCATCAAATCAGAACAAGAGTAATCAGAGATGTCTTGTATGAACAAAAAAAAGTCTTCCTTTTAAAACCAAAATACAAACAAACATAACCAAAGTAGAGACAAAACATACAACACTTTAGTAACCTTGCTTGTCAGAACACATTCACGTCTTTTGGTATATTCAAATGGAAAGCATCATGCTTGGTTGCTCTCTTTTTACATTCACATTCTATATAACCATTATTGTTATGAAAAAAGAAATTTCATTTATAAGAGTTTGTTGTCTCTTTAGTTTTCCTCAAGTAATTAACAAATCATTTAATTATATAAGAAGTTGCATCCTTTCAATTTCTTCTTTTTAATTGCTATTATATTACAAGAATATGAAGATTAAAAATGTTACTATTATACAATTCAAAGCCATTTAATTGTATTTATAAATTTATCCAACAATTTATTTATCAATTTAATACTTATGTAGAAATACCATATTGCCCCTTACCAATTTCATTAACTTGTTGTACCATAAGCAAAAAATGTTGTAATTACTTAAATTTAGTTGGAATCCTTGTCTCATGCTTTATAATATAGTATAGATAGATATGGGGAATCGAAAGTGAGGTTCTTTATAAATAAAAAAATTTTACAGACGAATGTATTAGTTAAATTTATGATAGTTATGATGACTCCATTATGAATGCTCTGAATCGGAATTTTCCGAATGATTAATGACTTCAGTCATACTTATTTTTCCTTTAAAATTACCTTTCTTTAGCTATCCTTATACGAATTTGTGTGAGTTGAATATTTAAACTTAAGTATTCAATATTTTTATTAAAGTTATTATAAATAATAAAACACATAAGTACGTACAATACATGCAGGGGTCAGAACTTAGTTAAGGTTGGGCCCAAGCCCCCGCAGTTTTTTAGTTTCATAGTGTATATTTTACCATAAACTTTATATGTCGCCACTACATGCATCTCAGTTTGATATCATTATAAGGAGATGTCATCATGTCAACTAATTAATGAAATTGAAACGGGTTATATGATTTACCCAAAAATGATGATACATAATTCACGATTAAATTTAACCACAACCCACTTATAGTATTCCAAAACATCATATAATTATTCTAATATTACTATACTAGATTGGTAATGTAGTAACATTACCAATCTATCCTACATATTTTTATATACATACAAAGTACAAAATAGTGTGAAAGTATTAAAGTACTAAACGATGTTAATCAAACTTGTAAAATGTGTATATAATCCACATCCATATAATGCCAGCTTTTAGTTATGAATAGCATTACAAAACTTGAGAATAAAGATAAGAATATCGTTGTATCGTTGTATCTTGCAAAACATAATTTTGTGTTATGTTGCGACATTATTTTATGGTAATTACGTTAGCAAGATTATGTCAAGTATATTTGGATAATTTTGTTGGTATATTTTAGGCAAATTTACGTGTTGTCTGTGATGAAAGGCACTGATTTTATTCAAAATTTAATATATATTCTTTTTGTTCATTTCTATTGATGAATGTCCGTCTGTGTTCATAAACTCTCATTTGCGTTACTTTACACTCACTTTTGCCCAGTAACTAAAATTAACACACAAGCGAACACCAACACGTTCATTTCCAAAACAAACAAACACAAACAAAAAATCTCGTTCGGTAAGTGTTCATGAAATGTTCGTTAACACATTATTTTTTTAACGAACAGGGGTGAACTTATTCGTGTCCGTTCAGTTTTTTTTATAGCCTTACTAGCAATTATAGATCTCTCAAAAAAAAAAGCGTGTAAGAAAATGAGAAAGATGCAAAGTTGTAAAATAGCATCAAAGCCTTTTCTTCCTTTCAAAGTATTATTTGGTATCTAATATATTAACAATATGGGCAAAGTATAAAAGAAAAAGGTAAAAGAAACAAATGGATGTTACAAGAAAAAATCCCTTTTGAATTTGGTTGAGTGAGTTTGAGGGATTGCAGATTCAAACTTTACAAACATGTAATTTGTATCTGCCTTGTTATATGTCTTTATTCGAATGCCGAAACTAATGTACGGATTTTTTGTTTATGTTGTTTAGGAAAATTACGGATTGGTCCCAGAATTTAAATGCATTTACATGTTGATTTTTAAACACTTTAAAAAACTAGTAAGTCTAAAAATACGCAACTATCTAGGGTTAAGCTTCCCTACATATGTAATGCTATGTGTACCTAAACTCTTGTAGCCTAGCTATCATTGTGTGAAAGAAATGTATTTGAATATCTTTTTTCATGCAGTTGAGTATTCAAATATGCTGTTGAACAAATGTGTAGTTTAGGTGAATAGGTGTGTAGATTTGAAAGTGGAAATAGATTGTGAGTTAATTATAAAAAGAAATCTACATCATCAATAAAATGCCTCTCCTTTTTCCTCTTACCTAAATTATAGGAAAAATGTGAGATTTTATTTATTTTCACCCATACATAGGAGTCCACATCCCATACCACCTACCAAAATTTATGTGAAAAACTACCCGCATATTTAAGGGTAAACTATTCATCTCATGTCTATTATTTTGAGACGATGTGCTATGGAGGGACCCGTTGGCGCTTTGTTGGGAAAAAAAGTGTTGCTACGTGGCCACCCCATTTTTTTATCACCCTTCACACCACTAAGTTTAGTTGTTGTGGGATGGCGCCCATGCCGCTCACCCCTATATAAACACCAAACACCATGCCACCATTGTTAGAGTGGGATCCAAGAGGAGAGGCGTTACCCCCTTAACGCATGTTAACACAAAGGAGAGGTGGGTCAACTACCCTCCACCAATCACATGCACACACAAGAAAATTTTTTTTTTTTTTTTGTTAACGCGTTTGTTATAGGATTAGATAGTTAAAGCTCATTGCTTCGTGGTAGTGACGTCACACTCTAACTAGCCATTTTTAGTTAAACGACAACATATGGTCTAAGGTGTGTTATGGTTGGGCTTTAATGTGGCTTTAGTGAAATGTGGTATGCTGAGGTGGTTTACAATGATTGCTTTGTATAATTAATCATTAAAAAAAACTTACTAAATTCGCACCCATGCCCTCGATCCCATTCAAGCCCCCGCCTCGCGGCCTACCCATTACAATATTCGCGTCCCAATTGTTGCGGATGTGGCATGGACGGTGCCCCAAGGGAGCCCCACATAACACATAACCTGAGTGGTTGTGAGTTGAAAAAGATATTATTTAATTGATTATAAGTGTGTGTGTGTATGGGGAATCTAAAGTGGGGTACTTTATAAATGAATAAATTTTTATAGACCAATGTATTAGTTAAATTTATGATAGTGATATGATGACTCCATTTCGAATGCTCTGAATCGGAATGGATCTACTGAACCAATGCCAATTGAGCAACATTGGTGTTAGACCCCGTACTACTAAGACGAGTCTAAGTACGAATAACTATGTTTTTTTTAAACAAGATTAGAACAATAGTTACATTACCACTTTACATTAAACACATGTAATCCCCAATTGTTTTATAACATTGGTTTAAGTGTCAAGTTTGCACAAAAATAGCGTTGAATCATTTTAACTTCAACATGAAAGTCTAATTTGATTGGACACACAGGGAATACGTTTGATATTATCAAAAGAGTTTAGCGGAAGACTTCAACTTTTAAGCACATTCGGTTCTTGAATTGATCATGATCATCTCCCGTCAATCCGTTCGTATACCTAAGGTTTTGATACATCAAAACACCAAGAACATGGTTAGAATGATTCATTTATTAATTAGGAATCGAGTACGAAAGGAATCTATAAGCGAACCGGCCGATCAAAATAACTTCGAAACTCGAACCCAAACACCTGCCCTTGCCAAGTGTTTCAGCCCTGTTTTTAACAGCTTTTCGCTGCATATTTGTGCAGCATTTTAAACATGTTTTGGCAGCTTTTCGCTGCACATTTGTGCAGCGTTTTAGACATATTTTGTCGGCTTTTCACTGCACATTTGTGCAGCGTTTTAGACATATTTTGGCGGCTTTTCGCTGCACATTTGTGCAGCGTTTCAGCCTTGTTTTGACAGCTTTTCGCTGCACATTTGTGCAGCGTTTCAGCCTTGTTTTGACAGCTTTTCGCTGCACATTTGCGCAGCATTTTAAACATGTTTTGGCAGCGTTTCAGTCTTGTTTTGATAGCTTTTCGCTGCACATTTGTGCAGCGTTTTAGACATATTTTGGCAGCTTTTCGTTGCACATTTGTGCAGCGTTTCAGCCTTGTTTTGACAGCTTTTCGCTGCACATTTGTGCAGCATTTTAAACATGTTTTGGCAGCTTTTCGCTGCACATTTGTGCAGCGTTTCAGTCTTGTTTTCAAGCCATAATTGCCCTGCATCAAGAAGATTTAAAAATGCAGCCACAAGGTCGTCATTGGGGCCACAAAACACTTTATTTAGAACCTCATTTCGTGGGTGTTTAACACACCTAAACTATTCGACCACGAGCCTAACCCAAGCAACCGTTGTTCTCAACCGTGTCACCCTATCAATGACTTATCTAAGCTCATCTAGGGCGATATTCACCATGATAAGCGCAACACTTATATTGTAATAAGCGATAACATTCAATGTTGAACCCCATTCAGGATTCCTAGGTAATGCCTAAGGGCGCATCAATCCACACCTATGGTGTCTTCGTCTTAGGTCGCTGTTACACTATAATAGGATCCGTTACGATCTACCACGAATCCCATCCTTTATATTATTTCCAATACAGTAATGGGGAGTTTGTGTCTACTTTCTTAAGTTAGATATCCATAACAAGAATAATCATCATGAGAATTTAGAAGTCATGGTGCGATTCACTACATAAGCTTGGGAGTCATTGTATGACTTACCTAACCTCCAATGACCCGTATGGCCATGATGGTGTTATTCCTACCTTGCAGCTAAGGATATGCAAGGATATTGCACAGTTTGGTTCGGATTATAAACATAAGTTACTAAGCAATAAAATCTAACACATGTTTATAAATGAATATAACAAGATTAAGTCATCGGGTGACTTACCTTATTTGTGCCCCCTTTTCAACTTAAGATCCTCTCCGAGTGACTCCTTGGCGTCTCTTGTTTAACACCTAGAGACAATTACATAGACGTATGTAGTGGTCATTAGACGTGATTCCAAACTACCATACGAGTTTACCAAACGTGTCCATGTGAGATACACGTTCCAATGAAGTCAAGCTTCATTGTAGCATTTAATCGAACACTTGGTGGGCAGAGTTTCACAACAATTTTACCCGCCATCATGATGATGGGTTTTCATCCCCCTCATCATGCATAGGTTTTACCATAAGATTACCATCCTATTTCTTCAAATTCAGTAACAAAACTTTTAACCAAACAATATTTTAAGTAAAAATATCGTGTTATGACACACCACTCAAAACCCACCAAGTTTCCACCTTTAGGTTTCAAGATTTTCCCGCAATTAGGCTTATGTTAAGAAGATTATACATGTATTATTCTGTTTTAAGGTTCTCTTGAGTTAGAGACACCTTTTTCAAGCACTAATTTATCAAAATCAAGCATAATCAAAGTTTCACCATTATCGTCTAAGCCAAAATATCATCAAATTGAACAAATCGAAAGGTACCTAGTTGTTGAGTATGACTTGATGATCCTTTTAAGGGTTAATGCAGCCAAAACCCCTTTGATTTAGCTTGATTAGGGCTTGATCTTGGGTTTAAGCTTGAGTGTGTGTATGTGTGTGTTATGGTGTAAAGATGATGTACAGATGTTGAACATTGTTGAACATCGATATTCATTTGTTCTTTTATTAAAATAATCATTTAGCTTTGGCATATGGGCAGGTTTAGTCCCCCTTGTTTGATATTAACCCACCAAGATATTAATAATACTAATAGTCTATTTTGGTCATAACTAATAATGGGGTTAACCCAACTTTTGTGCTAATTTAGAAATATTAATATTTCATTCATTTCGTATTTGTCTAACGACATACATTTATTCGTTAATATAGAGTTATGACAAATGATTAAATTTTGGGGTGTTACAATTGGTATCGGTATCGTATTTGTTTTTATGGTTTTCTCTAGGTGCGGTATAAAGTAAAAGGTATTGAAATCTGTGTAATTCTCTATGTCTTATTATGAATAACATAAGCCCCTTATATAGGCATCATACAAACAAATCCTAGCTATATTTATGGTAACGATATACAAGGGAATCAATTTAAATACAATAGATAAATGGCTGCATAATCATCGGCTATTACTCCCCGTCAGTTGGAGCGGGAGTAGGAAAAACGCTCAAACTGGTGCGAAAAGACTGAAACAGTTGCTTGGAGAGTCCTTTAGTAAAGATATCCGCATACTGAAGAGCTGAGGGAACGTGAAGCACGCGTATGTCACCAACTCGAACTTTTTCTCTAACAAAATAAATATCAATCTCAATATGCTTCGTGCGCTGATGTTGCACCGGATTATCAGACAAGTAAACCGCGGATACATTATCACAATAAACTATGGTGGCCTGACGAAGTGGTGTATGCAACTCCAATAATAAATTTCGTAACCACGATGCTTCAGCAACTGCATTGGCTACACCGCGGTACTCAGCCTCAGCACTGGAACGAGAGACTGTGGGTTGGCGTTTGGAAGACCAAGATAATAAGTTATCGCCCAAAAACACACAGTAACCACTAGTAGAGCGTCTCGAGTCGGGGCAGCCACCCCAGTCTGCGTCCGAATAGGCTATTAATGAGTTAGTTGTGGACTTAACCATACGAATCCCATAATCAACTGTACCTTAGATATATCTGATAATCCGTTTCATAAATGCAAAGTGAGTATCTCGAGGGTCATGCATAAATAAACAGACCTGCTGTACAGCATAAGTAATATCAGGCCGAGTGAAGGTTAAATACTGCAAAGCACCCGCCAGACTACGATATAACGTAGGATCTGAAAATGGGGAGCCGTCGGTAGTGTAACACCCCAACCGATGGCGGAATCATCGAGGTGTCACGTAGTGACGATTGTTCAAAAGCACATGGTACTAAAATGTAAATATTATTGAATAATCCAAAATTGTCTTACATGGAAATGGAAATTACATTGTCTAATTGAAATGTAAATATTGAAATAACTGAATTAAAATAAAGCACTAAATGTCTCTTGCTAAAGCATTAGATCAAACTGCACCTGAAACATGTACAAAATAGATTTGGTCAACATATGAAATGTTGGTGAGCATTCCTAGTTTTGATATATATAGTAGGTTAAAAAGTTATACAATTCAAGTGCAAGCTACAGTGCAATTATGTAAACTATGTATCATACAAATGAGCGAAATCAACCCTGTGACTGTATAATGTACCGTATGAACTGTAGTGTACTTATCCAATAAATGGATAAAAAGCTTAACACTGGCCACGGATTCTCCGATGAAAAAGGGGGAGAATCAATCTAGGCGGGTTGTCAATCCAAATAGCGCTATCCAATGTTAAGGTCGGCTTGTACCATGTTAATGATTTCACTAAGTACAAATGTAATCCACATGTATTGTCTAAGCATAAAGCACGTTGTAAGCAATGCACATAGTACTAGAATTGTATTGTAAAAATGTAAACTTGTATTTGAAATTGTAATAGTGTACATGTAACACCCCAAAAATGTATAAAAGCAAAAAGGGGTAGGAATACTCACTGTTTACGTAATAGCTTGAGATTGGACTTGGACAACGAAATATGAATTGAGATTACTCCCAAATGATCAACCTAAAGTATTTGATAATGTGTAAGGGAAATAACTCTAGAATACATGTATTTCTAGGGCTTCAAATTGGGGATAAACGTTTATTTGTTTAATTAAACAAATTGTTTATTAATTATGAGAAATTTAATAAATAAATAAATAAAAGTCTCTTTGTAAAATTTTAAGTTGAATATATTCACAACATAAGGTTTTAAGTATGAAAATAATTTTTATAAAATTATTTTCTCGAAAATATAATATTTAATCTAATTATTTCAAATTGTCAAACTATGACTTTAATATCTAAAAATATTAAAATCAAAGAATTTCTGAATTAAAAATTGTATTTCAGTTCTAGATAGTTAGAAATAATTTATATAAAATTTTGGTGCAAAAATATTGAAAAATGAATTTATTATGATTTATTTATGATTAAAACTAACAAAAATTAATTAGAAATATAAAATAAACGGTTTTTCTGAAATAAAAATATTTTCTGGAATGTTTAAGAATAAACAAGTTTAGGATAATTTTTGTGAGATTTAATAAAATCGTTTAGATATTTTTATAGAATTTAATAAATATAAATGAATAAACTTGTATTATTAATAATATATATTAAATAAATTATTTTTGAAAAACTAAAATTTCGGTAATGAACTTTATCATTTGAAGATCATATGATAATTTTTGTAGAATTTATAAAACACGTTTAGTATTTAAAATTGATTTTAAAAGATTTAATGTATTAAGTATATAAAAAAATGTAAAAAAAATGTTTGTTGGTTATGGGAATCGAACCCGGGCCTCTGGCCGGTTCGAGTTTTATCACAAGCGTGGCCACCAACTGAGCCACACCCTGAGAACGAATGATTTCTGATTTGATTAATTATATATTATAAAAGATATTGGTTTATATTTGTTTTTAAAAGAAGGTTACAAAAATACGGTTTCAGTGGGACTCGAACCCAGGCCCTACGGCCGGTTCAAGCTTCGAACCACAAACATAACCAACTGATCTGTGGATCAGTTGGTTGACATTCTCGTTTGTTAAAATATAAAAGCAGATATGATTAGTTATCATCTTCCCCAAATAATAGGCTCAAGAACCCTAGTTTTCCAATTGAAACAATAATCAACGATAGCCCCCCTACTTCATGGGGCTATCATTCGGACAAGGATAAGAAATAAAAACACAACATAATTCGCAACTTACTGATACAAATCAGAACAGATTTGTCGGGTCAACCAAAAGTCAAAATCTCTTTAATTGTACGATTAACACAAGGAACACAAAGGATTGAGAGTGGGGTTTGTTTTTCGGCACAAGAAGATGGTTCGGGACGTCTCAATTTATACTATGATCCCGAATTGGAAGGTTTTGAATCGTTGACTCATTTAGTCAAAAATGTTCCAATCAAGCTCCTTATAGAGCTGTTTTACGCGTCAGTTAAGGTTGGATTTGAGCGTTTTAATATGTCTATCCATTAAAGGGGTCAATTGTTTCCATAAGAGGGTGAAGTCACACTTAATTTGCATAACAAGATTGGTGGTTAAATTGTGTTTGACTGTGTTTCTACACAGTGTCGACAGCATCAAAGAAAAAAAAGAAACAAAGAAATGTTTGGGTGGGCCGGATCCAAAGCCAAAAAGAAAGACATGGGCCGAGTTCTATTTTTTTGTTGGGCTGGCTACGAAAAATTAAAAAAAAAGAAAGGAAGATGGGCTTAAAAATGGACAACGGATATGGATTGGGTTGTGTTGGGTTTAAGAGTGGTTTAGTCTAGACTAATATTATTATTATTATTATTATTATTATTATTATTATTATTATTATTATTATTATTATTATTATTATTATTATTATTATTATTATTATTATTATTATTATTATTATTATTATTATTATTATTATTGTTGTTGTTGTATAAAAATAAAATATAATGAAAAAGTGACGGATGTCACAGGTAGCACTGATGTAACAGCCCAAGGTAACCCGTACCACGATATTGTCCGCTTTGGCCGCCCAGCCGTATCAGACTGGTGCCAGACTCACGGTTTTGCATTGGTCTCACTCCCGAAGGACTGGCCAAAACGCGTCTGGTAGAGAAGGTTCCCCCACCCCTTATAAAGAAGTGTTTGTTCTCCTTCTCAACCGATGTGGGATCTTACAATCCACTCCCCTTAGGGAGCCCATCGTCCTCGCGGGCACGACTGGCACACCCGATCCGGGCCCCGGCTCTGATACCACTTGTAAGACCCTAACCCGTAAACATGAGATTTGTCATTTAAATTTCCGAGTTTAGGCCTTAACTAAAATCACTCCCGATTAAAACTTTGGTAACTACAAAAACATAACTCATTGAATCCCACCAATTTTTGTTTTACATTTTATCTACTAAAACTTGTATTACAGTTTGCATTTTAAACGGGACGGTCTATTGCGGAAGCCTTTTAAGTATTCGGGTGTGCTCGGTTCTCCTCGTGACTTGATCCTCACTCCAGAACATCCAACGAATATATACCTAGCACCATGTCACAAGAATGGTTAGTGGGATTGATAATAATGCATTTAGATTGGTGGAAGTGTCGAAACACCTCAAAACGAAACGATCAATTTTGAATGACAAAATGAAAAATTAGGAGTTTACACGCGCCGTAAGCTATGGCTCTGGAGCTTGTTTTAGCTTTAGCCTTCATTTCCTTGCTTATTTTCCCCCGATCTTTGGGTGTTTTTAAATCATGTTCAAGCCTCTTCTTAAAGGCATTTGGGGACTTATTTAATAAGACTTAGTGAGTTATTTGAAAGCTTCTAAGCCCTCTCGGACTTAGTTTGATTACAATCCCATGATTTAACTATGGTTTTAGACATACTTGGCGCCAAGGCGCACATTAAGCTTAGTTAGAATAATACTTACCGAATTGGCCTTCACACCTCTTAGGGGTTGTTTTCGAATTGAATTTACTTTGCCCAAAGGCTTTTATCTAACTACGGACTTACCGGGTGGTGTTGACCCATACCTTGCATCCATTGTGATTACTTAGGCATCGAGTGCCCAATTTCCGAGTGTTCTCCTGCATACATTCTAGATTGAACACATTAGTCTCTTGAGACTCAATGGTGATACATTTACCATTGGACCCGTTAACCATGAGATTCCTAAAGCTTAAAATACCGGCTTTGAATGTCGGGTTCGAATGATGAGAAAATCACCATTTAACCCATTAAGGCTAACACTATGCTATCCAAGTTTTTATCTATGATTCAAGTGACAACAACACTTGACACGTTTACCAAAATGTCTAACTACTTCATTCCATTGATTTCATTTATTCATTGTAATTAAGACATCATTTTCCACATATCCTTACTAATTGACCCATTTGATGGATTTCACCATTCGGTCACATCTTATTGTTTGATTTAATACCATAAATCTTATTTTGATACGAGTTCACATAAATCGACCTAATTAAGGGATTTCACCTCTTTGGGGCTTACCTTTATTACCCATATAAGATTAAAACCAATGTATACAACACTTAAGCCATATTTATAATCTAATAATGTAAGTAAAACTTACCTTGTATTCACCTCATTTCCTTGCACTTAACGCTTGTATTCGCTTGACCCGTTTGCTTGTTGATCCATCCTTTCCAAGCTTGCACCTAGCTTGACAAGATCAACCTTCACTATACTCATAAGATTGATCAAGTTAGTCATTATTTCTAATAACTAACACATCTCATGAGTTTATTCACACCATTTCATCTAGGTTTGAGTTTGGGTCAGTTTGACTCCTAAAAGTCAAACTGTCCATAACATATTCATGTAAACTAGCTTAGTCAATGATGCACACAAGTACTAAGCTTTCATTCCATATACCCATCTCATCCTAAACAACATTTAGTGTTAAGGAATTGGGTATCTAGACAATCACATGTGTTAAGTTTATAAAACACCTTATTTTCACTGCTGCAATTTTTGCGCAACAGCTGTTCGGGTTGCTTTTACCCATTCTAAACCCCATAATCTGATTTCGACTTTCAAATACAAAATGTGCTACGTTCGAAGAGCTTTCTACGCATATAAAGAACGCCTACTAACTATTTTTCTATGATTTTATATGAATATTTGAAGATCAGGTCAGAAACATATTATGTGCAGCGATTTCCTTTTCAGCTGCTGTAATTGCCCATTTTGACCCATTTAAAGTCCGAATTAGTTGAACATGTTCAAAGATGGATTGTTCTTCGTTGAAAGAAATTTCTAGGCGTATAAAAATCACCTCCTAACGATTTTTCTATGATTTTATATGAATATTTAAAGATCAGGTCAGAAACATATTATGTGCAGCGATTTCCTTTTCAGCTGCTGTAATTGCCCATTTTGACCCATTTAAAGTCCGAATTAGTTGAACATGTTCAAAGATGGATTGTTCTTCGTTGAAAGACCTTTCTAGGCGTATAAAGAACACCTCCTAACGATTTTTCTATGATTTTATATGAATATTTAAAGATCAGGTCAGAAACATATTTTTGACCAAACAACTTTGCTGTCAAAACTGAAATGTTAACTTTAGATGCTGTTTTGACCCACTACAACTCAGAATCAGCTCCTTATGACTAAATATGAAGTGTAATATGTGCAACAAGCTTTTCAACGATATAAGGCTCGTCTTCTAACTCCTAATAACGAATGAGATATGCCCTTTACAAGATGACTATCTAAGGCTGTCAAAAGTGACGAATTTTATATAATTTTACACCATTTGACTTAATTCAAGTTTCATGTAGGCATTTTATCAAACACCTCATATGCACAATTTTTCATTATCTTAATTCAAGGTGTTCAAGACTTTCTAGACTCCACCATGGCCTAATTAACCATTTGCATATGGTCTATTTACCAATTAGCACACATACATGATTTTAATCACATCCAAATTGCAAGATTTTACTACATTCATGTTTTGGGTAAAAACCCACTACTTATACATCACACACAATCACGATTTCATGAGCTTAACCTAAATGAGCCAAAACCCACTTTATGTTAGGCTTGAACATAATCAATTACACATCTAAAATGTGATTCATAACCGATTTATACATGATTGAGGCTCCCTAAAGCTAGAGATACCTCTAACAACTTATAACCTCACGTTTTAACAACACCCTTGATTTTCACTATAATCAAGCGTGAACATAACATCAAATTTAGCCAAATTAAAGGTACCTTGTTGTGTATTAGACTTAGAGGATCCGAATTTTGGCTAATGCAGTGAAAACCCCCATGATTTGGCCTTGAATTGAGCTTGTTCTTGATTTAGGGTTTTGAAGGTGATGGAGAGTTCTCCTGATGTTGATATCGATCAACACAACAAGTGTGTTTTTTTTTCTTTGTTAATTTTATTAATAAAACCCAATTTACCACATTGGCAACTATAGTCCCTCAAATAACCATCGAATGTCATTTTATTATAAAAACTTAACTAGTTAAGCTAGTTTCAAACACCTTGTATTCATAGTTAAAAATAATATTATTAACTAGGTTATTTCCATATTAGAACATAACCCATATTCTTATCCCCTAGGTCTCATTTTTAATATTTTCTAATCACGCCTAATGGCGCAATTAGACGAACGGATGGTTTTGGGGCGTTACAAGTCTACCCCCCTTAAAGAGGTTTCGTCCCCGAAACCTTTCTTATGTATTTCTTTGGTCACGCCAAAGAACTCTAGTTCCCTAAACCGATTTGAGCACCGCTCTTTCCTTTGTCATTCTTAAGCCTTATGATTACTAAGTATTATATCTCTAGGGCTGTTATCCCTTTACTCGGCTTTCTTAACTTCCAATTATTGTATGAAAGCCTTAACTTCCATAATGTAACTCGAGTTACACTATTCTTTCGATTAACTAGGTGCGATATCTACATACATACCCTTACTGGGTAACTATCTACTTATTAGCTTCCATAGACTCGCTTTGTTCGTGTAGACTCTTCCCATCTACTACCCCTTTGCAAGATATATGATTTAAGAGTCGTTTCAATCATGCACCTTAGGGCATCTACTATGCTACTTATTTGTAATATGTATATACACATTTCTAGGCATCTATTACTAACAAGTAATTTGTCTTGGTCTCCAAGACTAACCCGACTTTTTAACATGGCCGTTTTCAAATCCCTTGGATCCATCCCCGAACCCAATTCTCATTTCGTTTATGTTTGCTAGAATAATATAAACAAACTTTGCTTTACACCGACTTTTTTTCTTTCCTTGGCTAATCCTATTCTAATAATTTGCCATTTATTTGGTTTACCCTAGTTCCCGTTTTGCTAACTCGATTGGTGGTCATTGCCCCAACCGACCCGTTTAAAGACTTTTGAGTTTTAGATTTCAAATCGTTTATATACTTAGAACGCTTAGTTTCTAAAAGTCCTCTTTCTGATTACCGATCTCAATATAAATTGAGGTCGGTTTCCTTTTCATAAAACCTGGTGTTGATTCGTCATTGCAACGTATTGTATCGACTAATCTCTTATTATCCCGATTTTCATTAGATTGTACCGATTATACAATCCAATGTTTTCACAGTTTACATGAGGTTGAATGATTTACTGGCCTACCACGGCCCCAACCCATTGTTTTAGGTCATTAATCCGAAGATCCACGACTTACCCGAATGTGATTATGACTCAACCCTTGATTAAGGTTCAAGTCCCTCTTTACGAATTTAACCTTCTATAAAAGTCCCGAGTTTAATTATGACTTAACCTTGATTAAGGTCCAAGTCTGTTTTCAAGCTAAATCTGTTTATGGCTCAACCTTGATTAAGGTTCAAGTCTATTTCCAAACTGAATCTCTTTATGGCTAAACCTTGATTAAGGTTCAAGTCAATCTTTGTATCAACCCAGGATAACTTGTATTGCATATTGCCCGTTTTGCTAGCCCAGCGTATAAGCTGGTGCCTCGCTCAAGGTCTTGCATGGTTCACATCCCTGCCGTGTTAGACAGTGGACTACGTCCAAACGCTCCAGTTTGTTGTCCTCTTTGCTAGCCCAGCGTATTCTAGCTGGTGCCTTGCTCAAGGTCTTGCATGGATCGCATCCCTGCCGTGTTAGACAGTGGACTACGTCCAAAATCCCCCCGGCACCTCACATTTACTAAGCCTTTGTTACATAGGTTGTATATGTATTAATCATAAGAAAGCCATGGTATCATATGTTTAACACTTACCTGGCCAGGGTAAGTAATTCGCATATGGTACACACGGACTTATTATAATTAAGGCATCACACCCTTTGTAAGCAAATTTTCAGCTCATGCTTGTGCCCCCTATTTTATTTGGTAAAACCCTTCCTTGATAAATTATTCAATGTTGGGTTTTTAACTTTATTCATTAAGAAAAAGCGATGTGTTTTCGTTTTAATAAGCTTTGTGTGATCACACTCATTGGTATGATCACAACGCCTTTCTAAACATTAGTTTGGGATGATTACCCCCAACCCGGTCTCGAGGTTCAAGTTAAGTTTGGGCATTGATCGTTCATTATCGTGAACTATGCACCTTTCACATTTTGCTTATTGCTTGCATATGCAATTACCAATCTACAGGTGATAATTGCATAACTAATGCACCTACTATGATTTCGAGCATGTACCTTTTTTGAAACTTGCTCCTGTGTTCCCTTTTGTTACTGATCCATTAACCCGAGTCGTTACTTGACTTGGTCCTTAGTGAGCATGCCATCAGCCGTGCTCCCGAACCCTCTACAACCTCATTTGGTGAATCATTTGATCCTCTCTCGATCAAATAAAATGTTTATCATCCCTATCACATTTATAATTTCAATTAATTAGTAACATGACATTTCAGTATTAGTATGCATCACTACAATAGTGATGTTAGAATTCTTGTTATGCGAGATTTTCGTTGCCCGAATCAATCTTTTGGATAGGCTCCATGAGTACCTAACCATTTCCTAGCATAGCTTTTTAGATAGTGTGTATCTACATGATATCACTATTGATTACCTATAATAATTTCCGATCAAACCGGATGTTATTACAAGCATTACTTACCAGATTCCTTGATCAAGCCTCGAACTGAACACCCTTCAACACTTGAGCGCACAGTTTGAGTCCAAGTATCCTTCTCGACACTCGGACCCCTCAAACCAGTGGCTCTGATACCATCTGTAACAGCCCAAGGTAACCCGTACCACGATATTGTCCGCTTTGCCCGCCCAGCCGTATCAGACTGGTGCCAGACTCACGGTTTTGCATTGGTCTCACTCCCGAAGGACTGGCCAAAACGTGTCTGGTAGAGAAGGTTCCCCCACCCCTTATAAAGAAGTGTTTGCTTCCTTCTCAACCGATGTGGGATCTTACAACTGAGCTTGGAAGATAGATCAACTGGGGTGGTGCACGGTTTGCAGGATGTCATGCCAGCCCGTTTGATGATGTCCTTGGCATACAGTTGTTGTGAGAATACCATTCTTCTAGTGATCAACCTGAATACCCAGAAAGTGATGTAAACGTCCAAGGTCTGTCATAGCAAACTCTCGTGAGAGGGTGCCAATAAGCTCACGCAAGAGAACATTATTAGAGGCAGTGAGCACAATATCATCAACATACAGTAAAAGATAAGCGACATTGGCAGAATCACGGCGATAAATAAACAAGGAATGATCGCAGGCACTGCCACGAAACCCGTGAGAAGTAACGTAAGTAGCAAATCGAGTGTACCATGCCCTAGGAGCCTGTTTAAGGCCATAGAGCGACTTCTTCAGTCGGCATACCATGTGCGGGTATCGTATATCAACAAATCCTGGCGGCTGATGCATGAAAACAGTTTCCTTTAACTCCCCGTGTAAAAAAGCATTCTTCACGTCTAACGGGTGAATAGGCCATGACCTAGAAACTGCAAGAGACAAAACAGTGCGAATGGTGGCCGGTTTTACAACCGGACTAAAAGTCTCATCACAATCAATACCGACCGTCTGAGAATTGCCATTAACTACCAACCGGGCTTTATACCTTTCTAAAGACCCATCCGCATGAAACTTATGGTGGAACAACCACATACACCGAATAACTGGGCGGTCGGTAGGTCGAGGAATGTAACATCCCAAAAAAAACTGAGTTTGATGGTTCAAGTACATGGACTATCG
This sequence comes from Ambrosia trifida, assembly GCA_028751855.1. NCBI lineage: Eukaryota > Viridiplantae > Streptophyta > Magnoliopsida > Asterales > Asteraceae > Ambrosia > Ambrosia trifida. The sequence goes on along the minus strand of CM054123.1, from coordinate 107,622,142 downwards.
GAATTTTCATTGAATGGACCAATCGCTAAAATCATGGTTTAAATGTATTAAAGGGACCAAATTGTCGTTATTGAAAGAAGGTCTTAAATAACTTTAGGAGAAAGTTAGCTAATGGAAAAACTAAAAGGTCCAAAATGTAACTTTTGTGTATCTCCATTTTCTTTAAATCATCATCAGCGAAAAAAAGAAACAATCATCAACCCTAATGAAAACCCTACAGCCGTCAACTATGTGACCATGTCCTACTACGCACTGACCGTGTCCTACTACGCACACCATCATTTCAAACCAGAAAAAAAAACGGAGGGTTCAAGCTTTCTGCTCGAAGTTCCATGACCGCTTATCTATTTTTATTTGACAAGTTTGGTGCACGGTAGGTTTAGCTCTCGGTTTTCAGTGTGTTTCGGTGGACCATTTTGAAATTACGCTTAACAACGATCATTCACCAAGGTTGAAGATATCATCCACCTTATTCTCGGGCTTCGGTTGCGACGCCGCCTAGGTAACTATCATGTCTTACTATATTCCGATATTCGTTTTAGATTAGATCTTTCTGGCGATTGGTTAGGTTAACAAAGACCCATGTACGACAATTATAAGCCAAGTTTTTGTCGAAATGGTTGGTTCAAGAAGCCATCACCAGGAGACTCGTGTGTTGAGTCGGGTTCAGATTTTGTTGCAAGGGTCCGGGTTGGGTTTTAGTATGAACAGACTCTTGCACGAAAACGTTTAAGGTTTGATATGGAGTGAGAAGGAATCACTTTGCTGTTAACAAAAAAAATAATTTATGGTTGGAACTATGTATGTTGGACTAGTGTTTAATTGACCAACTGGTAAAAACGAATACAATGGTTTACAAGTTCATGCATGGCACTTAGTAGGGAACATTTCCAATTATCTTGGAGTCTCATGGTGGCGGTAACGTGCCTTCATGGGAAATGAGATGCAATATTTGGGTTGCTTATATGGGTCACGATTTTGGGATCTGTGATGTAGTTCATGGGTTATTGGAATAATATTTATGGATAGAGTATTATTAAAAACTCTAATAGTCATGCCATTTTATTAATGAGTATTTTTAGATAGGATATATGTGTGTGTGGATTTAGTGATTGTAGTAACGCTATACCTATTGCACTAGGTCGTTGATTGTTGGCATACTGCTATGATCATTTAATGGATTGCAAAGAGATCGTCCGACGAAGGTGAGTTCTTGAGCTCACTCTTTTAGTTATTGTTCTTCTAAATATTTTTGGGCTGACGTGCATGCTAAACTAGCAAGATTATTTTTATGAAGTCACAAAAATATTTTTATAAAGTTGTAAATATTTTTGTGAACTCATATATATTATTTTGGCATGAAACGTAGTGGGCGGAATGCGCCTAATGTGTCATTATATGGTTTAAGTTATATGTGTAATTAGAAGTGGGATAAGCCTACTCTGATTTATGGTATAGTTTTGTCATGGTTTTCACATAGTTTATGTTTTATGTGTTATTAGAAGTGGAATAGGTCTACTCTGATCTATGGTACAGTTTTTGTCATGGAAGTACAAAATATTTTTATGATATATAAATATTTTAGTGTACGAATGAAATCCATATTAACTCATATAAATATTGTTTTGGCATGAAACGTAAGTGGGCGGAATGCGCCTAACGTGTTAATATGGTTGAGTTACATGTGTTATATATATATATATATATATATGAATAGACTGTTGTCTTGATTACAGTGTGGCTTAAGTTTTTATTTAATAAGCAGAATGCGGTTAATCTCTTTGCTACGTATTTGAAACCTTGCTTGTTAGATCGGGACTTGCCTTGAGTTATACTTGTTAGATTAAATGTGTTACTATATATTTATATATTATATATATATAAACTGTGTATGACGGTTACCTGGTATTATAAATTGAGCTATGATAGTTTTACATTATGTCAGCTCTGATTTATAGTTATGGTTTGAGTCTTAGTAGGCGATATGCGCTTATATAGACTTGTTGTAGTTTTGTGACAAATAGGCGAAATGCGCTTATTGTAGATTTAAGATAAAGTCTTATGTGAAGGAGGATTGCGCTTATTCTAGACTTTACATTTTTGCTTAGAGAACAAATTGGCGGTTTGCGCTTATTGTCAACTCTGAGGTTGAGGTATTTTGTCAATTCTTAAATTGACAAACTACTTGTTTATATAAATTTATAAAACTTGAACTCACTCAGCGTAGCTGACTTTTGCATACACGTTAGATTGATTTCAGGTATTCGAAGAATCAAAGGGATGTCCTGGCATGCTGCAGGACTACTCAGCGGTGGTTGACATTTCGAATAAGAAGAGACTACTTTATTGCTAGATAACTCTTTTCTAAACTTATTGTTTTTGTTTTACAAATATGCTTTGACCCGTTGTGGGTTTCATGTTTGAATAACTTAAACCATTTACTTTCCGCTGCATGTTTCTGATAATAAAATAAGACTTCTTAAGTATTAATTATGGTTTTAGCCTTTGAATGCCAACTGTTTGACCCGTCGGTTTTTAGGGTCTTACAAGGAACGAGTTCCCAAGTCTCATTTTCCAATAAAGCCGAAAATTCTGCCTGCATGGCACGTGACCAATGTGGATCGGCAAGGGCTTTGGCATAGGTGTTGGGGACAGGAGAGATAATGGTGGTAGTGTAAGTGGCTGCTGGGGGTTGGGTGACACGGGACTTGGAATGGGTGGTCATAGGATGTTGGTTGGTAGGCGGAATGGTCTGGGCCGGTTGGTCAATGGGATGGGTCGATGTAGTGGGTTGGTTAGTGGGCTGACTGGGCCGGGTAACAGAGGGCCGTGGCGGGTGTGTAGGTGGAGGGTGGGCGGGTGAGCTAGTGGGCTGATGTAAAGAGGCCGGTTGGTTTGGTTGGGTTACGGGTGTGGGAATGGGTGGTTTGGGCCTATGCGAGTAAGTGATAGGGTATGGAGTAATAGGAGAGGTGCGGGTAGTAGTGGGAAATTGGAAAGGTAGGTTAAGTGGGGGTGGGTCATCGAGGAAGTTGTAGGCATGGGTTGGTTGAGGTATAGTGTAGGGAAAAATGTGTTCATCAAACGTGACATGTCGAGATATATGGACTCTTCCGGTGGTAGGATCAAAGCACCGGTATCCTCAGAAATTCGGGGGATAACCGAGGAAAATACACCGAATAGCACGGGGATGTAGTTTGTGAGGGGATGTAGCAGAGGTGTTTGGGTAGCAAGCGCACCCGAATACTCGGAGATGAGTGTAATCAGGGTGGCGTAAATAAAGAGCAAAGGTGGGGGTGTAGAAATTTAACCGTTTTGTGGGTAGGATGTTGTGTAGGTAAGACGCGGTATGTAGGGCCTCCACCCAAAAAGAAGGTGGTAGGTTGGCATGAATGAGGAGTGCCCGAATGACATCATTAAGCCGGCGAATCATTCGTTCGACACGACCATTTTGAGGGGAGGTTTGAGGGCAAGAGAAGCGAAACAGAAAACCATGATGGGAAGCAGAGCTTTTAAATGCATGGTTGTCAAACTCACCCCCGAGGTCACATTGGAAGGTTTTGATTTTTCGGTGAAATTGAGTGTGTATTAAGGTGTGAAATTTGGAAAAAGTTTGGAAAGTTTCAGATTTGTATTTAAGTGGGTATACCCAAACAAAGTTTGAAAAATTATCAATTAGGACCATAGTATTTATACCCGGACTTGCTAATAACTGGTGATGTCCAAAGATCACAATGTATTATGTCAAAAGGTGCAAAAGTAAAGGAAGTTGAATCAGAAAATGGTAATCTTTTACTATTAGCAAGTTGACATGAATTGCATAAAGTAGACAGTTTGTCTTTATTACAAGAAAAATGAAAATTACGACTTAAAATATCTAGGACTTGAGCTCCCGGGTGACCAAGACGATCATGCCATGGTAGAGAAGTGGAGGTGATGAAGCAGGCTTGAGGCGGAAGTTGAGGAGGTGTGAAAGGATAGAGATCCCCGGTGCTATTATGGCGTGAAAGATGCTTCTTAGTGATGATATCCTTCAAAGAAAAGCCAAAAGGGTCAAATTCGACAGACACATTATTATCACGGGTAAAGCGTCTAACAGAAATAAGGTTTCTAATGACATGGGGGCTATATAGGACATTGGGTAGTATATAGGTGTGGTTTGGTAAGGTGTGAAAGCCTGTGCCAGATCCTTGAATTAGGACACAGTGACCACTACCGACAAGAATTGACGTATTTAAAGGATGTGAGTTAGGAATAAGAATTTTACCTCGATCTCGTGAGACATGTGATTCAGCCCCGGTGTCCATAATGTCTTGATTCCATTGAGAATTCTGTTGATTCACCTGCATATTAGCAAACGCTGTACTCAGGTCAGTGGGGCTAAGAGCATCATACCTGTATTGCGGTGACCCATAGGAGCCGTAGGCTGGTGGGCCAGAAAAACTGGAGAAGTGAGCCTGCGAGGAGTTGGAATTGGGCTGTGCAGGCTGATGGGGCTGATTTGTGGGTCGCCAATTGGACTGAGCTGGGTACGGACACGGTGGTGGCGTCCACCAAGCCCAGTTTGGGTAGGAAGGAGGCTGATATGGACCGTAACCAGTATTTGGACCTGAGAAATAACCGCGTGCATTGCTCCCAAGTCCACGTCCCCGAAATCTGTTCCCACGGCCGCGTCCACGGGCTGACCGATTTGTGTAAGGCTGATTGGTGTGTGTTTGGGGCTGCTGCGGCTGGTCAGATGTGGTGTTTGGTGGTGGCGGAGTGGGTGTTTTGGTGGTGGTAAGCGGAACCGAAGAGGAGGACCCCTTTTGTGCTTCAATCCGAATTTCTTCATCATGAAGCAGGCTAAGGGCCAAATCCCAGTCTGCTTGGCGGTTGTTGATAAATGAGGCGGTGGTGTTGTATTCCGGTGGGAGGCCGCGAACCAATTGGAGGACGAGTCGGGATTCGGTGACACGATGGTCAACATCCGCAAGCTGGTTGGCCAAGGTTTTTAATTGTTGGAAGTAGTCGTCGAGGGAGGTGCAAGCGGCGAGAGTCAGATTGCAAAAACGGGTCTCAAGGGTAGCAGCCCGGGCCTGCTTGTTGCTGAGAAAAGATTTCTCAAGCTGAACCCAGGCAGCCCGGGCGGTTGTGGGGTTATCTAAGACCCGATCCAGGTGTTTGTCAGACACGGTATTGATGATCCATTGCAGAACGAGTGCATCAAGTTCCTTCCAGTTTTCATATTCAGGAGCAGCAACATCAGGGCGTGGGTTCCATCGATGTGTTGGGCGACTTTGTAGGCAGTCACATGAAGATTAAACATCTTCACCCAAGAAGAATACGTCACAGTGGAGCCATCCAGAGTCCGAATTTTGGACTGGATGTTCGTGACAGAATAAGCAGGATGGAGTGGGGACGGTTTGGCAGCTGGGGAGGATGACTCCTGATCAGATTTTGTCATCGTGGCAGAAAGGAAAAGAGGGAAATAAGGTTGACAGAGGCGGCGGCGTGCTGGGAAATATAAAGAAAAGGGAAAGGGACAGCGGCAGCAATAGGGTGATGGTGATTAAGGGTCGGCCGAAGCCTGGTGAAAGATAGGAGCTAGGGTTATCAGAACCGTAGCTCTGATACCATAAAAGGTATTGAAATCTGTGTAATTCTCTGTGTCTTATTATGAATAACATAAGCCCCTTATATAGGCATCATACAAACAAATCCTAGCTATATTTATGGTAACGATATACAAGGGAATCAATTTAAATACAATAGATAAATGGCTGCATAATCATCGGCTATTAAAGTTCGTTGAAAATGTTGTATTCACCACAAACTTTTTTTAGTAAGCTATAGTGAGTGTCGTCATGGTAATTATGCCGTCTAAATAACATCGGCAAGCGTACCAATCTATCCTACATATTTTTATATGCATACAAAGTACAATATATTGTGAAAGTATTAAAGTACTAAACGATGTTAATCAAACTTGTAAAATGTGTATATAATCCAAAACCAAAAAATACTAGCTTTTAGTTTTGAATAGCATTACAAAACTTGATAATAAAGAAAAGAATACCATTGTATCTTTGCATGATTATAATTCCAAAAAGTTTCGTACTTGCGAAACAATCGTCTATGCCTATAAATGCTAACTCATATGTATAATCCTTTTCATCTTTGATTGTACTATCTTCCCAATTATTATCATCTCGTTTGATTTTCTTTTTTCCTTTTGTGTCTATTCTTCTTCTTCTCATACCACTTTATTATTATTGTAAAATGGAAAAGAAAATTATAATGTTTGATCATGGACATCCATTGAGTCTCATAGACTTGTGGTTGGAACAACTGCAACGTGAAGAAGATTCTAATGAAGAAGAGGAGGAGAATGATGATGTTTTAATTGCAAAACAAGACTTCCGATGTTTGTGTTTCCGATGCGGGGAAGAAATCAACTGGTATCATAGGTATTACTACTCTTGTTGTCAATGTAGTGATTTCTCTATTCATGAATTTTGTGCGGAGCTTCCAAAAAAATTGGAAGACGTTTGTGTGGTTGGTCATACTCTTGATCTCACCCAAGATTGGTTTTGGAAGTGTAATGTTTGTGATAGATTTCATGAGTGTGAAGAGTTGTCTTATAGTTGTGATCTTTGTCATTTTAGAGTTTGTGTAAACTGTGTTACAACAAGGCTACAAAAAAACATCATCCATCATCCTAGCCACAAACACCCACTAGTTTGCATCCCTAAACAAATTTTAGATGGGTGTGATGCATGTGGAAAGGAACATAAAGGGATCTTCTATCACTGTCCAATGTGTGTTAGGTCTAATTTCATTCATAGTCATTGTGCTTTTCTACTGCCAAAGATGGAAATTCAACATGCTACAAATAATGTCTTCTCTCATATCCACCCTCTCGCCCTTGCTTATTCCTTTCCAAAAAAAGATCAAATATCTAAAAATTGGCCAAGGTGTAGGGTATGCCTTAGTCATTTTCCTAAAGAGAATCTTTGGATATATAAATGTGAAAAATGTAGATACTATACCCATCTGGATTGCGCAACATCAAGAAACGAGCCATTCATGTCCATCTTTACATCCCCAGGTAGACCAACCTACCTAATATGTTTATAGTTATTTCTATACATGTATTTGGTTCATGATTTATAATCATTTCGCATTCCAATGTTGTTATCACCAGGAACAGGCAAAACCATTAAAAACTATGAAGATGATGAACATCCTGATCTTGTCCATCTTCCCTTTCCCGATCCATCTTATAGCATGCTGAAACACTTGTTTTACAAGGAAGATGGATTAGCTGTTACAAGCCCCACCTCTTCAAGAATATCGTATCATGACCCAATGAAGAGGATTGAACTTTTATGTGATGGGTGTTTGAGACCAATAATGAGTGGGCCAATTTACGTGTGTGGCAATGAGGAGGAGGAGCATTGCAACTTTGTCCTACACAAGTGGTGCTCTCGACTACCTACTGAACTAAAAGACCACTTTCATCACCCACGACATACCCTTATTCTCCATCCAAAAAACCTTGTTAACTTTTTTGGAGTGTTCATTTGTCGTATTTGTTCATTACATTGCAATGGATTTGTCTACTATTGTAAGGAATGCGAATACCACATTGATGTTAAATGTGCCTTCTTACCTAAAGAAATCACTCATACCTCTCACCCAAATCATCTCCTTTCTAGGGTTTATTATAGAGATTGGAGTGGTTGCTGTCGTGTGTGTCAAGATCGTATTCAGGGAGGTAAATTTTCATTCGATTGCCATACTTGTAATGATTTTAATCTACACCCAGAATGTGCTTTGTTAATACCGGAGAAAACTAGGAACAAGTGTGACAAGCATCCAATGGAGTTGAGTTACTTGCCAATTGAGAACCATAAGAGTGACTATTTTTGTGAAGTTTGCGAGATGGAGATTAATCCTGAGAGGGTATTCTATCATTGTCGTGAGTGTATGCAGTCTATGCATACAGCTTGTGCTCCCTCAATACTTCGGTATGAAACATATACAATTAGTGAGGGACGGTTCTATGGTCAAAATTATGCAATTCATAAATTTGTAAATGTGAAGTTTGGGGGCACATATAAGAATTTGAGAGTGCATCCACATCCCCTTTCATTCGTTCAAGGGATTGCAAACGATGGTCATTGTAGCAGCCGTCTTTGTTATTGTAATGTCAGAGGTCTTCAGGATGATATGATCTTTAAGTGTTTAAATTGTGAATTTGTACTTCATTACGAGTGTTGTGAACGTATGAGTAACTATTATTCATATAATTGGTGGTTGTTCTTGTGATTCCTGTTTTGTTGTATTTTATGTGAAAATATGTTGTAATAAACAAACTACATTATAGCATGTGTTCATTTTTGTAATTCATTTTTGTTTACGTTTATTACTTTAACCCTAAAATGGGCAATTAAATGAACCGGGAACCATATCGGGTGTCGGTTAAACTTGGACTCGGGTCTTTGAGATTACTAACAACTGTTCTTAATCTGTGTTATTGATGAATGCTAAATATGGCCAATGATTGCATTTTCAGGTACTTTATTATTCGTTTTGCATATAATCATAAACGATTGAATTTGATGATCATACACAGGTAAACAACTTGATTTTATCGGCTGAATTGAACAAATTTTGACCACTCTGACTTGTATTTAACATATGCATACCACCTGCTCGACAAAATGTCTGTGTGAGTACTAAATAGAAAGTTGCCTTATTGCTTATGTGTTTACATATGAATACTATGTTCTAACACTAATGCTTCTTTACGAATCGATCTTATCGTGTTCTGTCATTGCTCTTATGATTATCTAATTGTAGTCGATATCGCAAAGAAGAACTCATAGTTATAACCAAATAAATTTTAACTGCTTTAGCCAACGCTTATGTTGATTTTGGTTAAGATTTTTATTTTGTTGATTTTTCCATTACATGATTATGAATTTGATATTTGTTACGGATTAAAAGATTACAAGGACTGAAAGTGACAATTAGTAATAGTTGTTATATTGTAATAGGGTCCAGGGGGTTAATTGTCAATAAGTCATAGTTAGAGGGGTCCTAGTGAATAAAAGTAGTTAAGCTCTGAAAAGTAGTTAATAACCGTTGTAATCAGCTATATAATTAGATGATGGTCGTTAATGAACGGTTATGTGATTGTTGAGCTTAATCTCTCTCTGTTTTTCTTGTTTCTCATTCACATCCTAACATTGGTATCAGAGCGCCGATCTTGGCACTCCAACCACCAGTTCACCGTCGTAAACCACCGTCTGCCACCGTCTTCTCCGGCTAACTGTTCTGATTCTGCAAAAAAAGATTCAAAAATTCTTTTCTTTCTGTCTAGGAATAGATCAATCATGATCATTCCACTCCATTGGATAATCAATTTGTGATTATCCGATTCTTTGGATCGATCTATTAGAGATTTGTCGATTCGTATACACAACTTGATTTCTTTCAATTCTTTCAGCGAGCTCTTAATTTTCTTTCTAATTCGTATTCAATCATGACTACTCGTAACAGATCAGAAACAGAGAAATCTTCTATTGAAAAAACAGTGGAAGATCATTAAATTTCATTGTTAAAGATTGATGCATTCATGCAAAAATCTTAAACAACTTTTGCAAATCTTAATGCAAGTGTTCAAGCGTTGTTGGACAAATTGCAAACAGGCTCAATGCATAATTCAGCTAATGAAAGTATTATTCCATCCACTAGTTCGAATCCACGACATGATCGTCTTCATCGAATTGGAAAAATTGATTTTCTGAAGTTTAATGGTGATGATGTGGATGACTGGATCTATAAATGTGAACATTTCTTTTTGGTGGATGAGACTCCAGAGAATTTTAAAGTCCGGTATGCAGCCATTCATTTAGAGGGGAAGGCTGTGAAATGGCATCAAGGGTTCTTGAAAACTAAAGGCATTCCTATCTCTGAAATAACATGGAAGGAATATTCTGAAGAGATAATTACAAGATTTTCAGAAGAGGTGTTTGATGATGCCATGGGGGCTCTCACTTCTTTAAAACAAAATGGGCCATTAGAAGATTTTTGTGACCAATTTGATGCATGTTTGTTTAAAGTAACCACTCCAGAACCATATGCTGTTAGCATGTTTTTGAAAGCCTTGAAACCAGAAATAGGTGGACCTGTCAAAATGTTTAAACCAGCCACCATGAGGGAAGCCTTTTACCTTGCAAAAACTCAAAACTCAACCAATAAATCTGTGGGTTATCCAACCAAAAGCAACTATTCTAATACCTATACCAACAAAACCCTTGGAACTGTTAAACCACCAACCAATGTATCCCATTTGCCTTTATTACCTACACCATCCCATACCAAGAAACTCTCCAACATTAAACAACTATCCAGTAAAGAGATTGAGGCAAAAAGAGCAAGAGGTGAATGTTTTTGGTGTACAGAAAAGTTCACACCAGCCTATAAGTGTGCAAACAAGCAATTGTTTGTTCTTGAAATTTCTTGATCAGAAGATATTGAAGAAGAGGAGTTAGTGATGGAAGAGGAGTCTTTGTTGGCCCAAGAATTGAAAGAACCTCAGATTTCCATACATGCATTGACAGGTATGGTCTCCTTTTCAACCATGAAGGTGATTGGAACTATTGGAAATAAGAAGTTGAGAATCTTGATAGATTCAGGGTCCACCCACAACTTTGTTAATTTGTTGATTGCATTAAAATTGAAATGTGCATTAAAGGGTATAAAGGGAATTTCAGTGGGAGTGGCTAATGGGTCAGAGATTGATTATGCAAATTTTTGTTCAAATTTCCAATGGTATATGCAAGGAATGTGGTTTACAGCTGATGTACTAGCTACACCACTGGAAAATTATGATATGGTACTTAGGATTCAATGGTTATTGACCCTTGGACCTATCATTTGGAATTTTGAGGATCTCACAATGGAGTTCTCAATAGCAGGAAATCCTTGTAAGTTGAAAGGTATTGATAATAATAATAATAATAATAATAATAATAATAATAATAATAATAATAATAATAATAATAATATAATAATAATAATAATAATAATAATAATAATAATAATAGATCCTTTTGTTCTGCTAACTTCTTAGATGTCTTGTTGGGACAACAAGATAAGTTAGTGGAAGCCCATTTGTTGAGTATGCAAATTCAGCCACAACAGTCTGAATTTCAGCATCAAACAAAAGTTGGTGGGGAAAATTTGGATGGGAAATTGAAAGAGTTAATAGAAGAATTTGATGATGTGTTTCAAACACCAACTACCTTGCCTCCCAAAAGGCAATTTGATCATAAAATTCCCTTAAAAGATGAAACTCAGGTGGTAAATCTAAAACCTTATAGATATCAATCTTCTCAAAAGGATGTCATTGAGAAACTTACAAAAAATTAATAGATACTGGAGTAATAAGGGACAGTTGTAGTCCTTTTGCAGCTCATGTAGTCCTTGTCAAAAAGAAGTATGGGACATGGAGATTCTGCATTGACTATAGAAGGTTAAATGATGCAACTATAAAGAATAGTTTTCCAATTCCATTAGTTGAAGAGTTGTTTGAGGAATTAGGGGCTGCAGTGGTGTTTTCTAAGCTGGACTTGAGGTCTGGTTATCACCAGATAAGAATGGAAGAGCACGATATTCATAAAACAGCTTTCAGACACATGAAGGCTTGTTTGAGTTTGTTGTTATGCCATTTGGCCTTACAAATGCTCCTGCTACTTTTCAGGCTCTTATGAATCATGTTTTCAAAGAGTATCTCAGGAAATTTGTTTTAGTATTCTTTGATGATATCCTGATTTACAGCAGCTCTTGGGATCTTCATTTACAACATGTGAGGGTAGTTTTGGAAATTTTAAGAGAACATCAACTCTTTGCTAAGAAGTCTAAGTGTAACATTGGTGGTGACTCAGTAGAGTATTTGGGCCATATCATTTCCAATATAGGAGTTTCAACTGATCCCAACAAGATTCGGGCCATTAAAGATTGGCCAATGCCAACTGATGTGAAACAGTTAAGGGGGTTTTTAGGCTTAACTGGTTATTATAGAAGGTTTATCAAAGGTTATGGAGTGTTAGTCAAGCCTTTAACCAACTTACTCAGGAAGGATGCATTCATATGGAATGACCAAGCCACTCAAACATTCCAGAATTTGAAAGAGGTAATGATCTCACCTCTTGTCCTTGCTTTACCAAATATTAAAAAACCTTTCACAGTGGAGACAGGTGCATCAGGAAAAGGAATTGGGGCTGTACAGATGCAAGAGGGCCATCCAATTGCTTTCATAAGCAAGGCTCTCTCTCCAAGACAACAAGCTCTCTCAGTTTATGAAAGAGAGTTGTTGGCTATAATATTTGCTGTTAAATATTGGCACCACTACTTGGCTGTGGGTCATTTCATTTTGAAAACTGATCAGAAAAGTCTTAAGCACCTGTTGGAACAAAAAATTACTACTCCCCTACAACAAGTTTGGTTGGCAAAGCTTATGGGTTATGATTTTGAAATATTGTATAAATAAGGGGCTGAAAACAGTGTGGCTGATGCTCTCTCAAGAGTAGAATCACCTACTCTTATGAGCATTACCATAAGTACTTTTGATCCAAACCTTTGGGAGAGGATTCAAGATTCATGGAACACTGATGAGAAGTTGAGAGATATTATGCAAAAGCTTAAAGCAGGGCAAACTGTTGACAAATGTGAATGGAAGGGTGGGTCACTTTTTAAGAAAGGAAAGATAATTGTGGGAAAGGATCAAGTACTGCAAGATGAAATTATTTTGGTCTGTCATTCAGGAGTCACTAGTGGTCATTCTGGGGTTCATGCTACCATTCAGAGGGTGCAGTCCTTGTTTAAATGGAAAGGATTACACAGACAAGTCAGGAATTGCAACCATTACCCATACCTGATCATGTCTTTTCAAGTATTTCTATGGACTTCATTAATGGGTTGCCTAAATCCCATGGTAAAGATTCTATTTTTGTAGTGGTGGACAGGCTCACCAAGTACAGCCATTTTATGGCCTTATCACACCCTTATTCAACTACCCAAGTTGCCCAAGCTTTCATGGACAATGTCTTTAAGCTTCATGGTTGGCCAGATACAATTGTATCAGATAGAGATCATATATTTCTCAGTCACTTTTGGAAAGAATTTACCGCCCTACATGGAGTGGAATTGGCTTTATCAACTGCCCATCATCCTCAAACTGATGGACAGACTGAAATTGTCAATAAGTGCCTGGAAACTTAAGATGTATGGTCATGGACAAACCAGCTGAATGGGCCAAGTGGTTGTCTTTGGCAGAATTCTGGTACAATTCAAATTATCACACATCTCTGGGAATCATTCCTTTCCAGGCTTTGTATGGTTATCTACCTCCTTTGTTTGTTCCTTATGTACCCAAAGATGCCAGGGTAGCAGCAGTAGATGAAGTGTTGACTAATAGAGAGGATACAATTAAACTGCTGAAATTCTCTTTAACAAGAGCCCAAAACAGAATGAAACAATTTGTTGACCACAGAAGAAGTGATAGAGAGTTTAAAGTTGGTGACTTTGTTTATGTGAAGCTTCATCCATATGGGCAGAACACATTAAGAGCCACTCATTATAATAAGTTGGGGCCTAAGTACTTTGGTCCTTATTTGGTCATAGAGAGAATTGGACAAGTGGCTTATAAGCTAGACCTTCCTAATTCTGCACAGATACATCCAGTGTTTCATGTGTCTTTGTTGTAGTTGGCAAAAGAAAGTGATAACCAGGTGATCCCTATTCCTCAAGGTCCCAGATTTCAGTTTAAACCATTGCATGTTTTGAATAGGAGAATGGTTCAAAGGGGTCACAGAGCTTCAGCAGAAGTATTAGTGCAGTGGGACAAGTTACCAATCACTGAGAGTACCTGGGAGAATTTGGAAGATTTGCAGATTCATTTTCCAGATTTTAAAGTTGATTTTTGAGGACAAAAATTGTTTGAGAAGGGGGTATCGTTACGGATTAAAAGATTACAAGGACTGAAAGTGACAATTAGTAATAGTTGTTATATTGTAATCGGGTCCAGGGGGTTAATTGTCAATAAGTCATAGTTAGAGGGGTCCTAGTGAATAAAAGTAGTTAAGCTCTGAAAAGTAGTTAATAACCGTTGTAATCAGCTATATAGTTAGATGATGGTCGTTAATGAACGGTTATGTGATTGTTGAGCTTAATCTCTCTCTGTTTTTCTTGTTTCTCATTCACATCCTAACAATATTTGAAATGTAGTCTCACTTTTATCTTTGTAATTGTGTTAGCTGAAGAAGATGAGACTGAAACCAGATGATGTATTGCAAACAATCAACACATCTTATTCACACTCTCAAACACCATTGCAAATCACTCAAACATATTCACCAAATTCATGCACAGATCATCACCAGAGGCCTCCTTTCTCTCCACCCTTCGTCTGCTTCTCGTCTACTCACTTCAATCCTCCATACCTTTAACTCTCTCCTCCCTGCTGTCCCTCAACGCCTGCACCCAATTTCAGCTCACTACCCTCTCTCTGTATTCAAGCTCATCACCAATCCATCCACTTTTTGTTGGAACACCATCATTCGATCGCATACCCTTCTCTCTTTACCTGGAATGCAATGCTTGTTGGGTTAGCTATGCACGGTTATGGCGATATATTACTAACTTATTTCTCCAAAATGGTTAAGAACAGAGTTAAACCAGACGGGGTGACGTTTCTTGGTGTCTTGGTGGGGTGCAGCCACGCTGGTCTTATTAACGAAGCAAGGCGACTTTTTAGTAAGATGGGGTTGGTTTATGGAGTTCCTAAAGAGCTGAAACATTACGGGTGCATGGCAGATTTACTTGCGCGTGCTAGTTTGATAAAAGAAGCAGTGGACATGATCGAGAGTATGCCAATGTCAGGTGATGTTTTTGTTTGGGGGAGTTTGCTTGGAGGGTGTAGACTCCATGGGAATGTTGAGGTTGCAGAGAAAGCCGCGGCGCGTATAATGGAGAGTGGTCCTGAAGACGGTGGAGTTTATTCAACAATGGCCGACATTTATGCAAACGCGAAGCGGTGGGATGATTTAACAAAGATAAGGAGGTTGAGAGATTCAAGGAGGGTGAAGAAGAATGCTGGATGTTACTCATGAGTTTATAGCAGGTGATGATTTGCATCCTCAGTCAGATGAGATATATTTAGTTTTAAATAGCATTGGACAACACCAATTTCAAATGCAACTTTAGGCTCAATTTTTATTGTTGATTAAATGTCTGATGTCTGCATAATAATGTCTCCGCCCCATATGCAACAGAGCACCTACAAAACAAAAGGATTGAGACCCATTATTTTGGTCAACTATATGAATGAAACCATATAACTCTTCTTATTATGTTAAATTACAAATGTAACCAGATTTTGAGCAAGTAAATTAGGTGCGGTTTGTGGGCTCGAATTCGGGCGCAAAAATGCCCATTCACGCCATATTGGCGAGCCACTACGGATGGTCTTAGTCAAATGTGAGCTTGCATGTATAAGTAGGAGAATGAGCTTGTAGTCACTTGGTCAGAAACTTCTCCCCATTCTATCTAACTAAATTAACTACTTTTGAAAGTCTGCTCTTTCATGAGATTTCCATGAGCGTTAATGGTGTTCAACCATTGATTTCAATCTTGAACACGAAAACGCATTAGTCAAACACGAAATTTTTAGTTGCCTAGTTAGATATTTATTTATTCTAAAATGTTTTGTCCCCTAACTTTTGATACCTTTAGCTCCCTGGTATCGGAAGCTATCTGTTTCGTAACCAGAGTCCAACAAGTTATCCATAACAATATCTCGCCTCCAGGGTGGTTATGGGCATGGGCGTCTATGGCCCAAGCCGGGGAGGCCATCCGGCTTGGGCCCATTTTTATCAGGGGCACAAATTTTATTCTATTTTTATCAATTTCCCATATGTGTGTGTGGGGTTTTTAAATAGAAAACTCATTAAACACTTCAAAGTTTGGCCTAATAATAATCAATTTAAAACTTAAATATTATTAACTCAATTTCCATAACATTTATAGGCCCGATACCTATTTAACCCACTAAATAAAAAAAACAAACAATGTTATTCTTTCTATTCAGAGTTGAAGTTATTTGACATCACAAAAATTTAGCGGCCCTATAATTGTTTTGAAGCATATGAAACAACAACAACAACAACCTTACCCAGTAAACCCCACAATTAGCGACGCTAAGAGTAGGGTCTGGGGAGGGTGGGATGTAGGCAAACATTTCCCCTATCCTTGCGGATAGAGAGGCCGCTTCCCGAGAGACCCCCGGCTCCATAACTCACAAACGACAAACAAACAACACTAAAAAGGAAATAAAGGGATACTGAATTTAAAGAAACAATAAAAGCGTCACGTAGTAAACAGAGGTATAAATGCCATAAAAAACAACATAAACCATAGACTCCTAAATACAAGACACCCTTATAGGCCTCCTATCAATGTAAGAAAAAGTCTAGGCTCCTAAAACCACGCTACGATAAAACCAAAACCACCCTAATAATCATTAACCTTAATCATGCGTCTCCACGAACCCCTATCCTCGACCATGTCCTCAGAGAGGTGCATCTCTGCTAAATCCAGCCTAATCCGCTCTTCCCAAGTCAATTTTGGTCTTCCTCTACCCCTCTTTCCCTCTATAGTGAGGGTTTCCACTACTCTAACCAGGGCCGTCATTGGCCTCCTCTTCACATGCCCATACCATCTTAATCTTCCTTCCTTTATCTTGTCTGATATGCTAGCTTCCCCTAACATTTCTCTAATAACCTCATTTCTTATTAGGTCTACCCTAGTGTACCCGCACATCCACCTTAGCATCCTCATTTCTGCTACTTCCATCTTGCAATCTTGTGTCTTTTTGATGGCCCAATAATCTGTCCCATATAACATAGCAAGTCTCACTGCGACCCTAAAGAATTTTCCTTTTAATTTAGTTGGGAACCTCTTGTCACATAATACCCCACTGGCGGCCCTCCACCTACATTGCATATAGAATATTATATATTGACCATTCTAGAAAGAAGTTTTTCAAAATTAAAGTTGTTTAAATCATACTTACGATCCACAATGTCCCAAAAAAGACTTAGCGGATTAGCGATGATAGCTACCAACAAAAAAAATCTTAGATTGTATAAACTGCGAATAGTTGATCCACAAATTTGCTAGCAAGAATACTAGGAGAGCTTCACAAATCGTCGGTTAGATACTAGTCTATTTCGGTTTGTAATTTTACTCATTCTAATACTATTATTTTGCTAATTGTTATGTTTATAGCTATACTATTAATCATACACAACAATGAGTTTAAATTATTTAATTTATTTAAGTCAGATGGACATTTTTAGCGGCTTGAATAGCGCACGTAAATTCTTGGGGACGCCTCCGGTTATGAGTTTGTATTTAGTATATTAGCATTCGTAATTTACAAAGGAGTGACAGCGCAGCTTGTTGCATGCCTGCTTACCATCTTAACGTAATTTTTAGGAATGAAAAATGTATTTCTATTGTTAAAAAAATGAAGAAAAAAAAAAAGATAATATTACACAGGTCATTGACCAACGAGAGAGTTCAAGAATCTAGATACAGTCAAGATGAAAATGACGCGTTACTTCCAGAGTTATCCACCGAAAACGTTACACTACCTATTTTGCTGCCACGTGTCTCTATATTACATCACTTTCCCCATATATACACACCCAAACCCTCTACTTCACCTTCACTAAAGTAAACTAAACTCAAAACAATCCATCAAAGATTTGTTCTTTGCAAAAAAAAAAAAAAAAAAGAATTACAGTTACAGGTACCATCAATCATCATACTTCAATGGCACTCAGAGTAACTGTAAGCAAACTGCATTAGTTTGTTTAAAATCCAGCATTATTTTCTATATCTACATGTATGATTAATGAAGTGTGGTAACTTTTTTATTTTGTATAGCAGAATTTGGTGAGATCAATGGTGAATAGGTCAAGTGGAGGCTTAGGGACGTTTGCTACTTCAACCTCCCCCAAGATGAAGGCTTTCTCCCCTACGGCTGATCACGGCTATGTTCATCATGATCCCAAACCAAAGTAACGTTACTCTTTTTTTTTTTTTGTTTCCTTTTTTTTTTTTTTTTTTTTTGTGATCTACTTGCTAACCAACCAAATTTACCAAAGTAAACACCTATGCGTCTAAACATTAAACATTAGGGAGCAGCTACTCCTTTGCGTCTACCAATCAGATATTACACGTGTAAATTCTTCAGATGCTTTAATTTTTAAGGTCTCCGCGTCTAAACTTTAGACACGAGTCTCTTATTTAGACGCAAAAGAGCTAACCTTTTCTTTAGACGCGAAGAAATTTGTTTAGACGCATAATTCCACAGCCTCGCGTCTAAAGTTTAGACGCAGGACCTTAAAAATTAAAGCGTCGGACGACTTTACACGTATAATCTGTAATCATCATATTGGTAGATGCAAATGAGTAGCTACTAGCTGCTCCCTAATATTTAGATGCATCAGGTATTTATTTTGGTAAATTTGGTTGGTCTAACTTTCTATTTTGGTGATTATCCCTTGTTTTTATCTCTAAAAATTTGCTAGAAACCAATAGAACTTTTAGAAACCATCTATTCATATGGTAGCAAATTAACATGTGTGGTAAATTAACATGTGTAGTATTATGGTTTTATGCATCACTGACTGCATTACTGCAATATGGGGCGTAAAACAGGACGTCCAAAGGTGCGTACGTACCTGTGTACATATCACTCGGGTTGATTTTAATGTCGGCTAGCATTGGAACATACACAGCGACACATCAGCTGAAGAGATCGCCTAACGTTTTCGTGAAGAAATCGAAGAGGGAGACACTTCCAGAGCTCGTGGAGCCGGAGAAGGTGGCCGAAGAGTCAGAAGAGTTCATCAAGAAATCGTTCTTCAGGAAAATTGCACATGTGCAGGATGCGGACCGCCAAGATATCATGCCTGACCCGATCCGAGGGGATATGTACGCAACGTATGAACAAATAATAAATTTTGTAAATTAATTAGACGAGATAACTGGGTAACAACGACTGATGTTGTTTTGGTGATTTGCAGGCACCCAAAGCCGTATATAGAGTCGCTGAAATCGGTTGGTGTTGAGGTGGAGAAGAAGCCGTTTGTTGAGCTACCGCCGTTGAAACACTGAAGCAGCTTCGTGCGTTTATGTGACAAAAAGGTCTCTTTGTTTGTTGTTTGTAAATATGTTTACGTATATCATATACTATAAGGCTACATCTCTGTAACGAATTACTGCTTTGCACACTAGATAATATTTGGTTTTGCATCTACTTTTAGTTTTTAAGTGATTGCCAAACACTGCGGATTACTATACTTTCTGATATACATGCTATTTGTTTATATTTACCGTATTGATTTCGAAATTTGTATCCAAAAAAATGAACTCGAAACAAAAAGAAAAATTGCGTATCCCCTTTATACAAAAGGGGAAATGAAATCTAATAATCTCAACTTTGAGGGGTTGGAAGGCAGCAGTCCCAACTTGCAACTTGTACCACAGCAGTCCCAACTTGTCAACTATTTAACTTGGTTGGTCCCAGGCTAACGTCCGTTATGTTTTCCAGTAAAGTGCCACGTAGGCAGCCCACGTGGCAGTCCTACGTGGTAAAAAGTGCTTATCTGTTAAAAAAAAAAAAAGGTGGGGCCATGTCCATGTGTTTTAATCAGATTTTTTTAAAAAAAAAAAGGTGGGACCCACAAACACACCATAATAATCCATCTTTCTTCAATCAAAATCCATCTTCCCCAAAAATCACTCATCAGACTCTTAAGAACCCTAAAACCCTAAATTGATGAACCCTAAACTCACCTTTCTTCCACCATTAAACTCACCCCATATTCTTCCCCATCTCCTTCTCTCTCTAAAAAAAACTCCTCTCCCCTCTCTCTCTCTCTCCTAAAACAGCCATGGCTCAAAAGAGAGAGAAAGAAGAAACCGAGCTCAAGGTTCCTGAAACCCTATCCTTATGCTCACAACCAATCTCCACCATCTCCGCCACAGACGACCAATCTCCACCATCTCCGTCCTACCTCCGCTTCTTCGTCGGAAAGTCCAGATCTGTCACGTAAACGACGAGCAGAGGCGACGGAACCGTCTCCTTGACCCGACCTCTGAGACGAAGGCAGTATGTCACCTGGTCCAGGTGATTTAGGGCAGCATTGCTAGAGGGTACCCAGATGAAGAAAAGGATTAAATGGGTTTTACCTTGTTGTCAGATCTGGACCGATTCACTCGTTGCCGTCGTCTGTTGCCGTCGTCTTCCTCCAAATGATTTGAAGGATATCCAGATTAGGGTTTTAATTAAGGGTTTTGGTTCAGATTTGGTTGTATGTATGTACTGATTTGGGTTTTGAGAAGAATGGTGGGTTCAGGTGGTGACGATTGATGGGGTTTTGAGAAGAATGGTGGGTTCAGGCGGTGGAGGTGGTTGCAGATGGCGGCGGTGGTGGTGGTTGATGGTGGTGGCAGGTGGTTATGATTGTGGTGAAGATGATGAAGAGATGATGATGATGATGTAGGGGTGAAGATGTAATAATATATATATATATATATATATATATATATATATATATATATATATATATATTATATATAATTCTTTATTATTATTATTAAATTTGTGGGCCCCTTTTTTTTAAAAACATTAAAACATTATAAATATTATAAATATATGACGTGGACATGGCCCCACCTTTTTTTTTTGACAGACCAGCACTTTTTGACAAGTAGGACTGCCACGTGGGATGCCCACATGGCATTTAACAGAAAAAGTTAACCTCAGTTAGTCTGGGACCAACCAAGTTAAATAGTTGACAAGTTGGGACTGCTGTGGTACAAGTTGCAAGTTGGGACTGCTGCCTTCCAAACCTCCAAAGTTGGGATTATTAGATTCCATTTCCCCTATACAAAAAGGGTGTTGCTAAATGCACTCCCTTTTTTTTATTTTTATTGCTTACACTCCCCCCC
This sequence comes from Ambrosia trifida, assembly GCA_028751855.1. Classification (NCBI taxonomy): domain Eukaryota; kingdom Viridiplantae; phylum Streptophyta; class Magnoliopsida; order Asterales; family Asteraceae; genus Ambrosia; species Ambrosia trifida. Next base: position 107,601,064 of record CM054123.1, on the reverse strand, counting down.
TGAAGTTTTTAAATAAATACAATATAACCTTACATTTTCTAGGTTATTAAAAATTGCATTAATAAGTATTCCTAATTATTTTAGGGGTTTATCCGCTTTCCATAACATAAATTTTGAATATATATATTATCATACATACAATCAAATTCCATAAACAATTTTTTGCATTTATAGGTTCTTACAAGGAACATAGAATTCAATCTTGAAGAATATAATACACCTTTTGATTGCGTCTTCTTGGTACGTATAGTTATTCGTGTAAAAATACTCTACTTTTTATATATGTATATGTATATAATATACACATAATTAATTGTGCCCCATCATAATGATTAATGTCTGTTTCGGTCAATGAACAAACAGAGCAGGATTGAAACATATTAATATAAATTGTTGTTGTTCAGTTGAGAATAATGTGCCCCATCATATCTATACATATAATAAACCAAAGCCATTTTAATGACATGTCATAATATTAGACTATAAGGAGTGGTGGGGGGGGAAGAGGTGGGGGGAAGCGCCATGTGGCACTTGTGGGGCCCTTGTGGGGGGGAAAATAATTGTGGGGAGTGGAAAGGGGGGGAAGAGGTGGGGGGAAGTGACACTTGGCATTTCATTTTTCTTTTTTTTTCTTTTTTTTATAATAATAATAATAATAATAATAATAATATAAATCGAAAAATATATTAAATTAATAAAAAAATAATTAATATTAAAGTAATAAAATTTTAATTAATATTTAATTTGAAACTTTGAATTTCAAATTTTCCCACCACTGCTCCACACAGTACAAACATTAATTTTTCCCACCCATACGTTTGAATTTGAAATTTTGAATTTGAAACTCTGAATTTCAAAGTTTCCCCCCCCCCCCCCACTGCTTCATCCTTCTAACCCTATAAATACAACACCTTACCAAATTCTCAGTCACACCTATTCCTCTTCCCTAAAGCAATGAATAACATGGGTGACGGTTTTCAAGCAGGAGCTGCTGGCCCGTCTAATATCCGGCAGTATTCTCGCCAGTATCCCAGGGGACGGGGCCGCCCCCGGAGACTACCATTATCCTCATCTCCTCCTCCTACTGCTCCACAACCTCCTATTTATCCTCCTCCTCCTCCTCCACAACATTGGTTACCTCCCCCTCCTGTTGCTGCTGCTGCACAACCAACCATTCCTCCTCATCCTCCTGCCGATGATGACTGGACGGATGAGGAATTGGTCTGGGCTATGGATTATGTCATGGCCCAGCAACAAATGGAGCGACTAACGTTGTCGCCCCCTACCCGCTGGGCTGCTTCAGTCCCCTACCCTCAGACTACCCCCACCCCCACCCCCATCCCCCAACAGCAAACTACCCCCATCCCCATCCCCATCCCCCAACAGCAGGCTACCCCCACCCCCAACCATGGGACTTCCCCGACTGAGGGGGACTTGGAAGCCCTAAGGGAGATTGAGGAGGAGGAACTCTACTATAGCCGACCTACCCCTTCTCGTGAGTACTACTACTTCCCCTCAGATGCGAGATCTGGTGGACGGGATAGTTCGCGTTCCGTCTCACCCGAGTGCATCACCTTCCCCGGAGAATGGGACAACTACTCTCCATAGTGGAGAAAATTAGGATTAGTAAGTAATTTAGGATTTATTTATGTTTAAATAAGTAATCTAGGATTTATTAATGTTTAAATAAGTAATTTAGGAATTATTAGGATTATGTAATGGTTATTTATGTAATGGTTATTAAGTTATTTAATTATGTTATTGTTATTTATTTTTTTTTTATTTAATTTCTTTTTTTTATTTAATTTCCTTTTTTTTTATTAAAAAAAACGGTATATGTTTAATTATGTTTAATTATTGTGGGTATTTTTTTTTTAATAAACAAATCCTCCTCCTCCACCCAATAAAATTGTGCCACTTGGCAAACACAAGTCCCCCACGCCGGTGAGATCACTCCCGCCCCCCCCCCCCCCTCCACGCCACTTCCACGCCGGCCTTGCGGCGGTATTCCCCCCCCCTTCCCGCCCCCTCTCCCGCCCCACTCCGCTTAGTCTTATGCAATCTCTCTTTTAAGAGATGACACATAGTATGTGATGTGGCAACTCTAGACCAATTAAAAAAAAGAAATAAATATGGTTTAAATATGATTTAACATAATCTATTAATACATAATCTACTAAATTTAAATATTAAACTTTATTATTTTCTCTCTCATGTTTCCTCTCATAACTTTTAAACTTTAATATCTTTTATATACGTGATTTTTTAAAGAAAAAAATTACACCAAATTAACGAACGTTTTATTATCTTTCCAACGAGTACCATAATGCTATATAAAAAACGGAGAAAAAAAAACGACTATTTTTTGTAACCCGACAGGTATTGTGTCAGGTTTAGAATTAGTTTAAAAAAAATTGTGGGTTTGGGTCGGGCCTGGGATTAGGTGATCCCTGACCCACATACCTTTTTTTTTTATATTAGAATATAATAACTTATGGCAGAGATTTGTTTAAAATAATAATAATAATAATAATAATATTCATTAATCATATATTAGCAAGTCATTAATTATGTTGTCATATTAGATATTTTATTATGTCATATTAGATATTTCAACACGGGACGCTCCCCAACAGGTAATTGCTATATAGATGTCCTTTTTATAGTTTAGATACTTCTAATTTTATTCATTTTACTTAGATTTTTCAACCCGGGACGCTCCCGGGGTATAAGCTAGTTCTAAATAATCGATTGTTTGTTTGACTTTTGTGTTGCTGTTTGTTTACTTTTTGTGCAAATAGGGTTGTAGGGATTTAGCAAGCCATCTAATTTTGTTACAGTTCGTTTGCTTTTTGTAGTTTTTTTTTACTTATTATTAGAGCCTTTTTTTATACTTAATTGGTAGGGCTTTAGCAAGAAATTGTTACTCCCGTTCGACATAAAGAGCTATACAAAGAGATGTCTGTATTCTCAACTGATCAGGTATAATTTTTATTTAATGGTTGAAACTAGGATTATAAGTTTGTATATTTATATAGATATTGTTTGTACTCGTACGTCCCAATTCTAATATTAGTTTATTTTTAGACATTTAAGTCTCGTAACGATATGATGGAATGGGTTCAAAACACCGCATGCGCTCTTGGTCATGTCATTGTCACTAAAAGATCAAAAACAAAGCCAAATGGCTATTCTAAAGTCACACTAATTTGTGAACGTGGTGGCGTGTATCGGTCCGTTAAAGGTACAAGTAAAGCAATGGGCACCAAAAAAATTAACTGTCCGTTTGAATTGATGGGAATACATACAAAAGAGAATGATTGTTGGAAGTTACGTGTGATACGAGGTGAACATAATCATCTCCCTGCACAACATATGGAGGGGCATGCATTCGTAGAGCGATTGTCACATAACGAGTTTCAATTAGTGGCGGATTTGACGAAGAAGCATGTGGCACCACGGGATATTCTCGGTATCATTAAGGAACAAAATGAAGATAATGTCTCTACGCTTAAAACCATATACAATGCACGTAATAAAATTCAAAAGACAAACCGTAAGGGAAAAACTCCAATGCAGGTTGTTTTGTCTCATCTACATGAAAATGATTATGTATTTTATACTTCTATCAACAATGCTTCAAATGAGTTGGAATCTTTATTCTTCACTCATAAGACATCATTTGACTTAGTACGTGTATTTCCACATGTGATGCTTATAGATGCCACGTATAGAATAAACAAGTACGGTATTCCTTTTCTTCAAATTGTTGGTGTAACCTCTACAAACAAGACATTTTCTATAGCTTTTGCATTTATGCATAAAGAAACAATGGAGATGTACATTTGGGTATTAAAATGCTTAAAGTTAATCCTAGATGACTGCATGCAACCACATGTTATAGTTACGGACAGAGAGTTTGCCCTCATGAATGCATGTCAACAGATTTTTCTGAATGCTACCCGATTACTATGTAGATTTCACATTTCTCAAAGCATATTTAGGAATTGCAAGTCATATTTCAAGTCTCAACGTAAGTGGGAGTCTTTCACTAAACTGTGGAGTTTACTAATTGAGTCTCAAAGTTTGACATCATTCGAAGAAAATTACAAAGAACTTCAATCAATGTTGATAAAAATACCAGGTATTTTTTTATTCTTTTTAGTATTTTTGGTGTTGTTTTATTTATTGTCCTCGTCATCATCTTACAGGTGTTTTGCATTACCTGGATCATACTTGGTTGAACAATCACAAAGAAATGTTTGTCTCGGTTTGGACTGATAAATGCTTACATTTTGGAAATCAGACAACCAACAGAGTTGAGAGTCAACATGCCAAGCTAAAAGTATATTTGAATGCAGCAAATTCTACACTAGATAAGTTTGTTGGTTGTATTGATGAAATCGTGAAATCGCAATATACATCAATTAAAGCAAGTTTTGAAAAAAGTAAAAACAGAATAAAGCATGAACTTAATTCACCAAGCTTGAAACTACTACATGGTTATGTCTCTCATGAGGCCTTGGATATAATAGTGGAAGAGCTCAAGTTGAACCCTTCTAATTGTGGTTGTCGAGTTCGTAAGAGTTATGGTTTACCATGTGCTTGCATAGCTTCAACGCATTTGAAAAAAGGTCAGTAGCTTCCATGACAACAACTTGATTTATATTAAATATATATTCACTATTCTAGTATAAAAATAATAAATAAGTTGATTTATTTTTGTATGCAGACGGATGTATTCCGTTGGATTCGATCGATATATTTTGGAGGAAACTTAATATGCCATCGTCAACACATGAGGAAAATGATGATATTACTTGTGACGTTGAATTGAAAATGTTTCAACAACTCTTTGACAAGCAGTCTAATCCGGGAAGAAAATTGAAACCATCACCTCCAAGACATAGTTCACACGCAAATGATTCTGAGCTGTTAATGAAAGAACCTTCTGTTCAGAAAAAAAAAACTCATCGACGACCAAGCGTAAAGAAACAACAAATACAACAAAGTCGAGCCGATTCACAATATCCTCATAAAGGTAGTAGTTCAAACACGTCAAATGTTGTTGAATATAATTTCATGGACTTGAACGCATCAACGCCAATACTTTCAAAGTCATTAATGAAACAAATCCCAGACATGTTTCACCCGTACATTTCACGTATAAAAGATGTCGATGGGGATGGTAACTGTGGTTTTCGATCTGTAGCTGTGGGATTAGAGCTGGATGAAAATTATTGGGGTTTTATTCGAAGTGAACTTGTACAAGAGATGGACATTCACCAAGAAATTTGGAGGAAAATTTTTGACACAATCGTCAAGGGAGAGTATGACCACCTACGTCGAAATATAGATCATCAAGGAGAGGGAAATACAACCTCTGATCATTGGATGGAGATGCCTCACACAGGACTTCTCATTGCTCAAAGATTTGGTGTGATTGTTCACCTTTTAAGCATCGATTGCAATCAAACTTTCTTCCCCCTATTGATTGGTCCGAACCAAACCTGAGTCCCTCATCAAGTGGTATCACTTGTTCATGTTAATAAATACCATTTCATTCATGTTAGATTACAAGGAGACTATCCGATGCCTCTACCAAACAGTCTTTGGAGTAAGAACCGAAGTGACGTTGCAGCAGATTGGGAAGTTATGTACAGGTCTCGCATGGCCTGGTATAACGAGCTAAGGAATCCTAAACAAGACCGAACTGTACAAGATATTGATTAAACTTCAAATGTTATTTGTTTTGGTTAAACTTCAATTCTGATTTTTTTTGTTAAGCTGTTTTTTTTGTTAGACTTTATTTCTATTTTTTTTGTTGAACTTAATTATGAATTCAATTAATCAAACCATACGCAACTGCAATTATGAATTCAATTCATTAAAATTTAATATATATATATATATATATATATATTATAATAATACAGCAATGACTTGCAATATATCTATTTTGATAATTAAAATTTCGCATACATGTTATTTAAAAGCAAATTACACAGTGCTTAATTATAAAATTAAATGGTATAGGGTATATATAATTATAACAGAGAGAATACAAACAAGTCTTGGGTGGTTTGGTATAATAATGCTTTAATTAATTTGTTTTATAATTAAAGGGATGAAATTTGAAAATATGTAAAATGTTTTTTTTTGGAAAGGGAGTGCAAACAGTAAATAGGGGGAGTGCATTTAGCCAACCCCATACAAAAACCCGATCTATACCCAAAAAAATGCCCGAAAACAGGGCATTAAAAATACTTGGGTATTAGTAGACCTGGCAATTTCAACCCATCTAGTTGAGTTTGGGTTGTTTTGGGTTTAAAATTTGACCTTGTGGGTTAAAATGGGTTTAGTATAATTTTCAAGGGGGTTAGGATGGGTAATTTTAATTGTAGGAAATAAGCTACTGACCTTTTGTCGAGTTCGTAAGAGTTATGGTTTACCATGTGCTTGCATAGCTTCAACGCATTTGAAAAAAGGTCAGTAGCTTCCATGACAACAACTTGATTTATATTAAATATATATTCACTATTCTAGTATAAAAATAATAAATAAGTTGATTTATTTTTGTTTGCAGACGGATGTATTCCGTTGGATTCGATCGATATATTTTGGAGGAAACTTAATATGCCATCGTCAACACATGAGGAAAATGATGATATTACTTGTGACGTTGAATTGAAAATGTTTCAACAACTCTTTGACAAGCAGTCTAATCCGGGAAGAAAATTGAAACCATCACCTCCAAGACATAGTTCACACGCAAATGATTCTGAGCTGTTAATGAAAGAACCTTCTGTTCAGAAAAAAAACTCATCGACGACCAAGCGTAAAGAAACAACAAATACAACAAAGTCGAGCCGATTCACAATATCCTCATAAAGGTAGTAGTTCAAACACGTCAAATGTTGTTGAATATAATTTCATGGACTTGAACGCATCAACGCCAATACTTTCAAAGTCATTAATGAAACAAATCCCAGACATGTTTCACCCGTACATTTCACGTATAAAAGATGTCGATGGGGATGGTAACTGTGGTTTTCGATCTGTAGCTGTGGGATTAGAGCTGGATGAAAATTATTGGGGTTTTATTCGAAGTGAACTTGTACAAGAGATGGACATTCACCAAGAAATTTGGAGGAAAATTTTTGACACAATCGTCAAGGGAGAGTATGACCACCTACGTCGAAATATAGATCATCAAGGAGAGGGAAATACAACCTCTGATCATTGGATGGAGATGCCTCACACAGGACTTCTCATTGCTCAAAGATTTGGTGTGATTGTTCACCTTTTAAGCATCGATTGCAATCAAACTTTCTTCCCCCTATTGATTGGTCCGAACCAAACCTGTGTCCCTCATCAAGTGGTATCACTTGTTCATGTTAATAAATACCATTTCATTCATGTTAGATTACAAGGAGACTATCCGATGCCTCTACCAAACAGTCTTTGGAGTAAGAACCGAAGTGACGTTGCAGCAGATTGGGAAGTTATGTACAGGTCTCGCATGGCCTGGTATAACGAGCTAAGGAATCCTAAACAAGACCGAACTGTACAAGATATTGATTAAACTTCAAATGTTATTTGTTTTGGTTAAACTTCAATTCTGATTTTTTTTGTTAAGCTTTTTTTTTTGTTAGACTTTATTTCTATTTTTTTTGTTGAACTTAATTATGAATTCAATTAATCAAACCATACGCAACTGCAATTATGAATTCAATTCATTAAAATTTAATATATATATATATATATATATATATATAATAATACAGCAATGACTTGCAATATATCTATTTTGATAATTAAAATTTCGCATACATGTTATTTAAAAGCAAATTACACAGTGCTTAATTATAAAATTAAATGGTATAGGGTATATATAATTATAACAGAGAGAATACAAACAAGTCTTGGGTGGTTTGGTATAATAATGCTTTAATTAATTTGTTTTATAATTAAAGGGATGAAATTTGAAAATATGTAAAATGTTTTTTTTGGAAAGGGAGTGCAAACAGTAAATAGGGGGAGTGCATTTAGCCAACCCCATACAAAAACCCGATCTATACCCAAAAAAATGCCCGAAAACAGGGCATTAAAAATACTTGGGTATAAGTAGACCTGGCAATTTCAACCCATCTAGTTGAGTTTGGGTTGTTTTGGGTTTAAAATTTGACCTTGTGGGTTAAAATGGGTTTAGTATAATTTTCAAGCGGGTTAGGATGGGTAATTTTAATTGTAGGAAATAAGTAAGTGGGTCAGGATGGGTATGTCAAAAAAATAAATGGGTCAGGATGGGTATTTTTAGATAATCATATACAAATCTGAATTAAAACTCACCCAACACCAAAAGTGCTGATGCCTCATAGAAATCAATGTCACTAAAAACAAAAAATTATATCTTTTGCATTTGTTGATAACCCAGTCGGTTTGAAACCGTTCGGGTCGTTAACGGACGACCATGTCGAAACAACACGAATCGTTAACGAGACCAACCTCATCGAAACGGTTCGAGTCGTTAGCAGGGTTAATCGAGTCCAAACGGTCTGGGTTGTTGACCGGCCCATTCGGTTCGAAATGGTCTGGTCGTTGACAGGCCCGGTCGGGTCGAAACGGTCCAGGTTGCAAACGAGATCGGTCACGCCAAAATGGTCCGGGTCGCTAACGGGCCCGGTCGGGTCAAAACAGTACGGGTCAGGTTGAAACGGTCTGGGTCGTTACCGGGCCCGGTCGGGTCAAAATGGTCTAGATCGCTACTGGGCCCGGCCGTGTCGAAACTGTCCGGGTCGATACGGGACGGGTCAGGTTGAAACGGTCTGGGCCGCTACCGGGCCCGACTGGGTCGCTACGGGACGGGTCAGGTTGAAACGGTCTGAATTGTTACCTGCCCCGGTCGGGTCGAAACGGTCCGGGTCGTTACCGGGCCCGGTCGGGTTGAAACGGTCCGGGCCGCTACCGGTCCCGTCGGGTCAAAACGGCCCACGTCGTTACAGGGCCCGGCCAGGTCGAAACGGTCCGGGTCGCTACCGGGCCCGGGCGGGTCGAAACAATCCGGGTCGCTACGGGACGGATCAGGTTGAAACGGTCAGGGTCGTTACTGGGCCCGGTCGGGTGGAAACGGTCCGGGTCGCTACCGGGCCTGGTCGGGTCGAAACGGTCCGGGTCGCTACCGGTCCCGTCGGGTTGAAACGGTCCGGGTCGCTAACGGGCCCGGCCGGGTCGAAACGGTCCGGGTCGCTACCGGGCCCGGCCGGGTCGGAATACTCCGGGTCGCTACGGGACGGGTCAGGTTGAAACGGTCTGGGTCGTTACCGGGCCCGGTCGGGTCGAAACGGTCTGGGTCGCTACCGGTCTTGTTGGGTCGAAACGGTCCGGGTCGTTACCGGGCTCGACCGGGTTGAAACGGTCCGGGTCGCTACCGGGCCCGGTCGGGTCGAAACGGGACGGGTCAGGTTGAAACGGCCGGGTCGAAACGGTCCGGGTCGCTACGGGACGGGTCAGGTCGAAACAGTTTTGGTCGCTACCCGGCCTGGCCGGGTCGTAACGGTCCGAGTTGTTATCCAGCCCGATAGGGTCGAACCGGTCCGGTTCAAAATGAAATATTTCAGATCCCCTAAAAATTTTTTTTTAAGTTTATTTTTGTTTTTTTTTTAATTTTATTTTTTTTATTTTTATTTACTTTTTAATTTTTTTATTGTTATTTTAATTTTTTAATGTTTTTTAATCTATTTTAATGTGAACCTATTTTAATCCAAACCATGCATACCCAAACCCATCTAGACCCAAACCCATCCTGACCCAACCCATCCTAACCCATTTTTTTAATCTACCCATCTTGACCCATACCCATCCTAACCCAAACCCATCCTGACACAACAACCAAACCTACCCAACCTACCCATTTTGCCACCCATAGGTATAAGGTATCCGATCGATTCAATGCCCTGCCTAGAACTGATGACACCGGGTATAGGTATAGGTATAGGTTTTAAGAAACTGCCCAAACCCGAACTGTTAAATTGAGACCTTATTATGTGTCAATTCAATACCAAATGTCTATATCTTTATCTTTAATAAATTTGTTATTTTGCATGAATGTTATTGCTGGCAATGAGAGTCGAGGAATTGCTTGTCGCTGGGAATGAGTGAAGATGATCCAGTTTTGTTAGTCCGATGTTGCGGTCCAGTGTTGGAAGCCCAAGGCAGTAGTACAGTTTATAAATAACCTGGTGGGCTCGTGATTTAGAAAGATTGATTGGGCCTGCGTGATTATATCTGGTCCAGCTTATACCCGATTACTTACACCGCCTCTTTTCTATCTTATAAAAGGGGGCGCTCTATCATATTTCTAGGGTGACACCATTTTTTCATCTCTTTTGTTTTATAGAGAGTTATCTGGTTTTGAGACTTAGTGTCTTGGTAATTATTATCAAGTCATTTTGTTAATGTTTTTGTGTTTTTCTCTCATCTTCTAGATAAGTCATCTAGGTTTTTGTTTTTCTCAGTTAAGTCTCTCGCTTGAGTTGGACACGTCTTTGTTGTTTAGATCGGGTTGTTCATCAATGTAGCGTCTGAGGGATTTGTTCAGATCATTGAGTCGATGAATCTGTATTGTTGAGAGTAATTCTTCATTTGAATTTGTTTCTTTTGCATCTGATGTTTTAAGTTCTGAATAAAGTTTTCAGTTAATCGTTCTGAATAAAGTTTTCAGTTAATCGTTGAGATATCTTTTTTGACACGAACCTGACACGATATGGTCAATACCTTATTCACGTGCCAGGCCCGGTCTATGCCTGATCATACCTGTGCCCGGCCTATAACTGGGGGCTGGGACCAGACATCTTTGAAAAGAACCAAGTTTTGTGCATCTCTAGTGTTAAGGTACGGGGTACCCACTAAAAAAAACCATTAAAAGCGCATCAGTGTTGATAAATATCCATGGTAAACAAATATAATTATGCCTCGCGTTATTTCTGTAGCCATGGGTGAAGCTTAAGTAGGGCCAGGGGTGCCTCGGCACCCACCGTTTTTTGACTCAGTGGTGTAAATTTCTTCATTTTCGTCCGAAAATTTTGTATTTATTGAGTTCGGCTCCCACTGGTTTGAAAGAAAATTGGCTTCGTAACTTCTTGTCCCCGCTTCGTAACTTCCGGTCCCCGCTGATTAAAAGTTCAAGTTTCGCCACTGTCTGTGACCCGTTAAGCCGATGATTTCATCACTCTATAATTAAGAATTGTTGAATTCTTAAGTGGTGCTAACATCAGCGCAATTCAGGAAAATTCCTTACACTACGTGGAGTCGTGGGCTTCATGTTAGCCCACTAATAAATATAAGGAGTAATGGAAATAAATAATCTCAGTTATTGACTATTGGTCAATAACAGTCCTAACTACGAAAATAACCACTAGCGGTCTCAACTTTTGACATATTGGTCACCAATGGTCCCAGTTAGTCTGATCAACTATTTTAATAGTACTTTTATTATTATTTTATTTATTTTGTTATATTAAATACCTATAGTTCAATAAGAATTCACGTTATGGGGTAGTGGTGGAGTGGTTTGTGATGCTTATGTGTTCTTTGAGTTCTTGGGTTCAAAACTCATTTGAGTTTTTTTTACAACACTTATTTATATATAAACACATATGATTCATAAGAATTAACAAAATGGTGTAGTGGTTTGTGGTATATGTGTGTCTTTGAGGTCCTAGGTTCGGAACCTGTTTCAAACATGGCATTTATAAATACATATGATTCTATACTAATTAATAAAATGGCTTGGTGGTGGAATAGTTTGTGGTGCATTTGTGTGGTTTGAGGTCTCAAGTTTGAAACATTGTTTTTTTTAAAACAAATACGAAAAACGCGCAACGCACGTATGTTTATACACCTAGTTACATTGAAACATAAAACTAGATTAGCTATCTATTGCAGTCAATTCGTTTTGATCAGTTTTGATTAACGTATTTCATTCAATTCGGTTTTGATCAGTTTTGTTTGAACTATTTCATCTAATTCAGTTTTGCCATCCATTAAACAAGAATCCTAGATCTGTCATTGCTCATGTAACTGTGAATATGTCAGGAAAAAAAAGTATAAATACTTTTTCTTGTACCAAGATTTTGCAAGCGTCTAGACTCTTAAGATGCTTTTAATTGTTGTCATAGGAATATCCCAATGCAGAGTCCGGCTAATGGTAAAAGGTTGCAAAGGCAATACGGACAAGAACAGATCTTATGCCTTGTTTGAATATATATATATACACATATACAACACACCGGTTCTTTAGTTCGTCGCCATTTGCTTGGCCCGCTATGCCACACAATCACACACATCATGTAGCCAGATCAAATTTTTGATTACCGACAAAAAATAGTTAGTTTTTAAACAATTAACGAGGCAACACGTACCCGCGCGTTGCGGCGGGATGTTGATTAGTCATGTTATGTAATACTGGCACAAGTAAAATAATAACTGTTAACAAAGTAGAAAGAGTTTTAAGTAACTATGTCATGCACAGAAGTAGGTTTTTGTTACTGACATAATGAAGTATATGGTACAACACTCATATATGGTCTGGTAGTAACATGTGCTAACATAGTAAGATTGTTGTGTAATAAGGGAATGAAGATGTGTAGAGTTTGTCGAGCGGCTCGTTAGTATCATCTGCATAAGAAAAAAAATTGATGTGTAAAAAATTATAGCTATCATTGCGAGAGCTATAAAGCTGAATTTTAAAAATGGGCACATTGCTTTTAATAAGGTCTCTTGCAGAACGGAATAGTTTAATTACTTCATTTGAACTTTCTAATATATGAATTAGTGTTTGTACAATATCATCTTGTTATTCGTGTCCATCAAAAAATAAAAGCCTATTGGAGATTTCATGCTCGGTGTCATATATATATATATATACATTTGTAGAAATCTAGGCGTTTCATTTAGAGGTGGACATAAAGTGCCAATCCAATGGCATATTTGACCTTCAACTTTTAAGACATAAGGGCTGGAACCATTGTTTATCGAATCATCTACATTTGCACCAAACGATGTCATTGAAAACATGGAGTTGTAAGAACGAATATTTTCAAGGAAGTCTTTGCGTTCAAATAGTTGTTTAACAATGAGAGGTGGCTCTTTTGGGAGTTGTACTTTTACACAACCTCCTTTACAACATTGATTGTATTTAGGGCGTTGGCTAGTAAAAGAGTGAGTATTTCTATCAACATACCAAAATCTAGCAGAACAATGTTCACATACTTGATCGCAATCGCCAGAGTCTAAATAATAAGATATATCAAGCGATGGTTGTGTTTGCTGATCTAGCATGATAGTACTTGAAGACATTTGATAAGAAGTGTCATTAAGATTGTAAACATGCTTTTTGTTTATATTTGCATCAGGTATTGAGGACCATCTACGTAGTTTTCGTAACATTTGACCATCAACGTTGTCGTTTGAGTAAGTAGAGCAATTCGAGGTGTTTGACGGGTCAAGTTCTTGCAATTTCCTTTTACCATTATCTTTATGTGGAGTAAACATATTGAATCCAGATGAAAGGTTATGTAGGCGAATAACAAATAACAACTGTACTATGCAAGAAAAGAAATTGTTGTATGATGCAAATAAAAAATGAGTGTCTGAAATTGTAAAGATTACAATAATAATTATTAAAAACAATATCAATATGAAATTTACCTTAAATGGTAAATGAAGTAGAATGTGTAGCAATTGGTAAAGATGTGGATTAATGGTCTTTGTGTACCTACAAAAAAGAATAATAATAATAATAAGAAACAAATGACAACATAAAATGGAAAGTATTTCAGTTGATAGCTCTAACAACAAAATTTAATCAAAGACAAAAAACAAAATGTATTGAAACAAAAATTAATGTGCATTTAAAACATACGCTAACATATTTGTTCAACTATACTTTTTTTTTTTTTTTTGCAAAACCAATTGTTCAATTATACTTAATTCAACAAAAAAATCCTTAATTACAGCATATTTATAATAGATCTAACTCGTACAATGTTTTTAACATATCAATCAGATAACTAATTCTTTTAGCCTTACAAACACTATTTTTTATCCTTACAAACACCACAAATAAATAATCAGATACTCATAGCCAAAATGAAAATTATGGGCAGTCAAAGGATTTTTTTTAGCATCGTACTACACAATTGACGACCAAAAATTTATTTCCAAGCCTCATCGCTGATCCAAATTCAGTTTGGAGCACACAGTATATGAGTAAATGTTCCGGGCCACCGTTTAACTATTACTGATAAACCCATTTTCAATCAGGCAAACCAACTCACGATTTGTATACATAAAAAATGGATAACTTTATAAAAAAAATTGGTAAGTCAACTTTTGTTTTAAACCATCAACCCATAATTGTTTTGAATGCAAATTGCAACATGTGATGATGCCAAAAATAACATTTTATGAGACCTTCAAAAAATGATTTAAACAATCTGGATCTCAACAATGATCAATGGGAAGAAGAAAAATTAAAAATGATGTTTGACGCTCCTGGAACTAATTATGAAGACCGTAAAAAAATTGACCCTATGTCTACTTAATCTTTATGGTCTTGTTATATGCATGGAACCAACAGCCCCTCAGTCAAAAATTTCTTCTGGTTTTTTGCTTTGGCACCATAAAATGCTTATTTGACTTGTGTGGTTATACCTTGCAAATATGCTACTCACATTTCTTAAAAGTAAAAACAAATCATAAAGTTGATAAAGGTTAAGTAGAGGATGATTTTCTTTTTATTTATGTTTTGTGGTGCTGGTTCAATTGGTCTGGATCCTGGCCTGATCGCTGGTTCATTAGTCCAACCCCCGTTCGATGTAAGTTTTGGGCTAAAAAACTGCAGCGTTTTTTCCAATAATATCCAACATTCGTTTCAACTTACGACCCTAATTTGGGCTGCACTTGTTGAGTAAAAAGACTGCAGTAATAGGGGTCACATGTTTGCACTTTTATGAGTTAAAATATGTAGTAAAAGTGTAAAAAATCTAGAGTTTCGGTAGTGTAGTCTAATTACTGCAGTATTTTGAAAAAAAAAATGTTGGATATTATTGAAAAAACGCTGCAGTGTGTAACCCCTATGAATGCATTTATCCCCCACATTAGTGCAGAATTTGGCAACAAACGCTGCAAAATCTTAACTCCTATAAATGCAGAAATTTGAAACAGCCGCTTCAGTTTGTTTAACAAATAAAAGTGCACCCAAATTAGTGCTGAAAACTGCAGTAAAAGGGGCACATCTCTGCACATTTTGGGCTAAAAAACTGCAGCGTTTTTTTCAATAATCTCCAGCATTCGTTCAAATACGACCCCAATTTGGGATGCACTTCTTGAGTAAAAAAAACTGCAGTAATAGGGCTGACATCTCTGCACTTTTATGAGTTAAAAAATGCAAATATATAAACAAAACAATAAAGCAAGAGTTGGTTGTGTAGGCATATACATATTGGTATGAACAAAAAACAAAACAGCAATGCATTTACTTCAAATGTATTTGAAATAAGCGATTCATAATAATGTTTTCTAACAACTTAAATATTTGCGCATCTCATGTACTCATTCATAATTAAAATAAAAAATGCACTAAAAGTGTCAAAATCTATAGAGTTTCGATAAAAACGGCACGTTTTGGGCTAAAAAACTGCAGCCAAATAATGTCGAA
Source organism: Ambrosia trifida (assembly GCA_028751855.1). Lineage (NCBI taxonomy): Eukaryota > Viridiplantae > Streptophyta > Magnoliopsida > Asterales > Asteraceae > Ambrosia > Ambrosia trifida. The sequence goes on along the minus strand of CM054123.1, from coordinate 107,585,343 downwards.
TTACGGTTACTGAATTTAGGGGGGTAACCATGGGGATAAGTTTCTTTATTGTTTGATTTCATAGTTTTCGTAAATCTAAAAAAACCTAATTACAAAGTCAAACAAAGTACACAAGTTGGGGGTTAAAAGACGAAGGATTAAATGCCCAGATCTAAATAAAATTACACAAAAACTGATGTAAATATGGCCAAAATGAATGTAAACAATTAAAAAAACTTGGAACATAAAAACTAAAAACAAATATAATCAAACCAAACACAATCGAATCGAAGTAATAAGAACAATCACCAAATATTAAAAAAAATGAAGGCTAATTGAGTTTATTGTTAATACCTTTGATTGAGAGAACAAAGAAAGAGATGGTGACTTCGATCAACACTGATGGGAATAAAAATAATTAACAAATATTGTGTGTTTGATCAATAGTGAACGGAAATTGAAGAAAGAGAATGTAAACAAACTAACAGAATGGAGGAAGATATGAAGAAGAAAGGGGCGATGGTTAGGTTTATAAGGGAAAGAGGTTAATACATAACTGTAACGGTAAACTTAACTGGCCGTTAAGTGTCAGTTAAGTTGGTAATTGTATTGTTATATAATATGAATTAGATGATTCAAGCTGACGTGTATATATCTTATATAATATATCATACATACACTAGCTGATTACCCCGGGAGGGTCCCGGTGTAACATCGCAAAAATTTCCCCTAATTTTTCTACGTAAAAGCCTTACTTCACACGCCATCCCTAACACAATTTATATATATATATATATATATATATATATATATATAATAATAATAATAATAATAATAATAATAATAATAATAATAATAATAATAATAATAATAATAATAATAATAATACTAGTCAAAACCATAACCAACCATTTCTTTCTCTTTCTCTTAAAGCCCAACATCCAACCTACCCCTTTCCTTTAGAAATCTCAATTCCAGCCCAAGCCCAATAGCTGGCCCAAAGCCCACTCCCCCTTGCCCCTTGTCTGTTAAATAAAAAAAAAAGAGAGTAAAACTCTTGCTGAAGACGGGTATCGAACCCGGGTCAGCCCACAACACAACACGCACCACACACCAACTGAGCTACACATCGTATTTGAATTAAACCAGAATCTAATAATATTTATCCCTGTTTTCGCGTCCCTTTCCTTCTTCCCCCCTGATTCACGCGAGCAGCAGCAACCATATGTTTCTTTTTTTTATTTTTTTGTTTGACCAACTAATTAAGCTTAATTATGTATTAATTATGGTAAACATCAATCAACCGTGTTATTTCAATCAACAATCACGAACAATTATCCCTAAAATAAGCATAATCACGCGTTTGTGTTAAAGCTTGGTCAATGGTTTCCATTTCGAGCACCCATGATACTACCCTATAAATTGAACCTTGCTGTACCATCACTACTCGCCGATAACACCCTCTCAACACTCAATTTCTGATTCCTTTCATCTTTCGAAGCATTTCTTATCAAGTTTGACTTCTGCGTTTGACTGTCCAATTATACCCGAAACATAATTGTAAGTTGTTATTTTTTTTGTGGGATTTGTTATTCGGCATGTGCACGACATTAACCCCATGGTTGATTGGGTTAATGTCGTGTGTACTGATCAATTGATAATCTAGGGCTCGCAAGTATTAATTTGGGGAAGAACACTTAATCAAGTCTAAATATAAATATTAATCAAACTGAAACCAAACACAACCACAGGTCTAGACCAAGTGGTTGTGTCTGGTGCCATGCTCATGAAACACACGGGTTCGAGTCCTGTGATCAGCAAACATTTTTTTCTTGATTTGTTTTTAATCAAAAATAATTAAGATCAATTATATATATATATTATTTATATCTTATAAATTCATTTTAAAATACTAAAACAATTTTAATAATTGTACAAAAATTATTTTTAGTTAAACTGATAAAAAGGTTTAACTTACAATTTTTAATTTTCAAAAATTTATTTATTTATTATATATAATAAATAAATCAAGTTTATTCTATTTTATTTATAAAAACCTATAAAAATATCAAAACGATCTTATTAATTTCCACAAAAATTATCCTAAGTTTTTATAACATTAAGCATTTCAGAAATGATTTTTATTTCTGAAAAATCATTTATTTAATATTTTTAATCAATTTTTGTTAGTTTTAATCATAATTAAATCATAATAAATCCAATTTTTGGCATTTTTGCACCAAAATTTTATACAATTTATTTTTAAATATCTAGAACAGAAATATGAATTTTAAAATAATAATTCTTTAATTTTAGTATTTTTGAATATTAAAGTTAAGTTTTGGCAATTTGTAATAAATAGATTTAATAATCTATTTTAAAGGAAATAATTTTATAAAAATTATTTTTATACTTTAAACACATTCTTGTGACCATCTTAAATTTAAATTTCATAAAAAGATTTTTGATTATTTATTCACTAAATTTCTCTCAATTGGCGAATATTTTTAATAATAATTAAACGAGCGTTTATCCCCAATTCGAAGCCCTAGAAACTTATACATTTATAGACTTGATAGACTTAGACATATTTATTACCTCATTTTAGGGTGATACTTGATACATTTGGTCAACACAATTATCCAAATTTCTCAACAGATATAACATTTTACCAAGGTGAGTTTTACATAGCCCCTTTTCTATTTATCACCATTTTTGGGGTGAAACATGTTTATAACATCATCATTGCAATTCAATCATCAATGTGTCTATGTGTTTTCTATGTTGCATTATGTCTTGAGCATGATTAGAGTAAGCACCATTCTAGCATAATCATTAACATTGATCAAGCCGGCGGTATACATTGATAGATCTATTGGACTGACAATCCCACCCGGATACGTGCCTCCTACAAAGGTAGCGTGGGTGTTTGTTATCGTATAACATATTCAATTGGACCATGAGCGTATGGTATGTATCATATTATAACAGTCATCAGGGTTGATTATGCACTCGATTTATTTCTAGTATGTTCTCACATATGGACTAGATTGACATGACACATGAATTGCACATCATTTTTATTCAATTATCAAAAACCTATGTAATTCTCACCAACTTTTGTTGACCCAAAAACCTTTTCAACTTAACATGTTTCAGGTTCTATTTGCTTGGAGATTTGAATTGATGCTTGAAGATATGTGTATAGTTTTATTCAAATTTGATGTACAAATTCTAGAACAATTGTATGTAATTCATTTAAATTATTTAATGGAATTTATTATTCACCATGAGCTACTGAACAATCATCAATACGTGACATCCCGATGTTTCCGCCATCGGTTGGGGTGTTACACCCGGGGTTAAAAAATCTAATTTGACGTGATAACCTATTGCAAATGGCTCAAGTTAACTAACCACAAAATCTCTCAATCATTGCATGTCCATAGTATTCTAATCAGTAATAACTCATATTCCCTAACCTAAAACCTAATCAGTAATCATCTAAAGAATCACTTATGTAAGCTGCAACTATTCAAAAACTGATCACATCTCTCTAGTTTCTCATTAGAGTCAAACTTATCACATCTCTCTAATCTCTCACATTCTAATGACTCCTATAATTCGTAACCTAATCAACTAAACAATCACTTAAGTTGGAAGTTGTAACCATTAAAAAACTTATTACATCTATGTACCAAGTCTCACAATACTAATATTGATATCTAACCTAAAAGAATGTATAACTCTAATATTAACACCTATCATAAATGCTAAAAAATGCACAACTCTAATATCAATATTCAATACATAACCTAAAACAATGTATAACTCTAATATTAATACATGTCATAAAGGTTAAAAAAATACATAACTCTAATATTACATAACCTAAATAAAGAACAAAATTATACATAGGAATAAACATCAGACAAAATTGCTTATAATGACAACTTGCAGAAAAAGGAGCGACGGAGAGTGGTGGTGGAGGTGTGAGGATGATATAGTTGCATAAAAAGTATTAATGATGAATAATATATATATATATATATATATATAAGAAAACTATTTTTTACAACTGCTATACGCTATAAACTTCTTAAAACATATTTAAACTAATTGCTTAATTTGATTAAAAATAAACGGTTAACAACTGAATCAATAAACATTGTTTATTATTGTTATTATTGTCACTAAAAACAAAAAGGTGAAAAAAAAGCATTAAAGAAACTAAACAAAAACAAATTGGAGAATACCTGCAATGTCCTCAAGGTGTATGCAGAAACTTTTATGAATTTATGAATTTTAGATAATGGTTCTATTTATAATGTTAGGAGAACAACATATGAATCAATATTTATCTAAATTTTAGTAGATATATCTCAATTTAAATTGGAAGATATACTTCTTTTTTAAAGTTTAAAAATAAATATTTTCAAAAAGGATGTTAAGAGACGTGTCTTTTTTGTTACGTAAATTATCTATTAGATAATTTCTAAAAATTCAAAACGAATCTTTACATTGCAAATCTTAACTGATTATTTGCTTTTTAATATTTAAAAGAAAACGCAATTGGCTAAAAGAAATATATCTTGCACCTCATTATGCCACATGGCAGAATCAAGAGAGGGTTGTGTAACACCCCAACCGATGGCGAAATCATCGAGGTGCCACGTAGTGACGATTGTTCAAAAGCTCATGGTACTAAAATGTAAATATTATTGAATAAACCAAAATTGTCTTACATGGAAAAGGAAATACATTGTCTAAATGAAATGTAAATATTGAAATAACTGAATTAAAATAAAGCACTAAATGTCTCTTGTTAAAGCACTAGATCAAACTGCACCTGAAACATGTACAAAATAGATTTGGTCAACATATGAAATGTTGGTGAGCATTCCTAGTTTTGATATATATAGTAGGTTAAAAAGTTATACAATTCAAGTGCAAGCTACAGTGCAAATATGTAAACTATGTATCATACAAATGAGCGAAATCAACCCTGTGACTGTATAATGTACTGTATGAACTGTAGTGTACTTATCCAATAAATGGATAAAAAGCTTAACACTGGCCACGGATTCTCCGATGAAAAAGGGGGAGAATCAATCTAGGCGGGTTGTCAATCCAAATAGCGCTATCCAATGTTAAGGTCGGCTTGTACCATGTTAATGATTTCACTAAGTACAAATGTATTCCACATGTATTGTCTAAGCATAAAGCACGTTGTAAGCAATGCACATAGTACTAGAATTGTATTGTGAAAATGTAAACTTGTATTTGAAATTTGTAATAGTGTACATGTAACACCCCAAAAATGTATAAAAGTAAAAAGGGGATAGGAAGTACTCACTGTCTATGAAATCTTGAAATTGAACTGGACAACGAAATATGCGTTGGAAATATTCCAAAGAATCAACCTAAAGAATTTGATAATGTGTAAGGAATAACTCTAGGATACATGAAATTCTAGGGCTTCGAATTGGGGATAAACGTTTATTTGTTTATTAAACAAATTGTTTATTAATTATGAGAAATTTAATGAATAAATAAATAAAAGTCTCTTTGTAAAATTTTAAGTTGAACATGGTCACAACATAAGGTTTTAAGTATGAAAATAATTTTTATAAAATTATTTTCTTGAAAGTAGAATATTTAATCTAATTATTTCAGATTGTCAAAATATGACTTTAATATCTAAAAAAATATTAAAATCAAGGAATTTTTTGAAATAAAAATTGTATTTCAGTTCTAGATAGTTAGAAATAATTTATATAAAATTTTGGCGCAAAAATATTGAAAAATGAATTTATTATGATTTATTTATGATTAAAACTAACAAAAATTAATTAAAAAAAATACAAAACAACGTTTTTTCAGAAATAAAAATTATTTCTGAAATTTATATTGTTATACAAGTTTAGGATAATTTTTGTGGAATTTTATAAAATCGTTTAGATATTTTTATTGAATTTTATAATTTTAAATGAATAAACTTGTAATATTTATTATATATATTAAATAAATTACTTTTGAAAAACTAAAAATTGGATGATGAACTTTATCATTGGAATAACATGAAATAAATTTTGTAGAATTTATAAAATAGTTTTAGTATTTTAAAACGATTTTAAAAAAAAGTTAAAGGTTAAGTATATATATATGAAAAGAACAAAGAAAAAAAATGTTACACTTTGTGGGATTCGAACCTGGGTTCAGACCCGGTTCACATACTAACCACCATGGTTTCCACCACTGGGCTACACGCCCCTGTGTGTATTTTAATCAGAAAAACAAAATTAAAAGCCTTAATTCTGCAACGTGTTCTTCCCCAATTCAAAGGTTGCGAGCCCTAGCTTCTGCAATCGCTCAAATCACGATGTTATAATGAAATTAATCATAGGGGTTTTGATTCTAGAGGGCCGATGAGTGAACCCCAACAAAAAAAACGAACTTACAAATTGTTTATGCGTGATCTTGAGTGGTCAACGAAAAGTCAAACTTGCGACAATTATAACCAGAAACGAGTTTGTAAACGGAAATTGAAGGTGAGGTTCTCTTAATCGCATGTATGTGTATGTGTGTGCAGGTTTGATTGAGTTAACGACGGGTATTTATAGGGTTTTGATCTTGACTAAGGGTTGGTCATAAACCCGTTAATTATGAACAAGAATTGAGGGTTTTTTATGCGAATTATGATCTGTAATCACGCGTGATTTTGTATAGCTTTGACGTGCATTCATTATTCGGTCAATAAGAAGCGTGATTAAGTTCCAGGAATTCAGCTTGTTGTTTGTTCTTGTGTCGCACGGCTGAGAAAAGGAAACAGGGAAGAAGAACAACAGGTTATGATGGTTTTTATTTTATTTGGATTGGGATTAGAACAAAACTGAGGGGTAGCTTAGATGGTTGTGACGTGTGGTTGTACAGCTTCTGCCCGGGTTCGAGTCCCGGCATAGCTGTTTTGTTTTTTTTTTTTAACGCAGGTACAAGGAAGGGAAGGAGAAGTGGCTTGGGCCTGCTGTTGGGCTGGACTGTGGTGATGGGTTCGGTACTTGGGCCTGTGCAGTGGGCCTTGTCTGATGGGTTTCAAGGGGATGGGTTTATATGGTTTGGGTTGTAGATTAATGGGTTAGGATGATGGTTTAGAAGTGGTAAGATATAATGACTAACCTTTTTATTTTTATTATCATTATTATTATTATTATTATTATTATTATTATTATTATTATTATTATTTAAAATATATATATATATATAATGAAAAAGTGACGGATGTCACAGCATCCCCTACTTTTAGAAACTTCGTCCCGAAGTTATTTAAAAACATAGGGTTATGGATGTTTGGGTAAAAAATTAAAATAACTGTGGTTTGGAAAATTTGGGTTAAGGCACGACGTAATTTATAGGTAACAAAGTGTATTGTCTCGAATGATTTGGATAAGAGGTTTGATAGGTGTGAGTTAAGGATTAGGTTCGTCTCGATTAATAAGGAGAATAAGAATCTAGTAAACACTAAACTTCAAGTTTTAGGACTCCTAAAATAAATGGATGAGTTGATTGACTATAAAAAGACTAAATGAACTACCAAGTAAACAGAGTTTGTTCCTGGTCCGACTTCCAGTCTCACCTTCAATGCATCATTAGTGCTTGTATACAGGGTGTACCGCAGCTAACCCACCACACCTTTGATACCTTGAAAACGTACTGGACGTCTTCCCAAAAACTCTAATAGAATTTCACACTACCCTAACGTACCTGTAAATTCATGATTACGTTTTGGACCGGAATCATCAATTTACCTTACGTTAGGGTTTTATGTCCTTCTATGATTCTATTCTAACAACACATTAACGCAAATAAAGAAGATGACACAACAAACACGTTGAGTCACAATGAGATGTTATCAATGAAATGAGGCCATGTAATAATGAGGTCAATTGCATGGGTTTGCAATGACTTGTAAGCATAATAGTATTTAAGTATGGGCTACCACTCATCCGAGGAGCCCTTTAAATGAAATGTTTATCTGAGTTGCGTGGATAATACACGCATGCAAGCAAGTTTTGTAAACACTACAATCATTAAGTGTAAGTGTTACCTTAGTGGCCTATAGGAATAGTTTACGAGTATCATGAATAATTTAAATGTTCAATGGATAGTCGAATTAAAGAAAAATCAGGTTTCAATCATGCAATGACGTTTTTCTTAGAAAAGCTCTGTAAGATCAAGTGTCAAGTCTAAACGTTTCAAATTAATGTAAGGTAGAGTCTTGTATGATTAAAATGGACGTAATCAATATGATAAATTTCCAATCTGTGTTAATACACAATGGTATGCAAGGAAATTTCTAGATGTTGTATGCTAATGAGTGCGACAAAATTGGGTACAAAATGATAATAGGATCAAGAAAATGAAAACACGAGTATTGGATTCTCGAGTCTTGGGAAGATTTCATCCATGTCTTAACCAGTGGGATTAACGTCATCCTGATCGTCTGCTTCGTTGATATCGATATTGAAAGCTTGTCCACGTGTCACCAGGTTTACATTGTTCAATTTGGGACATTGAGGTAGCATGTGGTTAGGGTCTCTACAATGATAACATGCCCGACCGTTAGTAATCTGTAGTGGTCCCTGGGCGGCTGTTTGATTATTACTCTGTGTCCCAACCATTACTCGACAAGTGGAAACAAAGTGTCCAAACTTTCCACATCTAGTGCATTGACGGCATGGAAGATTTGCAGGGTGATGATATTTGCAGGTGTTTCATTGAGGATGGATTCCCGTGTAGGCTTTCTTGGTAGGAGGTTGAGTCACAGGATCCACAACAATATGGTTCAGATTATCGCCCATTCGTTTCTTAGAGTTCGAAGCAGTAGTGGCGGCCTTTGCTAAAACAGTCTTAGATTGTTCAACAGTATTGGTGGTTTTCTCAGTAGACGTCTTGGTGCCCTTTCTAACCAAGTTTCCTTTCCTTACGTGTTTGTCTGTTAAAGTGGCTGCAAGCTGGATGGCTTCTTCTACCGTAGTGGCTTTGCCTCCGGTGACAACGTCTTGAATCAGGTCAGGTAATCCCTCGATATATTTTTCGATTGCTCGAGAGACTGGGGTGACCATGTGTGGAACCAGTATGCTAAGTTCGTGATATCGAGTATTATACGCAAGATTCTCACCACTGTCTTGTTTCAGTCCATGGAACTCTTCCTCCAGTTTCCTGATTTCGTTCCTAGGGCAGAATTTGGCGATCATGAGTTCCTTAACATCTGCCCAAGATAATGATAAAGCAATATCAGCTCCTCGATTGCGCTTTTCACCATTCCACCAGGTTAGCGCCCCCTTTTGAAGGACACTAGTAGCATAGCGAACGCGGAGTTCATCAGGACATTCACTGTTCACAAAAGTACTCTCCATGCTTTCAAACCATTGGAGGAGGCCAGTAGCACCCTCCTCACCAGTGAATTTTGTGGGGTTGCAGGAGTTAAAGTGTTTGAAAGTGCACCGAAATTGAGTCGTACTCCCTGTGTTGGCACTGTTACTATTCTGGGTTATCTCACTGACAAGGTTTGGGATCACTGCAACAATTTGCTCGGCGACTAAAGATGCGAGGCGACGATCAGAACGTCGTCCAGAAGCACGAACAGGGCGTTGGCTGGCATCACGGAGCATGCGGCGAGCAGACATCTATGAGGTAGTGATACGCAGGGGGAAATCTTAGTCGTTTCATGTTTAAGATTATATTTTTATGCAATTTTATGGTTTTGGACACACTACTTTGATAAAGTTTGCGTTTTGTAGGTTTAACAAAGTTTAAGGTGTATTTCGGAGCTAAACGAAGCTTTGGATTGGAGCTAGGATGATTCAGGAAAGAAAACGAAGAAGAAAGATGGAGAAACTGGTGAAGGCCTGTCGCTGACGGACGTTGTTAGTCAAAGTCAAAGAAATAAATATTTTTAGGAAAATTAATGGGACTTTGACCAGAGACTTTGACCCGAGACTTTGACCAAAGACTTTGACCAAAGACTTTGACCAAGACTATTGACCAAGACTTTGACTAAACTAAATGGTCATTAAGATGAGTTTGACAATGGAGACTATATAATGAAGTCTTGAGAGTAATCTCTCATCATCCCTCATACTTCATCTCTTACACCACCAATCCATCCTATCAATCCAAATCATTCTAGTATTCAAGATTTCAAGATTCAAGACCCGATCATTGAAGAAACAAGCTCCATGGCCATGAGTGGCTAATCTTCTTATATCACGCCTAGGAAGTAAACAATTGAAGCTTTAGGGTTTAAACATTTGGGTATTACTTTAACTTTTTAATTGTGTGATTGTGTGTTTGAATTAACTGTATTAGATTGCGATTAATCTTATGTTGAATTCATTTTAGTTAATTGATCTTGTGCCAATTTCTAGTGTCATGAACATGTTTTCTTGCTCTAATACAAACATAGGGTTGTATGTTCTAGGTAATGAAGTGTAGTTTAGTCCATCTTTGATGTTGATAAAACTTGACACCTAAGCCTATTGAACAATCACCCCGTTAACACCAATTGCACTACATTTGTTTGACCCATTTGTGAAAACCTTAGACTTCATTTGTTGAAACCTAGGTGTGATCCTTTTAATTAAATTGCTTACAATCTAAATTGTTCACTATTTTTTTCTATTACATTTCTATTTCAATTTTTATAAATCAAAACTCCTTCCAACTAAACTTTCTTAAATGAACCAAATGCAATCTTCATAAGTTATATAGCATCTTCATAAGCAATAGTTTCCAATCAACTAAACAATATTCACTAACCACACGCTCCTTGGATTGATACCCTATTTACCCTAACTACCTAGGTTATTTAGGTTTTGTATGAACCGTGACGACCGGTTCATCAAATGGCGCCGTTGCCGGGGAGCTAGTGCGCTTAGTGTTTAGTTTTTAGTTGATTATTGTGATTAACTGTTTAATTTGTCTTTGTTACTTCTTTTTGTTCGTTTTTACGCGTGGTGTGTGAAATGTGCAGGTGACAGATAATGCATGCATGCCACTTGTGTAAAATCTGAAGATTGGGAATTTAGCAAGACTTGATCGTCATCATCACAATGTATTGGGAAGATGATGATAATACTTGTCCTTGTTGTGGGAGCCCATATCATTTGTGGCGATATTGTCCAGTGGCCCGTAAGAAAATGGAAGCATTTAAAGAACGACAAGATCGTATTATTTTTGGGCTCGAAAAACCAGGAGGTTCACATTTGTCTTCTTCACATCGTCAATCACGCTATTCAAACTCCCAAGGCTATTATCAGTTAAATAACAGATATCAAGGGAGTTCATTTAGCCAAAGGACGCAACCATATCCAAACCATGAGGAACATAATGACTATTATCTTAATCAACCTCAACCAGCATACGAAGACCCTCAAAATTCAACACATTCTAAGCTCGATGCTCTTGCGATCATGATCAAAGAAAACCATGATAATATCAAAGATATGAAGAGAGCAAATGAAGTACGAGATAAAGCTCATGAAGCTTTAGTGATTCAAGTGGGTCAACTAGCCGAGGAATTTGCCCAACTTAAGTGTGAGCAAAACGAGTTGGCCAATGGTATTATGGTAGATGGTGATATAGAGGAAGATACTGCAAGTCTTTCTGAATGGTTAACCCCAACTGAAGACTTAGCATCTCATGAAGAGTTGGTGGCTAAGGTGAAAGTTCCTCACGAATCGCATCCCGTGTTGATTAAGGCACTTAACAAAGAGGAGGATGAAGGTTCAAAGGTGAAGAAGAGGAAGGTGAGCTGGGAGGACATTGGACAATTTATTATAAAATGGCCCCGCAACAAAAATCACCCAATTCTCATGCCAATAATTGACAATCGATTGTGGATTTGGCATATAGACTACCGAGTGCATGTTGGAAACTCGGTAGGAAAATGTGGGATAAAACTTTCATGCATATATTTGATGAACAAGTGGAAGGAGAAGGAACAGATTGGGGAACATAAAGTAAACTACCGAGCTTATCTTGGTAACTCGGTAGGAAAATGTTCACTTCGACCACCGTGAGTAAGAGGTACTTGTTAGTTTTTGTATATTTTTGTATTTTTTTTTCTTTTTGTTTGTTTTTTTTATTTTTGGTAGGTAAATAAACGTTGTGGGTGTGTTTCCTATATAACCCTCACGAGACCTCACTCGTCCTCATAACCGGGCTACCGGGAGGTTTAAAGGATCTATCTTAGTTAGTGTATATTTTGTCCACTGATCAAAATTAACTAAAAGATTACTTGGTAATGCTTTTCAACAAAAAAGTAAAACCGATAACTCTTAATGTTTATGTGAGAAGCTTGCTTCTACACACTTGCGAGTTGCAGGTTTATTTATGATGGAAGTGGAACTATTTTGTTGAAAAACACATGGAATTGAAGAATGAAGAACAACCAGGTGCATCTATTTCCATCTCTTTAATTTTGATCGTTTACTTAGATTTAATAAGTGGATTGTAAACTGTATATTGTTGATTGGGGTGAATTATTTGGTTTGGCTTTATCACATTCCCGTAAACAATTTGAAACTTTCCCTACACATTGAGGACAATGTGGACTTTAAGTGTGGGGAGAGGAGAAAAATTTAAACATTTTGAAATCCACCATTTAAACACTACACATTGAGGACAATGTTGGACTCTAAGTGTGGGGATGGGGGAGATAATTTGAAATTTTTGAAAATTTTATGCTTCAAGTAACTCAATCAATTTTGAAGACCAACTAGCCGTTTTAACCGTTCACTTGTTGAATCATGAGTGATGATCCTTAGTCATGGTCATAACTTTTTAAGTTCCTCGATGTGTTTTTCTAATGGTTATTTTTTTAAGAAAAAGTATGAAATGCCGAGTCAGAAAAGACAAGTGAAGGGTATAACATTTTTGCATATCGGCAACCCATTCCCCTTTCATGTTCTTGTGAGATTTTTGAGCCACCACAACATGCTAACACCCTAAAATATTCCACATCTATTGGCATGTTGTGTTCTTTTCGAATTGAGTGTGCCATTATAATTGCATGAGGTAGAACTTGCAACTCTCGATACGCTTGCCACCTTAGAACAATTGTAACACAAGAATGATTAAGGCATTAGGTTTGGCCTTTTTATTTTTACACCAATTTGATGTCCTTGACCCAAAATACAATCTCCCCTAGTTAAACAAATTTGAGCCTTTAACCTTTCAATTGATTACCCATGTCAACCCATTTAGCCTTTTTCAATTTTTAAACCCAAATGATGAAAATTCGGTTGTAGGATTTTGATTTGTATTGTATATAGTTTGCAATGTGAGTTCAAAAAAAAAAAAAAAAAAAAAAAAAAAAAACTAAAAAGCATGAGAACAAATACGCTTCAAACAAATGAAAGTTCTCATAAGAAAAGCACAAAAATATGCTCAAGTTAGTCGTAGAATAAAAAGGCGCATCATTGCCTTATAGTTGTGCTAGTCTGTTAATTTTGATCAGTTGTTTGATGTAATAAAAGTTGAATTTTCATCACCTTAGTCACTTTAAATATCCCATTCCATACCCTTCGCCTAGCCCCATTACAACCCTTTAAAGACCTTTTGACTTGTGTTGACTTTTGTGTGATTTGGTGAAGGGCGATTGAGTTGCAAGCCTATACTAACATGCATTATAATCGGTTTTGAGGGATTAATGTAATATACTAGTGCATTACAACTAGTTTTGCTTAAACCGAGTAGAGTGAACCATTGTGAGGGGTGTGCAAAAATGTGAACTTGGATTTAGTTGAATTTGGCTAGGCAAATTCTTGGTTTATGGAGTAACATTTAAAACCTTGGAATGTAAATCTACTAATAGGCGTAAGTCTTGTGAGTTAGGGTATGACTAAGGACCGTTTTTTTTAGAATCGATAAAAAGGTTGGAAATTGTTTGAATTGTTTATCGGGTGAAGTTCAGTAATTTGCTTGAGGGCAAGCAAAGAGTAAGTGTGGGGATGTGATACGCGGGTGAAAGTTCAAGGTTTTTTCGGGACTAAGATTGTATTTTTATGCAATTTTGGAATTACGAGCACACTACTTTGATTAGATTTATGGTTTGCAGGTTAACAAAGTTAAAAGTGTGTTTTGGGAGCTTAACGGGACTTCGGATGGAAGCTAGAGTGATTCGGGTGGAAGAAATCGAAGAAAATGGGCAAAAAGAGGCTTATAGTGTAGCCTACAGGCATTTTGGGCGTAGCCAACTCGTAAGGAAGGCGTAGATAGCCCGTAGACAGCAGAAACTCGAGTTGGCATTTCATCTGCGTAGCCTACTGATGTTTAGGGCGTAGCCTACGCGTCCAACCTCGTAGCCTACGACCATTTTGGGCGTAGCCTACGGGGTCTCTGGTCAAACACATTAAATTTCGATTTTAAAGCACTTTTTATGGATTTTTATGTGAGATTTGACCATTGACTCGAGAGGAGGCCATAAAGATGAATCTTTGGGGGGGACATATTTTTTACCACTAACCTATCTTAACAAGTGCGATTGTTGTGAATCATTCCTACAATTCAAGAACATAAAAATCACATATCATTCTCCAAAGTCTAGTATCAATTTCTTGAAGATTAAAGACCCTCTTTTGAAGATGATGAACACCATAGCCATGCTTGGCTAAAAACATTTGTATTACACTGGGGATGTAAGTTCTTGATAGCTAGGGCTGAAACATTTGGGTATTGTTTAATCTTTGAATTAATGTTCTTGTGTACTTGAATTATTTGTGTTGAGTAGTGATTAATCTTATGCTAGACTCATTTTTAGTTAATTGATCTTGTGCCAATTTCTAGTGAGATAAGCATGGTTCCTTGCATCAACACTACCATAGGATTGTATGTTCTAGATGATAAAGTATAGTTTAGTCCATTGTTGAATGTTGACGAAACTTGATACCTAAATTTATTGAACAATCAACCCGTTAGTACCAATTGCATTATCCTTGTTCATCCAATTATGCCCAATTGTTGAAAGCCCTAGTGTTCAATTACCAAATCCTTAGTGTAATCATTTTTATCTAATTGTTTACAAGTATTATTATTTACTTCTTTCAAATTCAATTTAAGTTTCATATTAATCAACAACTCTTCAACCAATTCTTAAATGATAATTTGCATACTTCATAATTAACTAGCACCTTCATAAGCAACATTTTCAAAGTTAACTAAGCGATAATCACTAACCACACGCTCCTTGGATTGATACCCTATTTACCCTATCTACCTAGGTTAATTAGGTTTTGCATGACCCGTAACGACCGGCTCATCAGGTAGTCAATGAATAATCATGAGATTAGAAAATGTGAGTGTATAACTGTACAGATGATTATGAAAGTATGAACTTGTAAGCAATATATGAAAATCATGATATATAGAATATTGTATATGAAACAAGGGAGTATTATTGAAAAACTTGCATAAGATGCTTGGAGTGCCCTTGTTTAGCTGTAAAGCCCAACAAGAACGTTGACTTTTCAAAGAAATTGAACCCAATGGTGATCAAAGAAGACATGCTTTAGCCTATAAGTGGACACTCACTCCAGGAATCCCCAGGTAAGCTTAACAGGTCCGTAAATGGATTTATGCGCTATGCTTGCCTATGCCAGAAAACCCAGTGTACAGGCGTCTACCCTTCCAGATTGCACGTATCCTTATCACACTCATTAAAGTTCAACAACTTTGAAGGAGCAAAAATAAGAGTTGGCATTACGCCTAAGAGTGTCTTCATGGAAGGTACTGCTCCTGTTCCATGGTGATGTAGGCTTTCCACTCCTTGTAGGACACCATCTTTATGCACCAGGATGAAAGATGAGGAGAAATGGAGAAGAAGAGAAAGATAGAGGAAGGAAAGTAGAGGGAAATGAGGGGTAAGGTAATTAATGCATGAAAGTTGAAATTTGGTTATAGTCTAGGCCTATTTCATCTAGTAACCTAGTTCCCTATAACCATGGCTCTGATACCAATCTGTAACACCCCAACCGATGGCGGAATCATCGAGGTGCCACGTAGTGACGATTGTTCAAAAGCTCATGGTACTAAAATGTAAATATTATTGAATAAACCAAAATTGTCTTACATGGAAAAGGAAATACATTGTCTAAATGAAATGTAAATATTGAAATAACTGAATTAAAATAAAGCACTAAATGTCTTTTGTTAAAGCACTAGATCAAACTGCACCTGAAACATGTACAAAATAGATTTGGTCAACATATGAAATGTTGGTGAGCATTCCTAGTTTTGATATATATAGTAGGTTAAAAAGTTATACAATTCAAGTGCAAGCTACAGTGCAAATATGTAAACTATGTATCATACAAATGAGCGAAATCAACCCTGTGACTGTATAATGTACTGTATGAACTGTAGTGTACTTATCCAATAAATGGATAAAAAGCTTAACACTGGCCACGGATTCTCCGATGAAAAAGGGGGAGAATCAATCTAGGCGGGTTGTCAATCCAAATAGCGATATCCAATGTTAAGGTCGGCTTGTACCATGTTAATGATTTCACTAAGTACAAATGTATTCCACATGTATTGTCTAAGCATAAAGCACGTTGTAAGCAATGCACATAGTACTAGAATTGTATTGTGAAAATGTAAACTTGTATTTGAAATTTGTAATAGTGTACATGTAACACCCCAAAAATGTATAAAAGTAAAAAGGGGATAGGAAGTACTCACTGTCTATGAAATCTTGAAATTGAACTGGACAACGAAATATGCGTTGGAAATATTCCAAAGAATCAACCTAAAGAATTTGATAATGTGTAAGGAATAACTCTAGGATACATGAAATTCTAAGGCTTCGAATTGGGGATAAACGTTTATTTGTTTATTAAACAAATTGTTTATTAATTATGAGAAATTTAATGAATAAATAAATAAAAGTCTCTTTGTAAAATTTTAAGTTGAACATGGTCACAACATAAGGTTTTAAGTATGAAAATAATTTTTATAAAATTATTTTCTTGAAAATAGAATATTTAATCTAATTATTTCAGATTGTCAAAATATGACTTTAATATCTAAAAAAAATATTAAAATCAAGGAATTTTTTGAATTAAAAATTGTATTTCAGTTCTAGATAGTTAGAAATAATTTATATAAAATTTTGGCGCAAAAATATTGAAAAATGAATTTATTATGATTTATTTATGATTAAAACTAACAAAAATTGATTAAAAAAATACAAAACAACGGTTTTTCAGAAATAAAAATTATTTCTGAAGTTTATATTGTTATACAAGTTTAGGATAATTTTTGTGGAATTTTATAAAATCGTTTAGATATTTTTATTGAATTTTATAATTTTAAATGAATAAACTTGTAATATTTATTATATATATTAAATAAATTATTTTTGAAAAACTAAAAATTGGATGATGAACTTTATCATTGGAATAACATGAAATAAATTTTGTAGAATTTATAAAATAGTTTTAGTATTTTAAAACGATTTTAAAAAAAAAGTTAAAGGTTAAGTATATATATATGAAAAGAACAAAGAAAAAAAATGTTACACTTTGTGGGATTCGAACCTGGGTTCAGACCCGGTTCACATACTAACCACCATGGTTTCCACCACTGGGCTACACGCCCCTGTGTGTATTTTAATCAGAAAAACAAAATTAAAAGCCTTAATTCTGCAAGGTGTTCTTCCCCAATTCAAAGGTTGCGAGCCCTAGCTTCTGCAATCGCTCAAATCACGATGTTATAATGAAATTAATCATAGGGGTTTTGATTTTAGAGGGCCGATGAGTGAACCCCAACAAAAAAACGAACTTACAAATTGTTTATGCGTGATCTTGAGTGGTCAACGAAAAGTCAAACTTGCGACAATTATAACCAGAAACGAGTTTGTAAACGGAAATTGAAGGTGAGGTTCTCTTAATCGCATGTATGTGTATGTGTGTGCAGGTTTGATTGAGTTAACGACGGGTATTTATAGGGTTTCGATCTTGACTAAGGGTTGGTCATAAACCCGTTAATTATGAACAAGAATTGAGGGTTTTTGATGCGAATTATGATCTGTAATCACTTGTGATTTTGTATAGCTTGACGTGCATTCATTATTCGGTCAATAAGAAGCGTGATTAAGTTCCAGGAATTCAGCTTTTTGTTTGTTCTTGTGTCGCACGGCTGAGAAAAGGAAACAGGGAAGAAGAACAACAGGTTATGATGGTTTTTATTTTATTTGGATTGGGATTAGAACAAAACTGAGGGGTAGCTTAGATGGTTGTGACGTGTGGTTGTACAGCTTCTGCCCGGGTTCGAGTCCCGGCAGAGCTGTTTTGTTTTTTTTTTTAACGCAGGTACAAGGAAGGGAAGGAGAAGTGGCTTGGGCCTGCTGTTGGGCTGGACTGTGGTGATGGGTTCGGTACTTGGGCCTGTGTAGTGGGCCTTGTCTGATGGGTTTCAAGGGGATGGGTTTATATGGTTTGGGTTGTAGATTAATGGGTTAGGATGATGGTTTAGAAGTGGTAAGATATAATGACTAACCTTTTTATTTTTATTATCATTATTATTATTATTATTATTTTATTATTATTATTATTTAAAAATATATATATATATATATATATATATAATGAAAAAGTGACGGATGTCACAGGTTGAAACCACCATTGAATGTCACGTCAGCAAGGGTTGAAAAATATAACCATTCTAATAGGAAATTAGGATTTATACACCCTCTATTTAGGATTCATACACCCTGGCCCACGTCACATACCAATAAGAGGCTGCCACATACCCCAAAATGTGATGTCACACCCCAGAATGTGACGTCACAGGGTGTATGAATCCTAGAACCCTTCTAATAATACTAATAGTAATAATTATTACTCTTGTAATTAAATAAATAAATAAATAACCTTGCTATAAGGTGACACCATGTGTTGCAGTGTTGCGCGATTCTTTCTCCTAGCTTCTCTTGATGAAGTATACCTATCAATTTTAGAAGGGTAAAATTCCAATGATAGCATGGTGATTGGGCTGAATTTCAACATCGTAGATAAGAACCTGGTTTAAAAGAAAAAACATGATTAATGAATAACCTTAACACTTTGTGTTTTTTTTTTCATGTATGAACGAAACCCCACAAAAAATAGTCGTTTTTTTCTCCGTTTTTTATATAGCACTATGGTACTCGTTGTAAAGATAATAAAACGCTCGTTAATTTGGTGTAATTTTTTTATTTAAAAAATCTCGTATATAAAAGATATTAACGTTTAAAAATTATGGGAAGAAACATAAGAGAGAAAATTTTAAATTTGTTTTTAAATTCTTTTTTCCTAAAATAACTCAATTTAATTTTAGTAATTGAGAATAAATTTAGGGTTTTATGTTTATCTTTTTTTTAATTAAAAAAAGAAATAATTCAAAAACATTAAAATCTTTCAATTATGATGCCACGTGGCAGTTTCATGGAGAGGTTGAAGGCACCATTGGACGCCACGTCAGCAATGTTCAATTCTTTTATATATATTAATAATAGATAATAGATTAATAGATTAATAGATGTCCTTACAAAACTTGGGATGCACGGAATTCTTACTAGCAAAAACTCTTTGATCTTAGTTAATAACAATGATTCTATCAATCGACGTGGAAATTAATTAGATGAAGGTTGTGACGAAACTTCTTTGAAAACAAACTTGTAATTGTGAGGTAATTTCTAGTTGTTCGTAATATTTATAGACTGCTAAAGCACCATAAAAAATACAAACCCGTCACTAGTACATTTTGAACCCAATTTAAACACTTGGTAGTTTGGATATTTAATATCCAATATTTCCTGAACTCTCTCCCTCAAAGATGAATAAATCGAACTCCTAAAATAATTTGGAAATCTTTATCGCCCTTGAGGGAAGAGTTCACGACACATTGGATTTTATGTTGATTACCCTTTGCTTGATCGATGCAAGAGAATATGCCTTGTCATGAGCTCGTTTACTTTGATCGGCATCAAGTAAGTTTAGTAATTATTTTTAAAGGATCGCCATCTTGACAAATAAGTATAACAAAATAGTTTTAACTTCTAAAAATTTTCAATCAAGCAATGTTTGAAACTGTCCATTGATGCAACAGATTCCAATCTTGGGGTAGCAAATTTCAATGTTGGTGCAACCGATCAATTTTCTTGAACCAGCTAGAAATTCGTTGCACTAGATCAACATTTCCATACCGTTGGATCAGGGTATGCCATGTAGAACTTTTAGTTGGCCGAAAGCATATCTTAACTCCAGAGAGGCTTGCCTGTTGTGGAGAGTGTAACATCTGTCAAGTAACAGGTGGCGGGAAATTTTCCGGGTAGAAGCCTAAGTGTCCCTTATGCGCAGCCTTGACTCGCTTGTGGGCCGGCCACTCTTGCGTCAGCGTGGGCCCGGTTAAGACAACATAGTCTGACCGTTGTAAAGTGGATAGGGGATCCCCTTCTGAGGATTGTGATGATCTCTGCCACAACATAGAAAAATCACCTTCAAAAAAAACTAAAAACGAAAAAAGTAGAATGAAATTTTTGAGTTAATTGCAGTTTTCGTCCATGTGGTTTGCCTAAACTAACAGGTTCAGCCCAGGCTTAATACCCTGAGTACCTGTGCTTTCATTTTCTAACAGTTTACATCCCTCGACCTAACGGTCGTCCATCTGCCATTACATCACCCCCACGTGCAGCTCACGTGAGGGGTACTCTGGTCAATGAAAGTCCTTACTGAAGGGCAGTTTGGTCATTTCATCCATGGAGGGGGTATCTGGGTCATTTCAAGTCGAAATCGAAGGGTATTTTCGTCATTTCGCCTTGATTAAAAAATTAAAAAAAAAAATCTTAACGAAAATATCTGTAGAAAATTAACTTTCCCTTCCTATTTAATCCCCTAATCTTCAACCCTAAGCTTCATCTCATCTTCAATCTACTGATTCAATAATCACAATCAACATGAACAACCAAACTACAATGGTGATGTGCAGGTGTGGAGCAACAACAGACCTCAGAATTTCATGGACGAATGAGAATCCAGGACGTAGGTACCATCGTTGCACAAATGGATGTGGTTTCGTTGATTGGATGGACCCCCTACTTGTACAAACCCTATTGTGTTGATACCTGCTCTGTTGGCCACCATACGAAACCATGAAGACAATGTGAGAAGAATGTGTGCAAGGAAATCAAAAGCTGATCAAGTGTTGAAGAAAACAGAGGATGTGTTGAAGAAAACAGAGAATGAAAACAAGATGCTGAAACTAGGTCTGGTGTTTGTTTTGATGTTTTTGGTGATGTATTTTGTTATGAAGTAGGTCTAGGGTATGTGCATGTGTAGGGTATGTGCAGGTCTAGGGTATGTGCAGGTCTTGGATGTTTTTTGGTGGTTGTGCAGTCATGGTTTCTAGGTTTGGTGGATGTTTTTTGTAATGAAAGTAATGAAACTCATGTTTTGATGAAGATGAAGAATGAATATTATGTAATGAATGTTTTGGTAATGAAATGAATATTATGGATAAATGAATGTTATTGTGTATAAGTCATATGTTGATGTTATTGTTATTGTGAATGATTGTATGTTAATGTTATTGTGTATGAGTCATATGTTAGTGAATCAGTCATGTTAATGGTTGTGCAGGGTCATACTTCTGATGCACAATTAGCATTTAGCTTGTTATTGCTTGCAACTAGGGTTGAGACAAACCAAACGTTCGGCGAATAGTTTATGAACAGTTTGGCAGAATGTTCGAATAGGAAATTTCATTCATTTATCTAAACAAACGAACATGAACATAGGCCGTGGTCGTTAATTTATGTTCGCGAACGTTCGATAGTGTATTCTTTTATGTTCGATAGTTCATTAGGTTCTTTAACTTTTAATTTAAGTACTTCAAAATTCCTAGTAATAGATTATTTAAAAAATATTAGTGCATTACATATTAGTATTACTTCATTTATTTTAATTAACTATTATTTTGGACGGATTAAATAAAGACTTTGAGGTTTTTTAATTTTAGATTAAGTGAGTACTTCAAGTTTGATATGATAATTTTGTGTTATGTTGAGACATTATTTTATGGTAATTACGTTATCAAGATTATGTCAAGTATATTTGAATAATTGTGTTAGTATATTTTGGGTGGATTTATGTGTTGTTTGTGATGAAAGATAATGATTTTATTCAAAATTTAATATATATCCATGTGTGTTCATTTCTATCCATGAACGTTTGTTTGTGATGATAACGTTCGTTTGTGTTCGTCTGTGTTCATGAACATTCATTTATGTTTCTTTACACTCACTTTTGCTCGGTAACTAAAATTAACAAAGAAACACGAACACATTCATTTCCATAACAAACAAACGCAAACAAAAAATCTCGTTCGATAAGTGTTCATGAACACATTATTTTTTAACAAATGGACAAAAAAATCATGTTCGTGTTCGTTGAGTTCGTTTGCAGCCCTACATGCAATTATAGATCTCTCGTAAAATGAAGCGTGTAAGAAAATGAGAAAGATGCAAAGTTGTAAAATAGCATCAAAGCCTTTTCTTCCTTTCAAAGTATTATTGGTATCTAATATATTAACAATATGGGCAAAGTATAAAAGAAAAAGGTAAAAGAAACAAACGGAGGTTACAAGAAAGAATCCCTTTTGGATTTGGTTGAATGAGTTTGAGGGATTGCATATTCAAACGTTACAAACACGTAATTTGTATCTGCCTTGTTATATGTCTTTATTTGAATGCCTAAACTAATGTACGAATTTTTTGTTTATGTTGTTTAGGAAAAACGGGTTGGTCCCCGAATTTAAATGCATGATTTTGCAAGTTGATTTTTAAACACTTCAAAAATCTAGTAAGTCAAAAAATACACAACCATCTAGGGTTAAGTTTCATTACATATGTAATGCTATGTGTACCTAACCTCTTGTAGCCTAGTTATCATAGTGTGAAAAAATGTGAGATTTATTTCTTTTCACTCATACATCACATCTATACCACCTACCTAAAGTTATGTGAAAACTACCCGCATATTTAGAGGTTCACTATGCATTTTCTATCTCTTGAAGATGTGCTATAAAGGGGCCCGTTGGGCTTTGTTGGGAAAAAAGTGTTGCCACGTAAGCACCCCATTTTTTATCACCATTCACACGACTAACTTTCGTTGTTGTGGGATGGCACTCATGCCACCTCATCCCTTTGTAAACGCCAAACCTCATGCCACCATTGATAGAGTGGAATCCAAGAGGGGAGGTGTTACCTCCTTAACGCATGTTAACACAAAGGTGAAGTGGGCTTAACTACTCTCCACGTTAGTTAAAGCCTATTGGCTTCGTGGTAGTGACATGACACTCTAAGTATGTACCACCCCAACCGATGGCGGAATCATCGAGGTGTCGCGTAGTGATAATTGTTCAAAAGCACATGGTACTAAAATGTAAATATACTATTGAATAATTTAAATTGTCTTACATAAATGAAATGAGAAAAATACAAAAGTCTGAACGAAACATGAAATTTGAAATAACTTATTAAAAACAAGCACTAAAATCCAATGCTATGGAACTAAGATCAAACTGCACCTGTAACATGTACAAAATAGGTTTTGTCAACATAAGAAATGTTGGTGAGCATTCCTAGTTTTAATACATATAGTAAGTTGGAAAATGGTATACAATTCAAGTGCAAAGCTACAGTGCAATTATGTAAACTATGTATCATACAAATGAGCGAAATCAATCCTGTGACTGTATAATGTACTAAATGAACGGCGGTGTACTTATCCAATAAATGGATAAAAACTTAACAATGACCACGGATTCTCCGATGAAAAAGGGGGAGAATCAACCTAGGCGGGTTGTCAATCCAATAGCGCTATCCAATGTTAAGGTCGGCTTGTACCATGTTAATGATTTCACTAAGTACAAATGTATTCTACATGTATTGTCTAAGCATAAAGCACGTTGTAAGCAAATGCACATAGTACTAGAATTGTATTGTAAAAATGTAAACTTGTATTTGTAATTTGTAATAGTGTACATGTAACACCCCAAAAATGAATAAAAGCAAAAAGGGGATAGGAAATACTCACTTTCGCCAAATGACTAGATGACTAAACGAGCGTGAAAACGCGAGCAATCCAAAGATTCAACAACCAAACTAGTCCAATTTATAAGAAAAGAAACCGAATAGGAAAAAATATCAAGCTTCCAATTCGCCAATTACAAGAGCTTATAATCAAAGCTTCAAATGTAGAAGTAATATACTCTAGAAGAAAGGTATGAGGGAGAGTTTAATCGAATTGAAACAATCGATTTAGAGGTGCAAAGTGTAATGGGTCACAGGTGGGTTTTTATACTAGTTTTGGATTCAATTAGGCTCTAAAATTGGTCAACACAATAAAGTAAGGTTTTAAGATGAATTGACTATTTGACTAAGACTTTGACCAGGACTTTGACTGAGACTTTGACTAGGACTGTCTCAGCGGACCGCGAGGGCTAAAAAAAATATTTTTTCTAATTTAATCATTTTAAGTTCTAGACTTGTTTCCTTCTGTTTCTAAGTTGTTTTAGGACCGAAAATTAAGGGCTTTGAGTATTAAGGTTTGAAACATACGTGCTTGGGTGTAGATGTGAGTATAAAACGTGCATACTTTTACTTATAAAAATTATAAGTTTTATTAAATTGTGAATTTTGGTCCTATTAAAATACGAGGGTTAAAAATGAAAATTTTGAAATATTTGAGGAACCAATTATGCACATTTATGAAAAGTGAAGGGTGCGGGTTGTCACAAAGTAGCCTTTTTTTTAGTTAACCCACAATATATGGTCTATCGTTTGTTATGAGAGGGCTTTATTGTGGCTTTGGTGAAATATAGTATGCTGAGGTGGTTTAAAATGATTGCTTTATACAATTAGTCATAAAAAAAACTTACTAAACTCGCACCCACGCTCGCGATCCCCTTCAAGCCTCCGCCTCGCGGCCTACCCATTACAGTATTCATGTCCCAATTGTTGCAGATGTGGTATAGATGGCGCCCCAATGGAGCCCCATATAACACATAACCTGAGTGGTTGTGAGTTGAAAAAGATATTATTAAATTGATTATGAATATATATATATATATATATACACACACGCGCGCGTGTTAGTTTAAATTTATGATAATGATGATGATTCCATTATCATTGCTCTAAATCAGCGTTGGATCTAAACCGAACTGATGCCACACGCGCGCGTGTTAGTAAAAAACGTGGCGATATCCTTATAGGCGTATCTCTTTCGAGTGCGTTATCACTTATAATGAACATCTCTAGAGAAGGGAAAAGAGAAATTTTTCTTACTAGCTAAAAGCAAATGAGAAGGCTAGTATACAAAACAGAAGAAATCATCAAAATCAATCTCAAGTAATAACCTTCTTTTATTTTCACTTACAAGTGTAATAGATATGTTTGGATTGGAATGATTCATACTTATTCTTTCCTTTTAAAAATACCTTTCTTTAGCTATCCTTATACGAATTTGTGTAAGTTTAGTATTTAAATTTAACTATTCAAGATTTTTATTAATGTAATTCATTTTATAAAACATTTAAATATAGTTTGATTTATATTTACTTTGACTAAAAACATGATGTATGGCAATAAGCTTTTAAATTTTTTCTAAAGACATTCTATCAATAACATGAATTACATATATGTATTTTACGGGAAACTTCATCATGTCAACTAATTAATGAAATTGAAACGGGTTATATAATTTACCGAAAAATGATGATAAATAATTCACAATTGTATTTAACCACAATCCGCTTATAATATTTCAAAACATCATATAATTATGCTAATATTACTATACTGAATGCAATAACATTACCAATCTACCCTACATATTTTTATATACATACAAATTACAATTGTGAAAGTATTAAAGTACTAAACGACGTTAATCAAATTTGTAAAATGTGTGTATAATCCACAACCAAATAATACCAGCTTTTAGTTATGAATAGCTTACAAAACTTGAGAATAAAGATAAGAATAATATCATTATATCTGTTGCATGATTATGATTCCACAAAGCTTCGTACTTGTGAAACAATCGTCTATGCCTATAAATGCTAACTCATATGTATAATCCTTTTCATCTTTGATTGTACTATCTTCCCAATTATTATCATCTCATTTGATTTTCTTTTTCCTTTTGTGTCTATTCTTCTTCTCATACTACTTTATTATTATTAGTGTAAAATGGAAAAGAAAATCATAATGTTTGATCACGATCATCCACTGAGTCTCATAGACCTGAGGTCGGAACAACTGCAACATGAAGAAGATTCTGAAGAAGAAGAAGAAAGGGAGGAGGAGGAGAACGATGATGTTTTAATAACAAAACAAGACTTCAAGTGTTTGTGTTTCCTATGTAAGGAAGAAATCAACTGGTATCATAGGTATTACTACTCTTGTTGTCAATGTAGTGATTTCTCTATTCATAAATTTTGTGCGGAGCTTCCAGAAAGATTGGAAGACATTTGTGAGGTCGGTCATACTCTTGACTTCGACCAAATGATCTACGATTGGGATTGTGATATCTGTGATAGATCTCATAATTCTATCGAGTTGGGTTATCATTGTAATCCTTGTTGTTTTAAAGTTGATGCAATCTGTGTTTCAACAAGCCTACAAAAAAATATCATCCATCATCCTTGCCACAAACACCCTCTAGTTCGCATCTTGAAACAAATTTTAGACACATGTGATGCATGTTGGCTGAAACACATAGGGACCTTCTATCATTGTCCATCATGTGCTTGGCCTAATTACATCCATAGCGATTGTGCTTTTCTACCGCCAAAGTTGGAAATTCAACATACTACAAATGATGTCTTCACCCATGTCCATCCTCTCACCCTTGCTTATTCGTTTCCAAGAAACGATCAAGAATCTAAAAATTGGCCACGGTGTAGGGTATGCGTTACAGGTTTTAGAAATTTAGATAATCTTTGGATATATAAATGTGAAAAATGTAGATACTATACCCATCTGGATTGCGCAACATCAAGAGAGGAGCCATTCATGTCCATCTTTACATCTCCAGGTAGACCAACCTACCTAATATGTTTATAGTTATTTTTATACATGTTTTTGGTTCGTGATTTATAATCATTTCGTATTCCAATGTTGTTATCACCAGGAACAGGCAAAACCATTAAAAACTATGAAGATGATGAACATCCTGATCTTCTTCATCTTCCCTTTCCCGATCCATCTTATAGCATACTAAAACATTTGTTTTTCAAAAAAGATGGGTTAGAGGTCACCAAAACACATGACATTAGTCATCAACACCCACTAATTCTGGAGGATGTTACAAGCCCCACCTCTTCAAGAATATCCTATCATGACCCAATGAAGAGGATTGAACTTTTGTGTGATGGGTGTGTGCGACCAATTACAAGTGGGCCAATTTACGTGTGTGCCAATGAGGAGGATGAGCATTGCAACTTTGTGCTCCACGAGTGGTGTTCCCGGCTACCCATTGAGCTGAAAGGCCACCCTGCTCACGATACCCTGATTCTCCATTCGAAAGCCCCTGGTAAGTTTTTAGGGGTGTTCACATGTAGTATTTGTATGTTACAATGTAATGGATTTGTCTACTGTTGTATGGATTGCAACGACTACATCATTGACGTAAATTGTGCCTTCTTGCCTAAAGAAATCACTCACAATTTTCACCCAAATCACCTCCTTTCTAGAAAAATTATTCCTCAATTCAAAAATCCCTGGTGTAGTATGTGTGATGGGTTGATTTATGGTCTTTCATTTAATTGCCATACTTGTAATGATTTTCATCTACACCCTAAATGTGCTTTGTTAATACCGGAGACAACTATGAACAAGTGTGACAAGCATCCAATGAAGCTGAGTTACTTTCCAATTGAGAACCATAAGAGTGACTATTTTTGTGAAGTTTGTGAGATGGCGTTGAATCCTGAGAGAGTTTTCTATCATTGTCGTGAGTGTATGCAGTCTATGCATACAGCTTGTGCTCCCTCAATACTTCAGTATGAAACATATAAAACTCATGAGGGATGGTTAGAGGATGAAAGTAATGTCATTCATGAATTCGTAAATGTGAAGTTTGGGGGGACATATAAGAATATCAAAGTGCATCCACACCCCCTTTCATTCCTTCAAGGGATTGCAGACGATGGTCAATGTTCCAGCCATGATTGTTATTATAGAAGAAGAGATCTTCAGTATCATATGATTTTTAAGTGTTTAACTTGTAACTTTGCAGTTCATTATGAGTGTTGTGAACGTATGAGTAACTGATTCATATAATAGGTTTGTTCTTGTGATTCCTGTTTTGTTGTATTTTATGTGAGAATATGTTAGTAATAATTAATAAACAAACTCCATTATAGCATGTGTTCATTTTTGTAATTCATTTTTCTTTACGTTGCTTACTTTAACTCTAAAATGGGCAATTAAATGAACCGGGAAGCATATCGGGTATCAGTTAAACTTGGACTCGGGTCTTTGAGATTACTAACAATTGTTCTTGTTCTGTGTTTTTGATGAATGCTAACTATGGCCAATAATTGCATTTTCAGGTACTTTATTATTCGTTTTGCTTATAATCATGACTGATTGAATTTGATGATCATGCACAGGTAAACAACTTGATTTTATCGGCTGAATTGAACAAATTTTGACCTCTCTGATCTGTGTTTAACATATGCATACCACCTGCTCGACAAAATGTCTATGTGAGTTCTAAACAGAAAATCCCTATTATGAATACTATGTTGTAACACTAATGCTTCGTTACGAATCAATCTTATCGTGTTCTGTCATTGCTCTTATGATTATCTAATTGTAGTCGATATCGCAAAGGAGAATTCATAGGTATAACCAAAAAAATTTTAACCGCCTTAGCCAACGCTTATGTTTTATTATGGTAAGAAGTAAAAGTCAATGTTGATTTTGGTTAACATAGTTTATTTTGTTGATTTTCCCATTACATGATATGATTAAGAGTTTGATATTTGAAATGTAGCCTCACTTTAATCTTTGTAATTGTGTTAGCTGAAGAAGATGAGACTGAAGAAACCAGATGATGTATTGCAAACAATCAACAGATCTTATTCACACTCTCAAACACCATTGCAAATCACTCAAACATATTCACCAAATTCACGCACAGATCATCACTAGAGGCCTCCTTTCTCTCCACCCTTCGTCTGCTTCTCGTCTACTCACTTCAATCCTCCATACCTTTAACTCTCTGCTCCCTGCTGTCCCTCAACGCCTGCACCCAATTTCAGCTCACTACCCTCTCTCTGTATTCAAGCTCATCACCAATCCATCCACTTTTTGTTGGAACACCATCATTCGATCGCATACCCTTCTCTCTTTACCTGAAAATGCAGTGTTTTTCTTTGTCCAAATGTGTCAGCAACGTGTGCAGTTAGACGCCCACACCTTCCCTTTTGTTTTAAAGGCATGTGCGCAGTTGAATGACATTTCCCTTGTGGGAAGTATCCATTGTCAGTGTTTTAAGCATGGGTTTATGAGTGATGTGTTTGTTTGTAATAATCTTGTTTGTGTGTGTTGTAACTGTGGGTGGGTTGGTGATGCGTATAAGGTGTTTGATGAAAGTACTGAGAGAGATGTGGTTTCTTATAATGTGATTCTTGATGGGTTTGTTAAGGCGAAGGAGATTGAACGTGCTCGTCGAGTGTTTGATGAAATGGATGTGAGTGTTAGGGATAAGACGACGTGGGGTACGATGTTGGCCGGTTATGCGCAAATAAAAGATTACAACCGGTGTTTAAATCTGTATGATCAAATGCTTGTTCTAGGCGTTGTTCATGATAACGTCTCATTAGTTGCTGTTCTCTCCGCTTGTGGACGGATGGGGAAACTAGAAAAAGGGAAAGAAGTGCATGAGCATATTATACGTAGTGGGAATCAAATAGACTCGTTTTTGTGTACCGCGTTAGTAGACTTCTACGCAAAATGTGGTTGCATAGAAACCGCTGGGGCGATATTTGAAGCTTGCCCTGGTAAAAATCTATTTACCTGGAATGCAATGCTTGTTGGGTTAGCTATGCACGGTTATGGCGATATATTACTAACTTATTTCTCCAAAATGGTTAAGAACAGAGTTAAACCGGACGGGGTGACGTTTCTTGGTGTCTTGGTGGGGTGCAGCCACGCTGGTCTTATTAACGAAGCAAGGCGACTTTTTAGTGAGATGGGGTTGGTTTATGGAGTTCCTAAAGAGCTGAAACATTACGGGTGCATGGCAGATCTACTCGCGCGTGCCGGTTTGATTAAAGAAGCAGTGGACATGATCGAGAGCATGCCAATGTCGGGTGATGTTTTTGTTTGGGGGAGTTTGCTTGGAGGGTGTAGACTCCATGGGAATGTTGAGGTTGCAGAGAAAGCCGCAGCGCGTATAATGGAGATAAGTCCTGAAGACGGTGGAGTTTATTCAACAATGGCTGACATTTATGCAAACGCGAAGCGGTGGGATGATTTAACAAAGATAAGGAGGTTGAGAGATTCAAGGAGGGTGAAGAAGAATGCTGGATGTAACTTTCTATTTTGGTGATTATCCCTTGTTTTTATCTCTAAAAATTTGCTAGAAACCAATAGAACTTTTAGAAACCATCTATTCATATGGTAGCAAATTAACATGTGTGGTAAATTAACATGTGTAGTATTATGGTTTTATGCATCACTGACTGCATTACTGCAATATGGGGCGTAAAACAGGACGTCCAAAGGTGCGTACGTACCTGTGTACATATCACTCGGGTTGATTTTAATGTCGGCTAGCATCGGAACATACACAGCGACACATCAGCTGAAGAGATCGCCTAACGTTTTCGTGAAGAAATCGAAGAGGGAGACACTGCCAGAGCTCGTGGAGCCGGAGAAGGTGGCCGAAGAGTCAGAAGAGTTCATCAAGAAA
Organism: Ambrosia trifida; assembly: GCA_028751855.1. NCBI lineage: Eukaryota > Viridiplantae > Streptophyta > Magnoliopsida > Asterales > Asteraceae > Ambrosia > Ambrosia trifida. The sequence continues at coordinate 107,554,336 of CM054123.1, read as the reverse complement.
TCGTTCTTCAGGAAAATTGCACATGTGCAGGATGCGGACCGCCAAGATATCATGCATGACCCGATCCAAGGGGATACGTACGCAATGTATGAACAAATAATATTTTAGTAAATCATTTAAACGAGATAACTGGATAACGTGTTTTGGTGATTTGCAGGCACCCAAAGCCGTATATAGAGTCGCTGAAATCGGTTGGTGTTGAGGTGGAGAAGAAGCCGTTCGTTGAGCCACCGCCGTTGAAACACTGAAGCAGCTTCGTGCTTTTTTTTGACAAAAAGGTCTCTTTGTTTGTTGTTTGTAAATATGTTTACGTATATCGGTACTACAAGGCTACATCTCTGTAACAGCGTAACGCAATTCCTGCTTTGCACACTAGATAATATCTGGTTTTGCATCTACTTTTAGTTTTAGTTTGTAAGTGATCGCTAGACACTGCGGATTAATATACTTTCTGATATACATGCTATTTGTTTATATTTACCGTATTGATTTTAATACGAAATGTGTGTCCAAAAAATGGGACTCGGAACAAAAGAAAAATTGTGTATCCTTGTATAAAAAACCCGATCTATACCAAAAACAGGGCATTAAAATACTTCGGTATAAGGTATCTGATCGATTCAATATACCGTGCCTAGAACTGAAGACACCGGGTATAGGTATAGGTTTTAAAGAAAATGCCCAAACCCGAACTTGACACGATATGGTTGTTAAAATATGGTATGTGTTATATTTTTAATTCAATTACTATAATTAGGCTTGTTAAGTTTTGTTTATCAGGTTGGGCTTAAACATTTGCTTGGGCTTAAATTGGAGAGTGGGCCTGGCCTGTTGTCTCAGATATTATAACAGCTTTGTTCGAGAATGTTTTGTGGCCGTTGGCCGTTGGATGATACTTTTGATCAAGCAATCCTGATCGTTCGATTATTACAGCTGGTAGCTTCGAGAAGTGTTATATATATATATATATATATATATATATATATATATATATATATATATATATATATATATATATAGGAAGGTTCAATTGAGAACTCATAGTTAGGGAGAGAACTCGAGAACTCCTTAAGTATGGGGGTATTTTCGTAAAGTTGCATAAAAACAATTATCTAAGATATTCTATCCATTCAATCTATAATCTCAACCCAAAGTCTTATCATAGATCTATAGATCTCCTTCCATATTCAAGATTATTTACAACAATTTATAACAGATTTCATTCCATATTCAAGCAGATGATGTTGTATTTCATCTTTCTCAATCGATCATCATGTCAATCGATGGTTTAGTCTTCATGATTTTAAATCTATAGCTTTAATTTCAATCGATTCAATATATGTGTTCTTTTTTGTGTTGATTTGTTAAGTTCTTATTGTGTTGTTATTAAATCGATTTGATACATAATCCTATTTGAGTTCAAACATTCTTGTGAAGATCACAGATCTACATAAGATTTGACGTTAATTGAGGAAAAAAACATACATTGGTAGATGATTATGCAGATATAAGCTCGATTAATCTTGCTTCTTCGAGTTCTGTTAATCCTTCATCTGATAACTCGGAATTTTGCTGGAGAACCTTGAGGTATATAATTTTCTTAATATATTGCACATGTGTATTATAGTGTTGTTAAACATCAATATGTTCATAAGTATTACACGTATGTATTACATAATTA